>CM056380.1:91539607-91849686 GCA_029718625.1 Synaphobranchus kaupii
GCTTAAGCACCGCTCTATTTAAACCCCGTTTTTGAACACAAGCCCGAAAAATAAAAATGGTTACTCTTCTTGAACCCCTTTGGCGACAGGCATAATCCTGGTCTCTTCTGTAAGGTAACCCTTGGGAATTTGTTTTCCAAGAGTCAGAATTACTGAAACAAAGTAACAGAAGTGGAAGTTTTTTTTTCTCACCTAAAATATATATATATTTGTTTTTCCTGGGATAAGGATACCGACTTTACCATTATTCATGTCATCTGTGGAATTCCGTGGAACACATACAATGTGCAGAGTCGTAGTTTTGATTGAGCCTGTTTTGTGTCATGTTACAAACTAAGGAACCATCGTCGCTATACCATTGGGATCGTAAACTAGTTTATAGAGATAGAATCATGAGTTTTAACACTTTCAAATGGTATATTGTGTGACCAGATTATTAAATATTTCACTGTTTAAAAAACAAAAAAAACACAATACAAATAGACTAAACCATTTCCTGTGTTGTTAAGGGGTTAAGCACTGCTGAATTTAAGGCTGTACTAAAGACTTAAGTACCGCTCTATTTAATTTAAGCACGTATTTAAGGTCTTTTGTTTTCATGAGCCTGTTCATGCTACCGTTTCAGAATTTCTGTGTTTGTACTTCTCCTCTCAGCCTCTAGGAGGCGCTGGGTCTTCCCTTTTGTGCTGAGTACAGTGATGATCTGTGCGGCTGTCCTAGGAGCATGCCGCCTTCACAGCATTTTGAAAAGTAAGGCTTCACAGTGCTTCACATCATACACGTGAATGTGTTTCTGTGAGTGTATGCGTGTTTGTGTGTGTACATGTGAAGGTGTAAGTGTGTGTGAGGTTGCTTGTGTGTACGTGTGTATGCATGTGTGTGTACTTATTGCTGTGTGCTTCTTCAGGCTGGGTGAGCCGCTGGTGTAAAGATGATGGTCTAAGAGGTGAGCTATACTACTCCCTTTTCTCTCAACCACGCTGCGTGTTTAAGGGTAATGAAATGTTTTGTTTTTTTTTCAATGCTTTTTCCCAAGTTTGGAATGCCCAATCATATTTGCGCTCCAACACTCATCGCAACCTCTGTTATTGATTTCGGAGAGCGCAGACAAGCATGTGCTCTCCTCTGAAGCACATGATGTCAGCCACCACAGTTTAGAAATCGAGCTTGCACAGTCAGAGGAAGACACTTCATGTGCAGCTCAACAGGGAAACTTGCAGGCACCCAATTGGTGGGGTGGGATGGGGGTCACTGGTGGTAGATGAGATGCTGTCATCCTGGCTGACGGAATCCCTCCCATCCCTGGGCAAAGCTAGAGCCAATTGCAAATCACCCTGCGGGACCGCCTGCCACTGTCACGGTCCGAATCCCATGCCAGACCACGGGCCCATCTGTGCATTAGAACAGCGCCTTAACAGGATGAGCCACCCTGCAGCCTACATGTTTTTAATAAAGCATGACTTCTTGAGCATGACAGTTACACCTAATTGACAGCATCCACAGCACATGAATTGCGTTTCCTCTCTGGAATTACATGCATGTTCGGTCATCGTATTGATATTAGCCTTAGCATCAGGCCGAGTTTGCTTTGATTTATTATCAGCCAATACTGATACGACCCTGTCAAGCTCGCACAGTCAGTGATGTTTATTTCAGCCAGATATTTACATAGCTTAGAGGTTTACTCCAGTAATATGTTGGTGAGATGTGCATGTTAGTAATATGTTGGTGAGATGTGTATGTTAGTAATATGTTGGTGAGATGTGCATGTTAGTAATATGTTGGTGAGATGTGCATGTTAGTAGTATGTTGGTGAGATGTGCATGTTAGTAATATGTTGGTGAGATGTGCATGTTAGTAATATGTTGGTGAGATGTGCATGTTAGTAATATGTTGGTGAGATGTGCATGTTAGTAATATGTTGGTGAGATGTGCATGTTAGTAATATGTTGGTGAGATGTGCATGTTAGTAATATGTTGGTGAGATGTGCATGTTAGTAATATGTTGGTGAGATGTGCATGTTAGTAGTATGTTGGTGAGATGTGCATGTTAGTAATATGTTGGTGAGATGTGCATGTTAGTAATAATGTTGGTGAGATGTGCATGTTAGTAATATGTTGGTGAGATGTGCATGTTAGTAATATGTTGGTGAGATGTGCATGTTAGTAATATGTTGGTGAGATGTGCATGTTAGTAATATGTTGGTGAGATGTGCATGTTAATAATATGTTGGTGAGATGTGCATCTCAGTAACTTGGAAGGTGTGATGCTCTATACTTCCACCCCAGGGGCAGTGCGCAGGAGGCAGGTGGTGCTGTTGTCCCCCCCCGATTTGGACCCCACCCTGGCAGTGCTGGTGTCACGGCTGGGCACAGCACTGTGCTCCCTGGGCTTCGGCGTGACGGCGGACCTGTGGAGCCGGGCAGAGCTGGGGGCCCTGGGGCCTGTGCCCTGGCTGCATGGCCAGTTGGACCAGCTGGGGAGGGAGGGAGGCCAGGTGGTGCTCATACTGACCCGGGCAGCCTGGGAGAGGGTGGGGGCAGTGGGGTGGGGCTGGGGTCAGAGCCAAGGAGAAAGAGCAGGGGCCGTCTCCATACGCAGATGTTTTCAGTGCCGCAATTAACTGCCTTCTGGCAGACCGCGTACAGGGTGTCAACAGAGGCTGCTTCACTCTGGTGCATTTTGAGTCCCTGCCCTCCCCCTCTCGCATACGTGCGCTAGAACCCCTGTCCCTACATGGCCCTGCCACCCCTACGCCCTCCCCTCCCAGTCCCTCCCATTCCTCATGGAGCTGACGGGCCAGAGTTCGTTGGGGCTTTGGCCTGCTTCGCGGGTGCTGGACCGAGCCCTGAGGGGGCATGGTGAGGGGGGCCCCGGGGTCAGGAGACGTACGGGAGACCATGTCCCTGATGGGCACTCGCATGCCCCAAACACACACACAGACTGGTTGAAAGGACACTCCCTGTGTGTAGGGGCTAGCTAGAGGGGTGGGGCTTCATGAGGGCGGGAGGCCTTTCTGCTGTTAGTGACATGTGTAGAACCACTGGAAAAAATTGAAGGAGTTCAAAAATACTTCATTCACACACATAGTCAAACATATCTGCACATGTATTCCCAGGTGTACACACTCGCATACACGTGTGCACAAACACTTTTAACACCACACCAACTGGCTTTTGTTATGAAAATAAATTGGATATTTAACTAAATAATTTATATTTGATCATTTATAGCTGTACATTTGTATATATAATGTTAAATTTCACTGCAAGGCACTTAACAAATAAAAGATTATTATGATGATGCTGATTGTTATTATTCATTTTCATAATCATTTTTTATTAAGGTCCTGTGTGAGATTGAATGCGGGTGTTGCCAGGTAACTAAGAAGGTCTTGTCAAGGTAACATGAAAACATAAAAATATTTTATTCTAAAACCATGTCTTAGACTCATCATAACTTAAAATAACAAATGGGTACAGTCAGGGTATTTAAAAAAAACAGATTAGGCAATTGCAACCAAAGTAACAAAAGTTTAAATCTCTGGTTTAAACCATCATTCCACAGAAAACCATTTGAACTAAAATAGCTGCTCCTTTTCACAGAGTAGGAGTAGCTGTTCCAGTTGTTAGGCTGTTGTTTAGAGGTTTAAACATGAGATACACGCGCTTGTTCAAGGGGAATTCCACCGAAAAACACCATTAACCCCTTGGCGCAGATGGCAAATTGCAAATGGAAACTGGTAATTTATATATACACACACACACACACACACACACACACACACTTCCTGGATCATAAACTCTATTTCCACAAGTGTGCAAAATCTGAGCAGAACTACTAAAGGTCTATGATGCAAAATATAGGCAGTGTACCCTGTTGTCCATTAGTGTCTCCAAATCTATCAAGTGGGAATTACCATCTTTTCATCAGTATAGGGGGGTAGATATCTATGGGTCCGAAACCCCTATGCAAAACATGTCATAAAATGAATAACATTTATTTTGTCCATTATAAAGCATATACACTACTCACAAAAAGTTAGGGATATTTGGCTTTCGGGTGAAATTTATGGAAAATGTAAGTTCACGCTACAGTGATATTATACGTATCATGAAAGTAGGGGCATTTAAGTAGAAGCATGCAATGGTGATTTCCTCATCTCAAACAATTTATTGAAACAAAAGCCAACAACAGTGGTGGGTATACCACAACAAAAATGTCAATGTCTCAATAACTTGTCATGTGCCCTTGAGCATCAATTACAGCTTGACAACGACGTCTCATGCTGTTCACAAGTCGACTTATTGTCTGCTGAGGCATGGCATCCCACTCTTCTTGAAGGGCGGCCCTCAGGTCATTGAGGTTCTGGGGTACAGAGTTACGAGCCTCTACACGGTGAGTCAGCTGATCCCATAGGTTTTCTATGGGATTCAGGTCTGGAGAAAGTGCAGGCCACTCCATTTGAGGTACCCCAGTCTCCAGCAGCCTTTCCCTAATGATGCGACCTCGATGAGCTGGAGCATTGTCGTCCATGAAGATGAAATTAGGCCTGTGTTGTTCATGCAGGGGCACAATGACTGGATTAATGATGTTATTCAGGTAGTATGGGCTTGTCACTGTACCATTCACAAAGTGTAGGGCAGTTCTGTATTGACTAGACACACCTGCCCACACTAACACCCGCCACCACCAAAGGGTCGTCTGGTGACAACAGTGGCTGATGCATAGTGCTCTCCTTGACGTCTCCAACATCGTTGGCGGCCATCATTTCTGCTCAACGTGAATCGACTTTCATCAGAGAACAGCACTGAGGCCCACTGGTCCCTCGTCCAGCGTAAATGCTCCCTGGCCCATGCAATACGATGACGCCTGTGCCTGGTGGTGTGGTCAGGTACCCTTGCAGGTCGTCTAGCACGCAGACCACGCTGATGTAAACGGTTTCGAATGGTCTGACGTGACACTTGGGTGCCTCTCACCTCCCTTAAATGTGCCTGGAGTTGAGTGGCATTCATCATCCGGTTCCGCAGGGCACTGTTCACAATGAAGCGGTCATCAGTGTGGGATGTGGCCAAAGGACGTCCACTTCTATGCCTTTCTGTGACTCTTCCAGTCTCTGTATCTCTGTTGCAACCTGCTGATGACACTCTGTGACACTCTAAGCTCAGTGGCCACTTCCCTCTGAGAACATCCTGTTTGAAGCCCTCGCAATGGCGAGGTACTGTTGATCAATTGTTAGGTGTCGTCTTGGTCTCATGATGTCAAAATGTGAACAGCATGATGAAGAGGACTGTTTAAATACCAATTCTAATTGAACCAGGAAATTTATTGGTCGATTCATGGATCAAACACCTGTTGTGAATTTTGCCGTTCAGCTCCTTGTTAGAGAACAGCAAGTTGTGCAAAAAGTACTGAAACATTGAATAGTTGGACATGTGCATTCAAAAGTTTAGAGAAGGTCAAATTAATTTCACCTGTAAAGGTTATAGTGCATTTTAGGTTCATCCTGAAATTTCACCCGAAAGCCGAATATCCCTAACTTTTTGTGAGTAGTGTACATTTGCTCCTTCTGATGGTTTAAGATAAAAACATTGATATCACTAGGTTACATACACCTAAATATGTTGCCTAATCATTCACTGTTGTACCTCAATAAAACATCACTTTTCCCTGTACTCTACAGTATGTATACTTTTGCCCCGGGATTGCATTTTTCTGTTTTTTTTATTTTTATTTTTTAAATGTTCCTATTCATAATGATTCCAAGGACAAATTTTACATTAATCAGGAATGAGCATTTGCCATGCCCTAAGTGACAAGTATATACGCCATAGCCTATATTATGTACGATAACATGAAAATAAAATAGTATTCCACCATCTGCAAAATGCTGCCAAATGTTCTTCTTCAATGAAAATCGGTAGCCTACATCAAAAATAAATTTTACGATTGCACTACAGTATGTGAAATGCACTCAAAATGTGAAAATAACAATAGGCCTATCAATCATTGGAAAGACGGCGCTCGAGTGGAAAAAACGAACGTAGGCAACATACTGTATGTAGCCAGCGCGAGACCAACCGCATTTTAGACGCAGGACATACATATCGGTAAAGGGAATACTCCCCTCCCTAATGCGTTTTCTATAGAACTTGCGTAATACCAGACCGTTAAACCGAAAACTGCCATTACGCTGGCTGCAATTAATTTTTCAAAGCACAAAATAAGACGTAGCTTATACCGCTGCTAAGGTTATAATGTACTCTATTGGATAAAAGAGCCAACAATTAAACCAGAATGAACTGTAATGAATGAGACAGGCTTGCAGGGCATGGGGGGTGTTATGAGTCGACGTTTCAGATAGTGTAATAGTGGCATAAAGTGTTGCATATTTCTCAAACGGATTGTACCAGACAATAAATGACCACTGAATTTTGAAAGAAACATCTCTATCTGTAAAACCAATGGTAGGATTGTATATGTAGTTCATATTTAGTAGCAGATATTCATTGTAGAATACGTGGTACAATGAGACAATAATTTCACGTTTATTTTGCATTTGAGTGAGCAGGGCTTTTCACTGCGTTTTTGGCATACGATCAAGCTATTGTTGGGTTTATCTGGTTGCTATGACGGAATTCAAATTTTATATGATGAATAAATATATTTATGAACTCACACATAGATGCTATTGTCCACTATGTCACGTATGGGTAGGTATAGACTGGGTGGGGGGGGGGGGGTGCTTGTTAAATGGATTTTCTATGGGAAAATAGTGACTTAGAAACTCTCTATTCAGCAGAGTTGTCACAAATCGTCTACCAATAATTTCCACTAATAGTTTGGTTGCAGGAGCAACGAATGTCTCAGTTGAGGAAAATGACGACGCCGGCGTCATTATCACTAGGCCAGAGGTTTCTAAAAAAAGTTGCGTACTCCAGTTTTAAGTGTCTTTGTGGCTAGCAAAATCAATGGGCCTCAAGCAAGAAATGCTTGTACACACAAATTTGCTCTTATGTGGCAGGTAAGAATGGTTTATGCAATTTTATGGCATTCACCATTTTTCTCTCATTTTGGATTTACTCATCAATAAGAACAAAATTTAAGAGTGGTTGTGACCCGTTGTATGAGTTACGCAAAAAGCAAATAGGCTCAAATTATATTCATGGCAAATGGGTTGTTTTAATTTTGATTATTTAAAATAAAATACGTTTGAATTTCTCCACCATAATCGCATTACGATGTTTAAATTATCCTGTTATTTTGTGTTTATAATTGTTAAAATTATATTATTTCAATATTTATTGTAGCCTAGCCTATACATAAATTAATAGCAAGCACCCTGCATTTATCTTCCTCAATCAAAAACAGTACCCTTGCATCTAGGCTATCAAAGTTAATAGCCTAGATGCAAAATACAACTCATCCTTCCTCACTGCCTGGTTCAGAGGAGCGCATGACTTTATCAACCTGAAACGCATCTTGTTTCACTCCAGCTCGGTTAAATGAGTTTAAATCCACTATGAAAGAACTGGGCAATCGATAGGATATCAGTGTTTGCTTTTACTGCGCTTTTTGTTGTGATTGCTTGTACTGTTTTGTCTTATTTGCAAAATATATTTTCTCTGTGCTGCTGCCTGTCTTGACCAGAGGTGCGTTCAAATTCAGCGAACAAGGCGAACGTTTGCAAACTATTTCAAACTTTTTTCCGTTAGCTTTGTGTTCGCCGCAAACGTTTGCAAACATAAGCAAACGGTCTGAAAAGGTAGTTTGCGGCGAACAAAAATGGACGCTGGACTGAGGGAAATGTGTTTCCATGGAGATTTAAATTGAAGATACCGGTAATGGAAACAATTTGGAACGTTCTTAAAAAGCCGTTCAAATGTAACCGTTCAAAGAAAACATGTTCGCACGTTCGGCTCTGTTCGCTAAAATTTGAACGCACCTCAGGGCTCCCTTGAAAAATAGGTTTTTAATCTCAATGGAACCTTCCCTGGTTAAATAAAGGTTAAATTAAAAAATTAAAAAGCCCATGAATAGCCTATAACATTTCCCCCCCCCCCCCCCCCCCCCCCCCCCAATGCGATTCAGGCCAGGAAAGCAGGTTAGTCTGTAGTGTGGATCATTTTAAAATGTAATCTTCTCAACTCAGAAGATTAGAAACCTTGCTTAACTCATGTATACCACAGCCATATCAGAGTGAAAGATCACTAACTAAAACTCAGGTGTACAAATGTCCGGTTAGGGTTCTACCTGGAGCAGCTGGCTAACGTTAGCTAGGCAATCATGGTAGCTAGCCAACTTTTATGGCCAGCCAGCAAGGATGATGTGGAAGGTCCTGACCCCAGTCTGGGCCAGATGGACTGGGGAGTTTCTCCCACACCGGTGAGTATTTTTTCAGGAAAAACAACCATGATCTTCAGAGTCTGATGCAATAAGGTTTATTGTATATGATTCAATTATGACACACAAAAAACCCTGGGGTGGTCAGCCCAGACTAATACACATTCACTCTCAGCATTCGTAACAGCTCCCCCCCCAGTCTGAATTACTAGGCCTTTTATCCTGTCTTTAACTACACCTATTGGGGGCGTAACCTTGCCTCCTCCCACAGGGGCTGGTCCTGTCCTCTGACACTCTACACCAGGGGTCCCTATGCCTTTTCCTTTTCATGGACAACATCGGCCTCTGCTGGTTTCAATTAAGCATTACATATGGCATTTATTTATACTGTAGTTTGATGAAATGCTATGATTTAATTATATAGGAAATGGCTTGGCCATGGTTTGACCATAGTAGTTAATAGTGATAAGTGATAATTACAATGATCTAATAGGTTAAAATAATAAAAAGTACAAAAAAGTAACAGAAATTAATACTTAGAAACTAAAAATGAACTAAATGCACATGAAACACGTAATGCAGAGACTGCATTGACTGCAGTTTATTTCCCCCTGCATTTGAAATGCTAAATATGGAACACAGTATTAGCAAGCATTAACAATAGTCTGTGTGATACAAACAACAACTGAGTTTCAGGTTATGGAACACAAACAAATCTCCTGGAATGTGTATTGTAACTGTACAATAGATAATTCTTACAGAATTCCATTAATAGCAACACAGTTTTACAGTACAGCTCACCACATTTCCCCTTTATTCAATGTCATTTCAATACTCCTACGACAAATCTAGAAAGCACTGGTCACTTATCTCCTCTAAGTCGTACAAAGCACTAGTTTTTCCCCTTCACTGCCAGAAAGCACTTAATGCGTTCTTTGGGGGTTAGTTTAGGGAGGTGTTACTACAGCATATGTGAACAGTAAAGTGAAATTAAAGCTACCAACTGTGGACCTGATTAAATTGCGGTTAATTTTCATCTACCATTTTTGAGAGAACCTCTGATATAATTTACTTGTTATGCAAACTTTTATCTGTTCATATCGATCCAACAGTGTACGCAACACAAGATATGATAAATAGAACTTGTGTTACGTTATAGTTTACTGTATTTACATACAACCTATAGTGGCAATCAGTCTGTGAAGAACATCAGGCAGTCGACTACTGTGAGGACACACTCAGATAAAAAGTATTATACAAAGAAAAAAATACAAAAGTATTTTATACAAAGTATTATACAAAGTAAAAATACAAAGTATTCAGATAAAAGTGAATACTTATCGTCCCCCTCAATCTGACAAACTCAAGACTAACTGTAAACTTTTCTAATCTTATTGCTACAGGACTACTGTGTACGTGTGGATATGTTACGGAATACAAGCTAACATTTTCTCTATAATATGCAAGATTATTTTGTAGTATTATAATCCTTGAATGTGGCACTGTTCAGCGTGTAAGAGCAGGGAGATTGTGGGAGTGCCCCTCATCTTCCACCCAGGTATTCCTACAGATAAATGCAGGGGGAATGATGAGGCCTAAAATAATATATGACCACTATATTTCTATATTTCCTAATCTATATGAAGTGTCCAAATAAGATATATTCACATATGTGTTCTCATCTTCAAAACAAAGGCACACAGACACACTGACCTCTCACATTCCAGTGGAGAAGAAAAGTCTTAAAATGTGTGTGTGCAGGATTATGTAAATACTGTTTATACCAATAATATTCAGACACATTCTGGATGATTCATTTTTCATACCTGAATTTTCTTCCACAATGACTTTAAGGAAGTCGAATAACTGTTAAATTAAAATGGCTTGCCATAAACTATCGTTAGCTTGATAGCTAAATGTTAAAACAACTTGCCGCGAGCTAACCCAGCGTTGCTAAGCAATGGTAATGTTCATGACGGGGAGTACAGCGATTGCGTATGGGAGGGGGTGGAACAGCTAAGTTAATATCTAAATTGATAAGGTTATACCCAGTTTGGCTGCTTGCTCCGAGACGCTGGGCCTGTAGTGCAGCTGCAACATCCCCCTGCTGTCTCTCATCTCACAAAACAGTATTTTTTTTTTTTTCATAATAGACACATCATAGCTCGCTCCAAACAAAATGAATATGTGATGAAAAACATGTTGAAGATGAGTGAGTAAGGCAGTCAATTTATTATGTTACGAACTGCGTCCACAAAACAACAGCTTGTTCATGGTAGGCTACTAAGGGATGTTCTCCATTCCACTCAAAAATACAGCGTGTCTCCCTGTCCCAAGCATAGACTTTATAAAAATAGGTCCCAAGACGCCAGGGTGCGTTTTAGAGCAATGATTGTTGTCTTCCCCTTCTGGTCCCGCCCCTCCGAGTGAGGGCAGTGAGAACCATATAGAACCCATATATGCCAGTGACCCCAGGACTCAACCTGTCCCTCTGATTGGTCCTGAACACAAATGTTAATACCCTGTCCAAACGACACAATATTTTTAAAAAATCAGCACAAGCAGAGGCATTAGCTGAAGGAAAGACACCTATTGCAATTACATTTTTTTGTGGGAAAAATTTATTGACTGAGTATTTTGACCACATTGCTGCCATTGACTTACATGGTGAAAGACCTATACTGGAGCCAACCACAGTGGTGCTAGCGAGCAACGGCACCAGGAAGTGAGCTTCAAAACGAAAGCTCAGGGGTGCGTCCCAATATTCTTCACTCCCCACCTCCCTTCCTCCACTCCCCCACTACCACTCCTCTCCTACCCAGAAGTATGCAAAACTGTCTGAACATTTCGAGTACAAGTATTTGCATGTACAATATACAATGTACCTGACATTGTGGTTTGCGTCGAGACATTAATTAATATGTAACCATTAATACGTAATTAAGATGTAATCAGCGACATTAGATTAAAACACAAAGATCCGTTTCCGGGGCACGGAGTACAGGTGGTAGCGGAGGAAGGGAGGGTGCATTTTTCGAGAATTGGGATGCACCCCCAGTCTCGGCCCCTTGGTCGAGAACCACCCATGGGTGCGTTGCAGTACTGGATATGTAGTCCGTTAAAGTGGACTACAAGTCAAACTACAATCATTAATCCACTAGTTTAAAAAAGAAAAAATGGATATATGGTATATATGGTCTATATCCTTATACCACACAGGCTAATCCAGGAACGTTTCGGCTCATTCTATAAATCATATTTCAAGAAATAGTCGATAGTCTCCGAAGCCCGTTCTATCTGTCATAGGGAATTTACTTCTGAACCCAGACTCCGCCCACGTCTGACGTACTTACTTCAGTACTCTATGCCAGGGGTTCTCAATCCTGGTCCTGGGGGACCCCTGTGTATGCTGGCTTTCGTTGCAACCGCAGTTGCAATCCCAGAATTTTAACAAGCTGTTAATTTTTCTTAATTAGGTGCTTGTCATGTTTGGAGGAATTATTCACCCTCTTAAGCCACATTATATCAGAAATAGCTATGGATGCCATGTAGAATAAACACCCCATGTTCACATTGTGCTATATTATTTAAAAAAGATAAGAAATTATTTAACAGATCCATTTAAAGACTGATTTGAATCAATAGGCTCCTAATTGGTGAAAGTGTGGACACATGGCCACTAAAATTAACCATTTCGTAGATAATGAAGAATTCAAACACAAAGCAAATGATAACGAGCCAAACCTGCATTGTCTTAAGCTTAAAGAAAAAATTGAGTTAAACACATGTGTTCAACAACCTAATTAGGAGCCTATTGATTCACTTCACTCTTTCATTTGAGTGAAAATACATTATTTTGTAACCTTTTCTTATGTAATTGTTGCAATATAGCACAATAAGCACAATGTGAACATGGGGAGTTTGTTCTACATGGCATGCATAGCTATTTCTGACATAATGTGTCTTAAGTGGGCGAATAATTCCTCCAACATGAAAAGCACCTAATTAAGAAAAATTAACAGCTTGTTAAAATTCTGGGATTGCAACTGCGGTTGCAACGAAAACCAGCATACACAGGGGTCCCCCAGGACCAGGATTGAGAACCCCTGCTCTATGCTGTAAGATGGGGCGGTTAGCATCTATGACGCTGATTTTACTGTTGTAGCCTAGCCTACTACACAAAACATTTTAATTTGTTCAATTTAAATCGGCTAGGCTACGTGAGAGAGAACATAAAAACTGGTCTTTTTAGAGGGTGTGTGAATACAGTGAGTTCCAACAGTAGCCTATACACATGCCTGCATGCGTGTGTGTGTGAATGATATGGTGCTGGATTTTTGTCTGTTATAATTAAAAACAGGTTAACAAAAGCAAATATATTACATATTAAATCGAAAATACATTAAAATGCAACAGTAATTACATTAAAAACAGGAATTACATTAAAAAACAAAACTAATTTTTGAACATTCTGTGCGTTCCTATGTGTGTGTATGTATGTTTGTGGGCATATGTATGGGTCCTATTTTTATACAAAATTAATATGACACATCCAGGCTTGAATCATTTCAATATTATTTGAATAGTTTTTAATAACCGGAAGCATCAAATATCTGTTGAAATTCAGTTCAGAAGGTGGCCCATTTTAGCTGACAATTAATGGCCCATTTTATCTAACACGTTAAGGTAAAATAGGCCAGTAACTAAAAATGCATTTTCATAAGAAAATAGTTTATCTTGCAAAATATCAGCATTTTTTCTGATGGAGTCTATCAGACATTGATCGTGAAACATTCCTTCTAGATGTTAGTTTGTTTCGTATTGATATATCAACCTTATCATTGGAAAGTCAGATTTAATGTTGCTGATTACATCTTAATTATAAATTGTTACATATTAATGAATGTCTCGATGCAAACTGCAATGCCAGGTACATTGTATACTTGTACTCAAAGTTCAGGCAGCTTTGCATACTTCCGGGGTGGGGAGTGACGAATATTGGGACGCAGCCTTTGCGAGTCTTTTGGAACACATGACCGGCTATAAACGATCCACGTCTGCCGCAGTTGAAACATGAACACTTACACAAATCCAATTTAGGCATTCCTTTACGTTTATTATAAAGCACTTTAATCCATGATGAAACTCCTTTATGACTAACAAGTCATGCTTATTTATGAAAAAGGCTAACATGCATTAAACGCGTAAGCATAATATCACACGCATGTCAGGACACTCACCATGCAGTTTTCTTCACCAGTCTCCATAAGGCATTGCCTCGACCATCTTAGCAACCTCAAATCAAATCAGTTGTAACATGAAAAGTACTGTTGTGACAACAGTTTGAAATTATTTGCGATTGGCTGTTAAATCTGAAAGCACTAAGACGCTCCAACCTTATCTGCCCCATTTGACCTGATGGCCCAATTTACCTGACGCCACGCTTTATGAACCTACACGTGTTTCTTAGTAGCAACTAGCCTACTTTGCTGCATAGCTTAAATTCGCTGTTTTGATCTTTTTTTATCTTTCTCCACGAAATGTGTTGTAACGATCAGATTTCATTTGTCTTACTGTTGTGGCAGACAGTCAAATGGTTCACTGTGGGAGTTTAAAGTCCGCCAAGCAACAGGTAACCCTGCTCTTAACGATCTGACTGGCAGCACCTGTTGGCAATTAGAGTCGAAGAATGACGTATAAAGTTCGTTGTCTGGATGACTTGCATTGTTTTGTGGTGGTGATCGCAAGTTGGAGACAAACGGGTAATTGTATTGCACATCATGCCTCCTAAAAAAAACCGCCTCGGTTGAAGTACCTGATCAAGAGCAACTTTCGACTGACGTTCCCAAGAAGGGAGGGAAGCACTCGGAAAAGTTGGGTAGGCAGCGCCTGTTCTTTTATTTTATGTTCATTTCAGCAATCGTTAAATTAAGCATTTAATATGGAACCTGTCCGTCGCTTAAAATATTTTGTAGATGCTGTTTCTGGTGAGCCGAGCAAAGTGGCAGTGATGCGAAAGGTGTCAACTCATCCATCTACGATGGAAATGGTGAAAGAGGCGCTTAAAGAGCTTGATACCAGGAAGGGGTCGTCGGCACAAGCAATCCGTGGGTATATTTTGGAGAAGTATCCGTCGGTGGACGCGATAAGACTGAAGACTATGCTGCGCAAGGCGTTGGTTAAAGGACTCGAGGGCGGGTCAATCGTGAGGCCCGCGAATTCCACTGGAAATGGGGCACAGGGGAGATTTCGAGTAAGTGATGGTCACGTTGTTTGTAGACCTTCTGAAATGTTTGCCTTAAATCTAATGAAATTGTATAACGTGCTGTGGTTAAAATAAGAATTTGCAGTCCGTTGCACACTGATGACAAGACTAATGTGATGGTAATATGATCAAATGTCACATTGGGATTGTGTATCCTATAAGGGGTCTACTAATGTTGCAAGTGGTATACTGCCTACAGAGGACTGAATCGATGTTTCTCTTCCCCCCCCCCCCCCCCCCCCTTTTTTTACAGCTTGCTTTTCGGGGAAAAAACTAAAGGGCCGAAAGGAACTGAGAATTCTGATCCTAATGCAGAGAAGCCAAGCGTTAAGGCTAAGGGTACAGGTAACTGCAGGAATTTGCCTGATTGCAGAAATTGACTGGATCAAAGGGTTAAGACTTGATTGGTGTAGTGCTGCTGTGGTCCAAAGTTTAATGTCAGTCCAGAGTTCAGCTCAAACCCCAAACTTGTGATTGCAAGTACTTTCCACATCAATGATATAGATTGGTCTTTATTCATTTTTAAAAAAAATTTTTTTTAAATGACTTGCAACTGTGCTGCAGGAACTGAGAAGCCAAAACCTGTGGCCAAACGGCTTAAGAATGAGGTGGGTGTGTAACAACTTTGGGGGGTGTGTCTGTTTCTGTGGGATTAGGGCTCATAACAACTTTGTGTTTAGGATTCTGGTGCCACAAAGGCCGTTGCCTCTAAAGTGGCTCCTGCTAAGAAGCCCAAGAAGGCAGCAGGAGCAGGGGCCAAGGAAGTGGTGGCAAAGCCTAAAGTGGGGGACTGGGCCAAAGACACGCAAGACCAAATCTCCAGCCAATCAGCTGGAGGGAGAAGGTGGAGCTGCTGTTAAAAATCCTGGTAAACGAGGGAAGAAGAGTGCACAGTGACGGGGCTTGTTTTATGTGTATGTTTTAATTTAGCATTGTACAGTTTAAATAAAGATTTGGATTACTTTTGGAAAGTTTGGAGTAATTTATTTTGGGCTATTTATAAAAATTCATTCCAATAGTTTATCAGTTATCTCCTCGAACCTCGCGTGACCTTGAAATTAATCGGTCTGCCATCTTAAGGACTTTAAATGATCCTAGGAGGAACGAGGATGCTTCAGTGAGGATAAACAAGTGTAGCCTTTGGGTGTGTCCCAGTAGTCAAATGCACCCTTCCTCCTCTACTCTGTGCCCCGGAAACAGATCCTTGTGTTTTAATCTAATGTTGCTGATTACATCTTAATTATAAATTGTTACATATTAATGAATGTCTCGATGCAAACTGCAATGCCAGGTATATTGTATACTTGTACTCAAAACGTTCAGGCAGCTTTGCATACTTCTGGGGTGGGGAGTGACGAATATTGGGACGCAGCCTTTGCGAGTCTTTCAGAACACATGACCGGCTATAAACGATCCACATCTGCCGCAGTTGAAACATGAACACTTACACAAATCCAATTTAGGCATTCCTTTACGTTTATTATAAAGCACTTTAATCCATGATGAAACTCCTTTATGACTAACAAAAGTCATGCTTATTTATGAAAAAGGCTAACATGCATTAGTTAAATGCGTAAGCATAATATCACACTGACGCTTAATTGAGCAAGGACGTTCCATTTGCCTAACGTTGCCTCGATTCCTCCGTCCTGGCATCTCATCCTTTGCTCACGTCCTCTGTTGGGTGGCGCTACGGAGCGAGGAAAGGATGCAAGGAGTGAAAATAAGTGATTGAAATGAACCCATTGCCTAATACATCTTGGCTGCGTCCCAATATTCTTCACTCCTCGTCTCCGAGGAGAAGTGAAGAAAATTTAGGACAGCTAATCCACTTCAAAATCAGCGTCACGTCGACTATTGAAGTTGTCCTATCACAACTTGACTGACGCCGAGCCCACATAGTCCCATCACCAATCACAGATCTTACACATGGTCAGCCCATTTAAAGCTGCAAAACATCCTGGAGCTAGTTTCATGTACAGTGTAAACATGGAGCCTACCTGACATTGCGGTTCGCGTCGACTCGTTAATCAGCAACATTCGATCAAAGTATTTTTGCATGTGTTTTTGTTTAATTTTTTTTTTACTGAGCAAATATAAATTTAAGTAAAACATGAGGTGTGGAAGTCTAAGTTATCAGTTGTGTATGCATATGCTTGAATGAGTGAAAAGTATCAAAGTGAGTGTAATGCAAAAACCCAAACAAACGTGTCAATGGAGGGGACCAGAGAGACCGTACAATAGGAGACAGTGGCTGTGTCCGAATCAGAGCCCTATCTACTGCGCCCTGTCTCCTGCGTATAGTGCACTGGCAGAACTGCACTGTTTAGCAGTCCGTGAAAAATATCCACCATACTATTCCAACTGCACTGTGGAAGTGTAAGCAGGTCGTAAGAAGGTCATAAGACGTCCCACCAGTGTTGCCATGTCCGCGGTTTTACAGCTAAATTGGGATACGTTCAAAGTGCAGTCACGGGTAAAAATCAAAAGTCGCAAAGCACGCACTTATTTTAAAAAATGTTAACAGCCTATAATTTGGGCTAGTTTTGAGTCGCCATTTGGCTGGAAAGTCTTACAAGATCTGGCAACCCTGCACCCCACTCTTGCGCTGCCATGTCACATGTTGTTTTTGTTCTATGAACCACAAAAACAAACTATTTTGTTATCCATTGTAGACAATCATATGTGTCCTATGTGTGATTATTAAGTGCTTTAATCCATAATGACACTCATTCTTTATGACTAACAAAAGCCACGTTTATTCATGAAAAGAGTCTATAAAGCAATTGGGACAGCTAATCACACTTCAAAATCAGCATTATAGTTCAGCGCGTAAGCATAATATTACTCTTATGCTTGACTGAGCAAGGACGTTCCATTTACCAAATTCGTTGGCTCGATTCCTTCGTCCTCGTATCTGATCCTTGCATCCTTTCCTCATGTCCTCCATTGGGTGGAGCTAAGGAGCGAGGAAAGGATGCAAGGAGTGAAAATAAGTGATTGGAATGAACTCCGTGAATTGTAGCAAATGATTTAAGGTGTTACGCCCGGAACCCACCAGACATGCAAGCGCAAGCGCACTGTTGCGCTTCACTTCCGCTCCCATGTTAACGAATTGCCGTGGTTCTCACCGGCCACGCACGCACGGCTGGCGGGTGGACGGCTCGCGGACGTGGAGCTGATTTTTCCGCTCTGGGTGGAATTTTCTGGGCATCCGCATGCACAATCTCATAGAAATACATTGTATATGCTCAATATCTGCATCATATGAATGTTTTTCAACCTACTAATAGTTTTACTATTGTTATTCTTTATTTTAATACATATATTTTAATATAGGCCCTAATGAAAAAGGGAACAGACAATCACCATTGTGGGTTGAATGAAGTTAAATCAAGTCATACATTTTGCATATAACCAGTTATTCCTGTTTTATAATGCTTTTTCTTTATCATAGTATACATATATATATACACTACTCACAAAAAGTTAGGGATATTCGGCTTTCGGGTGAAATTTCAGGATGAACCTAAAATGCACTATAACCTTTACAGGTGAAATTAATTTGCCCTTCTTTAAACTTTTGAATGCACATGTCCAACTATTCAATGTTTCAGTACTTTTTGCACAACTTGCTGTTTTCTAACAAGGAGCTGAACGGCAAAATTCACAACAGGTGTTTGATCCATGAATCGACCAATACATTTCCTGGTTCAATTAGAATTGGTATTTAAACAGTCCTCTTCATCATGCTGTTCACATTTTGACATCATGAGACCAAGACGACACCTAACAATTGATCAACAGTACCTCGCCATTGCGAGGCTTCAAACAGGATGTTCTCAGAGGGAAGTGGCCACTGAGCTTAGAGTGTCACAGTGTCATCAGCAGGTTGCAACAGAGATACAGAGAGACTGGAAGAGTCACAGAAAGGCATAGAAGTGGACGTCCTTTGGCCACATCCCACACTGATGACCGCTTCATTGTGAACAGTGCCCTGCGGAACCGGATGATGAATGCCACTCAACTCCAGGCACATTTAAGGGAGGTGAGAGGCACCCAAGTGTCACGTCAGACCATTCGAAACCGTTTACATCAGCGTGGTCTGCGTGCTAGACGACCTGCAAGGGTACCTGACCACACCACCAGGCACAGGCGTCATCGTCTTGCATGGGCCAGGGAGCATTTACGCTGGACGAGGGACCAGTGGGCCTCAGTGCTGTTCTCTGATGAAAGTCGATTCACGTTGAGCAGAAATGATGGCCGCCAACGATGTTGGAGACGTCAAGGAGAGCGCTATGCATCAGCCACTGTTGTCACCAGACGACCCTTTGGTGGTGGCGGTGTTACAGTGTGGGCAGGTGTGTCTAGTCAATACAGAACTGCCCTACACTTTGTGAATGGTACAGTGCAATAAAAACAGTTGTGATTATTTGATGCAAAATATAAGCGTCTACAGTGCATTAAACAGTGTATTTATGTGAATTTGGCATGTGGTTTGCTCACGGTCGCGTTCCGCTCGTGAACAAAATAGACTAGAGGTGGAAAAAAAAGCTTCACGACCGCAAGACCGCTGCGCAACCGTTCGGCTTCAGCCCCGGCCGGGTTTAAATGTATACACCAATTAATATGGGCGCGGAAATGGAACGGCCACTCGCTTCCCCTCCGCTTGCCAAAATTCGCTCCTGGTTTAAAACGGCCTTTACAGTTATTGGTTGGGGGGGGTGAGCACTTCATAACTGAGCTCAGATATGGCTGTACAAGCTGAATTTTGTGGAGGGCCAAAAACAGTCTGTGACACCACCCCTCCCCCTTCCCCCTTTTGAAGCAAAACCTGCTATTTAACAACTGTTTTTCACAAGGATGACGCAAGGCATCTGATGAGGCAAAAGCTCTAAGTTAATTTGGTACACAATGCTTCATGAAACCTCAGATGAGTGTTTTCTTCTATTCACTAAAAGACTATTATTTAGCTATTATAAAAGATTATTACTGTGGCGTTGGCATTTTCAAATCTTATGAGATTGAGTTACTGGAAATTAAAGTAACCGACAGATCCACGCTCTGTGTGTGCAGGATGACAGTGATGTGAACTAATTACCTTATTAGGAGAAATTCTCATCTAATGGTGCCCAGTACTCAGGGGTCCCCCAACTCCCCTCTGTGGCTATGACCTTTGTGACACTGAAATAATGACCCCACCATGATATTGAACCAGCTCTCCTTTTCACAATGATCCACACATCAGTCATTTAAATTAATTTATTTAATCTTCAAAAATAAAGGTGGTGGTGGTTTCATCTGTATTGTCATCAGT
The DNA here is from genome assembly GCA_029718625.1 of Synaphobranchus kaupii. Taxonomy (NCBI): domain Eukaryota; kingdom Metazoa; phylum Chordata; class Actinopteri; order Anguilliformes; family Synaphobranchidae; genus Synaphobranchus; species Synaphobranchus kaupii. Next base: position 91,559,534 of record CM056380.1, read on the forward strand.
TTTGGAACCATAGGCTTGTGGGCATAGTCTGTATAGTCACATCTGCACCATGTACAGAGCAACAGACTGGACCATGTGGGTCACACACATAATAGAGAAGGGAGAGAGAGGAAAGGGACAAACAAGGTGGCATTCTACCTTTAAAATTCTAGTCCAAAACAATGGGGGCTTAGTCACTCATAAGAAACAAAACCAGCTGATTAAATTCTAAAAATATACATCAGTGTTAAAATGTCTTATAAGAAATTATTTCACTCCAAAATGTAAACAGATTGACTTGCTGAAAGATGATTGGCCCTCATCCAGTGGGATGCACAGCAGCACTGAGGCGCAGCTGCCGTCTAGTCATGCATAGAGCTTCAGGAGGTGATCCAGGTGGTAGCCCAGGTGTTGCGCCAGGGTGTCCCAGTTCTGCCAGAGGAGTGCCAGCAGGAGGAGGAGGAGCAGGGAGCCCAGGGTTCGAGCGCGGGTCTTCAGCAGGGGCACAGCGCAGTTGGCCGCTGCAGAGACGCAGACCAGTAGCACGGCCATGAGTGCCTGCAGCACGATGATGAGCTTGCCCAGAAGAGGGCGCCCCACTCGGCCCTCAACCCCCTCCATCTGCCCCCCCTGCTGTTGTTGCAGTTCCATCTTACAGATACGTGTCTGACACGCCTCCAGAGCCTCCTGCAATACAATCACTGAGTCAGACTCTACCCCAACACATATGCACACAGACCACTCCTGGTTCAAGCATACACCCATGACGCAACCTGGAGGCCTACATGTATTGTCTTGCTTTTCTGAATTGCATATTAAAATGCACTTCTTCGCTTGGACTATTGCACAGGCTAGTTTAATAGCTAAGTCTAAGATCTGCCCACCACTATGATTTTTCCTGATAGATTCCTCAGTACCTCCCTATTACCAATTAGCCTGTCTTTAACTATTGACACCGGGCCAGCGAACAAGGATTGGGCTCCCCCTCTATAGCAGGATTCTGTCTGAGATTTGTTACTATGCGGGAGTTTTTTTAACCTTTTTAACCTAAAACTTGCTGGTTTTTGGAGGGTTACAGGCTCAATCTTTCTCAATTTTCCTATTTCCTGTTATTCTGTAAAGTGACTTCATGACAATGTACAAGCACTACTCAATTAAAACTGAATTGAAATGAATGCACACACATTAGGGGTCAGGGGAAAAATCTATATAGCATAGTATTGCGATACTTTCTTCTGCGATAGTATCAATATTTTATCAAATTATATACAATTTTATAATGCAAGGTATTATTTATTTTAATGCAGGACGCGGAGGTGAAGAGCCACCCTCTGCCGAGTGCATTAAAATCATATGACCTCACACCTCGTTGTGGATTATCCCGTTTATGTAACGGTCACTTGTGTAAAAGTTAAAATGAGCATTCACTTGTTTTCATTAGACGTAAATGCATTCAAAATTAAAGGTCATTAGCAAGATAGGTGTCGTGTCCCTGGCAACACATGAGGGTCAAACTAATCTGGAAAACAAACTAATCTGCCATCCCGTGATAAACACTAGTTTGCAATAAAATGGAAATGTTACTTCATGATTCCAGCAAGTAGCCCAAACTGTAGATATTATCTAGCAACAAAACACTCATTCTAGTCCCTCTTGTTCTAGTCAGCATTATGCTAAGTTTGCTGTCACTTGCGTAACTTAGTATTAAGATTCAATTTGATATTGGATCAAAATGGTCTCACAGTATGTTTTCTATCATGGATAGCTAGCTAGCCATCTACTGCATTTGCTTCAAAACTGCAACTATACTGTTGTAGCAAAACCATAGTGAAACTGGTCTTCATTCAATGTGATGAGATGGGAGTCAACATAACCTAACAACATGGTTGGTACTTGCTAAATTTAATAAATATTGCACATATTTACACCAAACTGCTTAGTTAGCTCAGTGTTGACGTAACTAAGACATTCAATATAGTACAAGTGTTGTTTCGTGTTACGCATGCACCGTCTGAAACTGCAGATGATCTACAACTGCTGTTTATCTAGACCTGCTGATATTGTGGCACTGCAATTTGATGAGTCTAACCATTTTCATTGTTTATTTCCATTTTTCCCCTAAATTTAATTGCACTACCATTTATTTATTATTTAAAGGCCCACTCAGTAATTAGTTGTGGTTGTGAAACCACACCTTTTGTTATTCACCATACTTATTATTATTCCGCCACTTTTTGAGAACCTATCTCCTCCTACACCATTCACGCCATCAACACAATTCATACCCCATATTATACCTTTATACACCCTCCAGGTTGTTATTAATTTTCACCTTTATACCATATACACTTTTTCAGATAATTGAACTTTTATTGCCAAAAAAATTAGTCGGAGTCAATGGGCACATTTTGAAAACCGATGTAGTAGAATGTGGATGCTGTAACATATTACACTGCTTATGACATCACAATGCCTTCCTCTACAACACTGTTATGACCCAACAATACTATCCCAGATGCTTTGACATTACCTTTGTGTGCGTCACAGAACTACATAAGAACTAGAAAGGCAGCTGCTTTCTCAAAACTGCGATTTTTCCACAGCCCAAAGTGTTTTCTCTGATTGGGCAACGTGACATGTCACGTGAAGGTGGTAATTTCGTCCCTTTTGCAGAGAGTAATGGCTGCCGCTGTAAATCTAGAACCACGACCAGAACTACTACGAAGTGGCTGTCGTGAGAACAATCGATGTTATGTGAAAATCAAAACAATAAATACATTGATAAATTATTGAATAGGTCTATGCTATGATTACGTTCACATACTTAAATAATGATTGTTGCACCTGTTTGTTTATTTATCGTCTGTGGTACTGTAGTATTGGTGTACCCAACCGCTTTTTCAGGCTTTCCGTGAACCAGCGTTCCTTGCACGGCTAATAATATCGTGAGCTGTTGCCTGAATAATGAGACATTGTGATGGAAATGGCCACAGTGAAAATCGTAGCCTATTCACGTGACGTCATGTGGTGCTGTAATGGCGACATGTAGTCCAGCTGTCTCTCGTGTCGTGTTTGTTAATTTGAATGTGTTTTGTTGTGTCAGGCTTTTGTCTTTTGTTTTTTTCATGCGCTGTGTGTCTGTTGTGGGACGGAGAAGCGTTTTTATAATATTGAGGAATTGTCTAGCTGGGATAATTAGTTTGTGGTCGTCACCATGGAGACGCATTTGCATTATGCTCGGGAATGTCCATTGGATCTGCAGCCACAAAGTTTACCATCGCTCTTCACCAGAATTGAAGATGTCGGGACTGAACCAGGACTGCAGGCAATCTTCAAAAGGCCACCAGGGAAGGAGAAGATTATGCGTAGGAGGATTGAGGCGGCGACTGGGAAGGCTGAGTTCCGTTTTGACAGTGGACAGAGACGACGACACTGCGTGTAGCCTATGGAGGAAAGTCGTGGAGGCTGAGTTTGTGTGTTGGACTGGTTGATGACATTGGACATCTTTTGGCTGTATTATTTGATATGTTTGTTTGTGTGTTGTGGGTCTGCTATGTCTTTTTTTCTGTTGCTGGTGGCTACAACTGAAGTTCCCTATCGGAAAAATAAAAGTTATTCTATTCTATTCTATTTACAGGTACAGTCTCCCCGGAATGTCGATGTTAGACTGATTGAATGAACTATGGTGATCTTGTAACGTAACTTTGTGTTAGACAGATTCATGTCGAAGGCTACGTAGCCGCTACCTTGTTGAAATCGCCTCACTCATCGCAAATTCATATAAATGAGCCGCGAATAGTTACTAAAAATGTTTAATATCTATCTCGTTACCTAATTACGTTATTAACAAGCTGTTTGGTTAGTGTTAACTCATTATATTGTTCGAAGCTATGTGAACAAAACAGGCTTATTAGTCAACATTAGCCCCCACAGAAATCAGCAACCTCTAAACATTACTCCCGATTCCTGTTGCATGGTCTGTGGTTGTTTCCAAAAGTTGGCGAATGTTAAGCTGAGCACAAAAAGTATCTCAAATTGAAATCTGACAGACTGATAACGTTAGATTTGCCATCTAATGTTAATTAGCTATCTAGCAACATAACCTCATTGCAATGTATGTTGCCTATAGCAACTGCCTACACCACGACAGTGAAGCTTGTAAAGTTTCATACGTTATTCGATTCATAACAGGAGTATACGATTAATGCTAAATGCAACGTTAGCTGTTAGCTGCTTACCTAAGTGTAATTAGCTAGCTAACGTTCACATAACTCGGCAGCTAGCTAGTGCCATTGACATAGCCGGCCCGTTACCTATTCAACTATCAAATAATTTGTGTATAGGACAACCATGGCAGTTATAGCTGGTGTATGCTAAAATTTATAAACGATAAACAATCGTTACAACAACGTTAGCTACCATTAGACCTAGCTATGTTATTAGGGAAGCTAGGTAGGCAACAGGTTTGTGGGTAGCTAACGTTAGCTAACTAGCTAAACGTTTCAGCTTTAGGCAGTTATCATTACAACTTTAGCATTGTTGCTAACGTTAACTAGAAATCACATAGCCTGTTGAGCATAACGTTATATGCAATTCTCATAACTGAAGAATTAAATTTTCATTTAGGTAAAGTTATAACCATGTAAGAAGACAAAAACAAAGCAGGCTTATTACAAGCTATACGCTATGCTGTCATTATGCATCTTTGAGAGGGGTGTACATCTAACGTTAGGTTGACAGACATGTCAATTGAATTCAATTTATCCCAAATTTAGCTAAGGTTTTACCTGGATATAACCTCAGTGTTTCCCCTACCGTTATCTTGGCCGGGCGGCCCGCCCGGCCAAACTCTCGTGCCGCCCGGCTTGAACAAGAGGGAAAATAAATAATTTTAATGAAAATAAAAAAAAAAAAAAATTATTCTTTTTTTTTTAATGTAGCTGCAATATTTCCCTTACCGCAGAATGCGGGAATGATCAAAATAGCATCGGGAAAAACCCTTGCCAAAACAGCTTCGGTTTCCCGTTAGGCCTAATTCAAATTTTCAATGGCAGCGCTATTATGAGGGTGTAATTATAGTTTCCGCCTCTACGCAAAATGGCGCACTTTCACCGCCCGGCCTGAAAAAAAATCTAGGGGAAACACTGAACCTGGTTACATCCTAACCGGTTAAAATACTAACTTTTCAAATACATTTAGCCGTATGTGGGAAATTGGGGGTCATATGGGGCTCAAGCCCTCCTGTCTCGGGAACGCCTATAGAGAGTAGGCAGAGTGCGAGAGGAGTCGGATCGGATTTGCCGACTGGTCTCTGTTGGACCAGAGTCCAATAGATTGCCATTGGTAAACCGAACTGCAGAACAGTTTGCTAGCAAGCAACCCGACCGCATAATACACCGGGAGCCGGCCAACTAGTCCGCTGACCCGCTAGCCTCTTGCTATCTGGGCGGTTTTTCACTACATGAGACGTCGTTTCACCGACTTTTCAACATGTTCACTGGGGAAGGTTACTAGTGTAATGTAACACTTATCTTGAGATGTGAAGTCTGTCAGAAATATTACACACGTGAAAGCATTTGAAAACTATTTCATTATTATGCACAAGGTAACTGGCATGCGAACGTCATAACTGTTAGCTAGCCTGTAGCTACAGGCCAGCTACCGAGTAGCTGTATGCTCCTTGCGAGCTACCCACAGTTCAGTGACAGTGGAGATGGGATTTGAGGCGAAAATGCATAAGCCTCCTCACATGATTGTACTGTGATGTAACTAGGATTACCACCATGTTCCAAATCTCATCGGTTTGTTCTTAACCAAGTGCGCCGACTCAACACTCACTGATGAGCTTTTTTAAATCATGCCTTTCTCTTTTCTGTGCAGCCTAGAAAAATTTTTTACCCAGGAAAAAAGGGGCGACTCCGTTGACTTTCACAGCGCTCCATTGGAAATACATGGCAGAGCTCATCGGTAATACTATTTCTGGGCCGTGGCAGCCATCTTGCGGTGGTGCCACTTGCGGAAGAACCAAACTGAATAAGGTTGAATGGAACCATGAGACCATGTTTCCTTTCTAGTTATTATATAGTTCTGTGGTGTGCGTTCATCACAATTCATTACTTCTTTGGATCACTTCCAGGTTCTTTAGACTTACCACAAAATAGGCTGCATCACCATATTTTAACACTTTCACCTTCACTAGATCCCTTTATACTGCATTACCAGTTCATACCATTTCCACCTTTTATTTTCCACCTCACACTATACCATCTTTTTCTATGCCATTTCCAGCAATTGATAACAATGTGAAGCAACCACACCTACAAATTCTTTAGGAATTGTTAATCTAGTTTTGGTTGCTAATCAACGAAAATTAAATGTATGGCAACTAAGTACCTCTTTGGATCATGGTACTCATATTGTATTGTGGCTGGTGTGTGGTGTCCCTGAGCAGAAACTGAGCAGGACATCTTTGTTTTGGGAGAGGCTTGGCTGACCTGCACGTCCCTCCCTCTCTCGTAGGACTGGTAGGCAATCTTCTCCTCCACACTGGCCAGCTCCTGCTTCAGGTTGAGCACCTCATTCTGGTGGAGCTCCATCAGGTCGTTAAGCTGCTCTTCCAGCCTTTCACACCTGGAAAACCAACAGGCTACTCTTGCTATTCTTCTTACAACTTGTTGCATTCCCCATTTTACTTTTCTCCCCTCAATTTGGAATGCCCAGCTGTGACTTAGCTTGTGCCATCGCAACTCCACCCTCAGCCAATTCAGAAGAGAGCAGGCAAACAGGCAGTCGTCTGCTTCTTTTAACTCAGTCTACCAGATGAGCTACAAAAGTCAGATGACTCAATAAAGTAAGATGAGTTCGAGAATACTCCCCAACACTGTCTGTGTGAATCTGTGGCTCTCAGTCTGAGCATGTCTCTGAGCAGGCCTCTATATTAAGACTTGTCTGCTGGTCTAGGACAAGCAGAATGTGTGATCGGAAAAACAAATTATAGTCTCATGTTTTCCGAATGGGCAAGTAGGAATTTCTCACACTGCAATCCATTCACATATGGCGCGTGCCTCTCAATGATTGTTACACCCTTAGATATAGGCTAGAGTGTACAGAAGGAGTGCCATCAGTGAAAAATAAGGCAGTAACTGTTCTATCTTCTACTTCTATGCGCAACTCTGGAATGTGAATGCGGCCCAAATAAACTGTGCACGTGTATATGGGGGGTGTAGTGTTACCAGTCTAACTAACTAACATAGGGCGGTAAAGCGGAAGTCCCGTTGAACGCCTTTTCGGTATACTGCTAAATGCTCTGCTAGCGCATTTCATTAGACGGCAAAAATTTGTGTACCAAATACAACAACTACAGTGACCACGTTTACATGCACACCATATTCCTATATTAATCGGAATATGGTAATATTCCGATGATGTACGAGTCATGGAAACGCCTTAAAACGATTAAGCCAATATTCTGATTGCTAGAATTCCGAATAAGACACCTGGCATATGCCTGTATTAACCAGAATATTTGGTCATGTAAAGACGTTATTCGGAAAATGACCCTGAACAGAATATTTATTTAGTCTGCGCATGTTCAATCTGCAAGGAATCTTGGGTCCATAATGGCGAAAAGCTCACATTTCCAGAGCGAAGACGAAACAGACTTATGTCTAATATAATGAAAGACATGAATATAATGGAATGCATTTACGGGAGAAAGCACCGTAATAGTGACATTTTTAAAAGGGTGTGTGACAAACTAAAGGAAGCAGGTTTTGTACACACCAGTTACCAGGTCAAACATCGCTGGAAAACACTCAAGGAAGCTAGCAAAAACAAAACAAAATGCATGCTTCATCAGTGGGCACTTTAAATAAATGATTTATCACAGAGCCTACCATGCCTTGACAGACTATGTAGGCTACACAAATCTTTTTACCGTACACTTGTGCACCCCAAACTGATTCGCAAACATATGATAGCCTACTCAGCACGATTTCCCAATTTGTACAGGACGATAGCAACACGCATAGCAAGTGGCACAGGGGCACATACAAGGTTTCATAACCCTTTCCATCATTACACACACTTTGTTGAATGAGCCTCTCGACGTGCAGAAATTTTCTTTCCACTCTGCATCCGTAAATTGTACCATCACTCCTGTTACCCACCAGTCCTCGCTGCAAACTTTCTTCCATTGTCTCCGGGAGTTTCTATGTGGCACAAATGGCAAATTCCGGCAGATATTAACTATAGCTCCATTTGCTATGTCCTTGCGCTCTTGTCTGCCATTAATGAATGTGAATAAAACTAGTGTTCTTGTTAAATTATGTTGTAGAAGTGCTAAGAAGACAACACAATATAACGCAAAAGCAAGCATCTTCCAAACCTTTTGCGGAATTATAGTTGGAAAAGAACGCGCATGTCCTAGTTTATCATGTATACAGGAATATTCGCGGAGCTCAACACTCTACGGCGCATGTAAACACTTTATTCAGAATACTGCCTTAAAGAGAATATTGACCTTATTCAGAACATGGTGTGCATGTAAACATAGTCAATGACGTTATCTGTCCTTGGCTGGCCTGTCTCTTGGGACATACCAAAATAATCGCGGCCATGGGGTTTTTTCTCCTCTAGCCTGACATCGGCAGGTTGCTAGTCTTCTCTACTTGGCCAGATCTATAATTATTTTCCCCTCTAATCACAGACTCTGTAAAAGAAAACATTTATTTAGAAAATTGTCATTGCCTTGAATCGGGCATTTAAATTGCGCGGGTCGAGACAGCGCTTACTTGGCTACATTTTGTTGTTTGTGGTTGTTGCCATGATGTAGGGGTGCACATTTGTTAAATACATTTCTGTTTGTAATACATTTTCTGTTTATAAGCTGGCTTTAGCTATTCTTTGTGTAAGTGTAGCATATTCACATCTTCAATATGTCAGTACTAGGAGACGAGTAGAAGAAGCATAGAACCATAGACTGTAGCCTATAGAAATGCGGCTCAGCTACTGTGGCAGTGTGACTCGGTAGAAAGACATAGCGTGGGCAGCGAGTTGGATGGAACACGCTCCAATTTTGAATTAGGCTACCTTTGAAGCCCTAACTTCTGAAAAGGTAAAAGCTTTAATCCAATCCACGTTGGCGCCCCATAACTATAGTGGTAGACTTATCGATCCCAATTACAGTAGCCTATTCATGTTTGTCTTAAATTATAAACTAGGCTACAGCTTTAAGAAAACCCCAGGATTGATACTACAGTGCAATAAAATAAGAGGGTGCTGTTAATAGCCCAAAGCGCTTGACCCTCGTCTTGCCACAGCCACAGACTGTAAATTGCACCGTTTACAAGAAAATCATGTTCAGATATAGCTAGAAACAATAATATTTTTTAAAAACGTTGTAGAAATAGGCTTACGCATTCGGCGTTTTCCATTGCTTACTGTAGGCTACAATACAGTAGGCACTTTCGGTTTAGAAGACACCTCATTTTTTTCCTCCAAAATCTCTTGTAGCTATAACTATGTTAATGAAACCAAATATCTTACCTGTCGGCTATATGCAGGCTGGCTACCACTGTGTTATGATTAACCCTGAAGAGTTTATCTTGTTACGTTTCGCTAAAGTCCCGTACAGTCGACATTTCCACAGTGACCTATCGCATTTAGGGCTGAAATAGTCTATTTTGCTGTTGTTATGTACAAACACGAATTGTGTTTTTGTACGTTTTTATTTAAAAAGAAAACGTGTAGCTACACTTATTTTTTATTTCTGTTTTAGAGTGTTGTTTATTTATTCTTCTATTTGTGCGCTATCAAAATAGCCTAAATGGTGTAATATTCAAATATTCAAAAAGCTTCAAGGACCCAAAACATTTTGCTGCTCACGCACTGCATGCGCTCGCATTGGTACCCATTTCTCTGCCAGGAAAAACCCTGCAGCTTGCCCTAACTTTAAACAGAATAATAATTTTGTGATTTACATGTGTTATAGTGTTAATTGTGAAATGAAAAATGAGTTTTCTTACATTAGTAACGTAATGAGAGCTCAACAGGCTGCACCTGTAGTGGTGGCAGCGGGTTTGGGTTGGGGGAGGAGGTGTGTGGACGTTTGTATCACGTTTCGGTCTCGGTTTCAGAACCGTTACACCCCTACTTGTAAGAGTACCTGAAAATAAGATATCAAGAGTCTTTTGATGTTGTTGGGTCACAGACATCAGAAAGTCATGGCATGCAAAGGATATGCGACCAAATATTGAAAATGATTACTTTATTCTACATTATGTTAAACTGTCCAATATTTTTTGATTCTATAATTTCTAAACGGTTCATCCGATATGAAATTAAAGCTGACAGTCTGCACTTCAACCTCATTGTCATTGTATCCTTTCAAACTCAAAGTGCTAGAGTACAGAACCAAAATAACAAAAAATGTGTCACTGTCACCGGTGCTCAATGTACAGTGGTGCTAGAAAGTTTGTGAACCCTTTAAAATTTTCTGTATATGCATAAATTAGATCTAAAATGTGATCACATCTTCATCTAAGTCCTAAAACTTGATAAAGTGAACCCAGCTCAACAAAAAACACAATTTTAATAATTTATTTATTGAGCAAAATTATCCAACGTTAAATGCTTTGTTGGAAAAAGTATGTGAACCCTTGGATCATACATATTTTTAAAGTATCATATTTAAAATTTGGTCACGTATCCCTTGCATGTTGTTACTTCCTGAAGTCTGTGACCCATAAACATCAAAAGACTCTCGATATCTTATTTTCAGGTACTGTTACAAGCGATACTATAACCTCTCTGCATTTGAATTGATCTCTATGGAAATTGGAGGGTGAGACTACATTCAGCTGTAAATTACGCTGGTACAGTATGGAACACATGGTTGGCTAAATGTCATCAAGGGTCTGACGTATCAAACAAGCCTTAAACCATTACTCTGCTGCCAGAAATGACTTCTCCTGACTTATTTTTCCATAGAGTTCAATAGGAAAATTTGTCAGGAGAAACAACCCTTAAAGTGATCCATCCATATCTACTGCATATCTGGCAGCAGAGTGATGGTTTGGGCTCGTTTGATACCTCAGACCCTTGATGACTTACAGCCATTTTACCAACCATATATTTCATACTGTTCCAGCATAATTTACAGCTAAATCTTGTCCCACCCCCCAATTCCCATAGAGATCCATTGAAATTCAGAGACATTATAGTATTGCTTGTAAGAGTACCAGAAAATAAGATATCAAGAGTCTTTTGATGTTGTTGGGTCACAGACATAAGGAAGTCATGGCGTGCAAAGGATATGCGACCAAATATTAAAAATCATTACTTTATTCTATATATAAATGCAGGGGTACCAATAATTGTGGCACACGTGGTTATGTTAAAAAAAAAAATCTTGATGATGGATTTTTTTTCTCATAATAAATTTACTTCAATGCCTAATAAATTCATGTAGCCTACGGTGGTTACTACACAAGAGCCTATATGTGGCATCTTCAACTTAATCATTTTGGAGAAGCTGTACTGACACAAATCATCTCTCTGTCAAAGAAAATATGATCCAGACTGTATATCAATTAATCCATCGAATATACCAGACTGTCAATCGTAGCCTACTTTTACATATTTTTCTTTTTATGACGGCTCTTTGATAATTGTAGGTAGGCTAGGAAAAGGAAAATAAGACCAATATTATTTTCAAAGAACATGCACTCATTCTAATATCCATTTTTGTGAAAGATGGTGTATTTTGGCACTAGACATAAACTAACTTTTTTTTTGCACAGAAAAAAATTATTAAGTTTAAACTCTGAATATGCGTATCTTGCAGACATGCCTCCTTTTCATCAAATCTGTAAGGGGGAGTGTAAGGTTCGGAGAACCAAGCACCACAACCAAGGGATCTGGAAACGTATTTCGTGAGAAATACGCCAGTAAGCGGACAGCTCCGCAGTAAAGGGAGAAATTAAACTAAATAATGGGAATCAAAACCTCCCGGCGTAAGCCAACACAAAACAACCCCAAAAGAGGGCAAACTCGGCCATCGCGAGTAATAAAACAACAAAGGAACTGGAGGTCAGAGAAAAACAAAAGAAAGCCCGTGTAACAAGGGCGAAAGAAACGTAATAGAAAAAGAACCTGTTACCTACAGCTCTAGGTGTGAAAGAGCTGAACAAAAGGTAACAGGTAGAGGAATATAAAAGGATAAAGAGAGAAAAGGAAACAAAAAGACTAAATAAATCTTTACCCTAACTCTTAACCAGACTACCTACGTTTCTGAAGAGTAACAACCAGAAACGTAGAGACCGCTATCCTTTACCTTACCGACTCCGATAGTCAAATAGCAAAGACAATATCGAAGCGTCGGAAATCCTCGGCTATTTATAACTGGCAGGAAATCCAAAACAGGTGAAAGGAATAATTGCCGGGTGAGATTCAAACACCGAAACGGAGGCGGAAAAATCTGATAGATTGTCCCGATGTCGTCAAACAAAAGAACGACCGTAGAAACAACAGCAGGCTGCCAGAAACCATGACAAAATCTCCACCCCGCGCACATAATGTACTGGAGACGCTTAAAAAAGCAGATATCACAAATAGCTTAAGCTATGCTGAATTTCGGGAATAGGTCCCATTTGCGCGTGCTTCTCAACTCTGAATCTGGCCCAAAGTAAGTAGCCTACCATTACTGATGGATACTGTTAAAGTTTATGCATCCTCTCCTAATGTAAAACTGTATCTTATGTTCGTATACATGCTAGAAGTGTCATTTTGAGATCGTTTTAGCTGCACATAATTATTTTAACTTCACATTACAATTTGAGTGATGAAAAAACATGTATTTGCTATTTGGTGATTTTGATACAGATTGTTTGATTTGATTGGAAAATAAAAAGGTAGACTACAGGATTTAATTAGTAATTTTTATAGGCTTATCTTTCTTAAGTTAATAACATTGAGTCAGTCTTGCTTGCTCCCTCGCGCACATACACATTTCACACACGTTTATCTTGGCTACCAATATTTGTGCTGGGCTACCTGATTTTGATATTTGGTAGCCCAGAGGACTACCACAGAAATTTAGATTTGTCCACCTCTGGTTAGTGTTTACATGTTAGTTGTAGCTGTCCTACCTGTAGCGTTGGTCTTGCAAGGCCTGCATGAGCAGTTGGTAGTCCCTCTCATAGAGCCATTTAAGCTTGTCCAAAGATCCCTCCAGCCGTGCTTGTGCGCGGCCCACATCCTGAAGCTGGTGGAGAAGGGCTTCCAGGCCTGAGCTTGGCGGGATCTCCAGTGCGGGGCCCCCAGAGGTGCTGCGGGCCCCCATTGATCCTGAGGTGGCACTGGATCCCTCGTCTTCACTGCCGTAGCGGGGACTGGACTGTGCCTCCTCCACTGGCCCGACTGGCACCTCCTCCTGCAGCTCCTTTGCCACCCACACATTCTCCGTGCTGCCAAACCTGTTGTGTACAGTGGAGGCAAACTCTTTGGGCTTGGTGGTCACCTTGGAACCCACGCACCTCAGGCTCTGGTGCACGTCCTTGTGCTGCCGGGCAGGGCCACCTTGCTCCGCCTCCCTCAACTTGCGCTGGTACAGGTCCAGCTTCTTCTGCAGCTGGAGGACGGTCTGTGCTGACTTCTGATTCTTCTTCTCAAACACCTGCTTTATGCGGGCGCTTTGCTGCCGGTCTGCATTGTTGGCCAGCTTCAGGTACTCGGCCACATTGTCGTCACGTGCCGCCTGCTCCACCCTGATCTGCTCCGTCAGCCGGAGGACCTTCTGCTGCAGCTGTTCAAAAGCCTGCCGACTGCGCTGGGGGTCTGTGGTATTGGCCACACCGTCTGTGGGACACGCCCCATCTGCTGGCACCAGCCCCAGGGCCAGACCACTCACTTCTAACTGCTGCCAGAGAGAGAAAGGGAAAGAGAGAGAGAATTATATAGAGAAAGAAAGACAAAGAAAGTGCCCATGCCATGTAGGCTATTAGGTATTAGGCTTGTGCCATCGTGTGCAAGGCAGCATCGTGCCATCGAGCCCTCTAGCCATCGCCGATGGTCGATTCTATCGAGGGGTGCGCGGGGGCGGGGCTATTGAACAGCGGGCCTTTTGCTTATTTATTATGGCATACCATTGCGAATTGCATTCACTATTTTGTCCAAATATAATAAATAATAATATACAACCGATTTCACGTCTATTCTATATTAGCTAGTAGAGGCTATTTATCTCACCTGGCCGCTGTCCAACGGTCAGCGCTCAGGAGCTATTGTTTCCCTAAGCCTTTCTGTGCCGTCGTCTGTCTTATAGCAATTCGTTTCATTTTACTAATTTCATTTAATTTTGTGAAGAAGCTAGACTAGCAGTCATCACGTTCATTATAATTTTTGTCTTGTAATGAGCGATTCACAAGATCCCCTTTATGACGCGTGCCATCCCGCACAGTCTCCATCTGCACGTAACTTCTCTCACTTAGCACTATCAGGTTAGACCTTTTTAACTAACCTAATGTAATCAAAAATACATAATAATTTATCCTGAAACAAATAATTTTTATTGATAATCAGAAACTATTTATAGCCTAAACCTATGAAATAAAGAGACAACACGACCTATAGGCTTACGTTTGACTCAGATTTATTTTTGTTATAGGGGACTTTTTTCACTGATGAAATGGTTAAGATAGGCTATATTACATTGTAAATTACATTATTTACTATTCTACATAAACCTGTTGAATCAATTTGAGATTATAGCCTCAACTCCTAAATCGTTTCAATGTTTCGCCTGAGCGACGAAGACATTCCGTGTATCAATATAGGAATATAGCGGCCACCTTTTCATCCAATCTAGTTTATTTATCTGATAACATCTTTCATTAGTCTACAGTCAGATTGTACAATATGAGGCTATATTTGTTTCCATGCCCCGGGTCTGACACCGGTAAGCTTGTTGTGCTGTTAAAATAAAAAGGCTGTTGAGGGATTTATGGCTACAGCTCACCACTTCGTAGCCTAAGCCTACACACCGTTCTAGACTGAACAATAGTTTATCAATAGCACTATTGAATATGAAATATAATTTGTTTAATTAGGCCTGAATGAGATTATATAGTTAGTTGCACTGTGGTCTAACAGAAGGTAGGCTATCAGCGTGATTTTGCTCAATCCAGGTAAATTATGGCGCCGTTGCGCTGCATAGGCGATCACACTTCAGACGCAGACAACACGTTACATTGTAAATGCATGGTAGAGTAGAAAATTTATTAAGAACACAGAATGAGAGGCAAAATTTTTATTTTTATTTTAAGAATTAAAAAAGGAAAAATCGTCCAGGTATCAACAAAGATAACCATCGCCGATGGGTTCAACTATTGTCAATAGTCGATTCCATCGACCATCGTCCCAAGCCTATTAGGTATCGGCAAATCCAGGCCTTGTGGGCCGGTGTGTATGCAGGTTTTCACCAGTTAGCTAGCTAGCTACTTGCTAAGCTAAACTGAAAAAACAAACAAACTATCAAATACTAACTATCAAAAAACAAGGGACTATCAAGCTAACTATAAAAAAAATACCAAAAAACTTTAGGCTACCTATCAATCTAAATCTAATCTATTATATCTCTATCTTCTGTCTCTCTCTCACATTGGTAATCGCCTCTCTCCATGCAGATCAACCGCTGAGATTCGCTTTTATAGCTGGGGCGTAGCCCGCCCTTGCTCCAAAACTTCAGAGCGTAGCTGTACAGGTTTTTATTTTGTCACTGGGATTCATACGTTAGCTGGATGAAGTTTCTGGCCAATGAGACTGAAAGTGCAGTACCGCTTTTTTACCATGAGAGACACTTTTGAGCCAGATCCTTTGGGTTTACGCTGTTTTGCGCTGACTGCAGTAAAATGTCAAGATCTGGACCAAAATCAACCAGTAACACTTAGAAAAAACCAAATGTATCAGTTCTCATCTAAAATATGTGGTTTTAGTGCTTTGTTACCCTTAAAAGGGGAGTTCCACCAAAAAACAATATTAACCTCAATTAACAGATCAAGGTGTAACTGATTAAAGGTTGTATCAGCGATTTTGGGTGGAAACATAAATGATTTTTTTTCTCCTCACGATCCGCTAGCTGCCCGCCCCATAAGCAGGCCGTCAAAAAACCGCGTCTCTGTAGGCAGCCTATGCTCCGAGATCGTACACAAAAACAAATGGTACTACCAACCACTCAAAACCAAAATAAACAGTATTCCAACCAATCACAATGATCTGCACAAACGCTAATACTCTTATCTCGCTGAAATCTTGACGGATTTACAAACGGTTTGGTTTCTTACAAACGTTATTAACGTGGTTATAATTCTGGATGCTTGAACACTATTTTTTAAAACATAACATAATTATTCATAAGTATGTTTGTTTGGGATTTCGCTTCAGAAGTGACGTCACGTTTGTGCAGATCATTGTGATTGGTTGGAATACTGTTTATTTTGGTTTTGAGTAGTTGGTAGTACCATTGTTTTTGTGTACGATCTCGGAGCATAGGCTGCCTACAGAGACGCGGTTTCTTGACGGCCTGCTTATGGGGCGGGCAGCTAGCGGATCGTGAGGAAAAATCAGATGAATGTGATCATTTATGTTTCCACCCAAAATCGCTGATACAACCTTTAAGTATCTCTTTGTGGCTGGCCAAAAGAAATTCTGAACAGAAATATTGGTAGCGAAAGATGCTAATTTGGTAGAGGTGTACTTCAAAATGACGTACACCTCTACCCTTACTAATTTTTGAAAAAGAAGGGGGCATTGACAGAGCAAACAGACCTTTTCCAGTATACTGCTAAATGCTATGTTAGCGCATTTCATCATAGACGGCAAAAGCGACAGCTTCATATAAGTCTGAATTATTCCCCCAAAGTGGGGTGTGGAATTCACAGAAACGATTCAGTGACGTATGACCACGGTTCTCTATTGGCTGAGAGGACCTAATAATGCTTACTGGTCGCGTTTTAATTCCGCCAAGTACGTCAGCACGTCAATCTAAACCTTGCCGGATCAATTACAGGCAATGGTGAAAAAAAAGGAAGGCATATCTCAATTTAAGCACATCACTTAGTACTGACATTTGGGTTATGTTTATTCCACCCCAGGATGACAATTAACCATTGAAAAGCTGAATAACCGATTTGAGTATTTGAGTTGGCAGTCCCTTTAATCTGACTTTTAAATTGCGGGTGGAGAGTCCTGGAGACCACAGATCACTAGACACCCCTGCTGGTGGTATTACAATGGTCCAATAGAGGTAATTTTGTCAATATGAAAGGGGAAGCACTGTGGGAGACAGAGTTTTAGCCTATCTCAGCGATCCAAAAACAGAAAACGGGCCTTTTTAAAAAATTTAAATGCCCTCGGATTCAGCACATAGCAATATATTTAAACCATGAAACACATACTTTGAACCCAGACTTGAAAGCTAATTAGTTTGCTTATATTTAGCTTTTGTCGCTCTATTTAATAGGGAGGAGTATACCGGATTTATCATTCATGAAACTTCCGTTTTACCTCCCTATAGACTGTAAGCCCTGTAAGGCCAAATCTTGGACCATCTGTGCTCTACATCAGTTACAATGTTATCCTATCAGCTGCCAAATGTTGCTCCGTGGGACCAAAGCCTTGTACAGTTCTGTTCAAAAAAATAGCAGTACAACATCAGTAACCTGATGAACCACTGTTATTAGTAGTAGTGATATTTCTGCATGGCAAATAATTTACTTGTAGATGTAGTAGTGTAATAGAAAAACAACAGACCCAACTGTCATGACATGCACGCATGCACAAGTAATTGACTCATTCATTGAAAGGGGCGTGTTCAAAATAATAGCAGTGTGTGGAGTTTAATTAGAGAATTCATTCATTCTGTGAAAAAACAGGTGTCATTAATTGTCCTTTATTAAGGAAGAAGGGAAGCAAATGTTTCACACATTGTTATAAAATATATTTCCTTCTGAATTGCTAAGTAAAATGGGCCATTCCAAACATTGTTCGGAAGAACAACGTAATTTGATTAAAAAGTTGATTGGAGAGGGGAAAACGTGCGTTTTCAGCAAATTATAGGATGCTCAGCGAAAATTATCTCAAATGCTTTAAAATGGCAACAAAAACCCAAAACATGCGGAAGAAAACGAGCAACTACTGTTAAAACGGATCGAAGAATAGTCAGAATGGCAAAGATTCAGCCAATCATCACCTCCAGAAAGATCAAAGATGATCTAAAATGACCTGTAAGTGCTGTTACAGTCAGAAGACGTTTGATCGAAGCTAAGCTATCAGCAAGAAGCCCCCGTAAAGCACCATTGTTGAAAAAACGGCATGTGCAGAATTGGTTAAAATTTGCCAAAGAACACATCGATTGGCCCAAAGATAAATGGCGTAACATTCTGTGGACTGATGAGAGTAAAATTGTTCTTTTCGGGTCTAGTGGTCGTCGACAGTACGTCAGACGACCCCCGGGTACTGAATTCAAGCCACAGTACACTGTGAAGACAGTGAAGCATGGTGGCGCAAAAATCATGGTATGGGGATGTTTTTCATACGACGGTGTTGGGCCTATTTATCGTATACCAGGGATCATGGATCAGTTTGAATACATCAAAATACTTGAAGAGATTATGTTGCCGTATACCGAAGAGGAAATGCCCCTGAAATGGGTGTTTCAACAAGACAACGACCCCAAACACACGAGCAAGCGAGCAACATCTTGGTTCCAGACAAAAAGGATTGAGGTAATGGAGTGGCCAGCTCAATCCCCCGACCTGAACCCCATTGAAAACTTGTGGGGTGACATTAAAAATACAGTTTCTGAAGCAAAACCCAAAAATTCACAGGAACTGTGGAATGTTGTTTGTTCATCCTGGGCTGAAATACCTGTTTCTAGGTGCCAGAAGTTGGTTGACTCGATGCAACGCAGATGTGCAGCAGTTATCAAAAACAATGGTTATGCAACTAAATATTAGTTCAGTAATTGAAAGTGAAGTTAAATCTTGAAAAATGTCTTCAGTTTATACAGTAAGTGTTTGAGTTTGAAGAGAAAAATGTCGACACTGCGACATTTTTTTGAACAGATTAATATTCCTTTTCTTTGCTTCCTGTAAAATAATAACGCAGACTTGATAAAATTTGTTAATGCTTTGATTTGGAATTGAATGTGTAATGTTTCCATTACATTTGAAATATGGAACTAAAAGCTATTAAAAAATATTTGCACTTTATTCACTTTTTTTAACGCACTGCTATTTATTTGAACACAACTGTATATAGGCTATAGGCTCTGCGAACCCCCATTTTCTCCAGTTCAAATTTAAAAAAAATACTATTAGCTCATGTTACCATTAGCTAAGTTACTAGTCGGAGGTCGTTAGCTATGTGTAAAGTGGTCAAATATCCCTCGAATGAAAAGCCTATGTGAATCTGTGTTTCTATTGGGAACTGGGCAATTATCCTATTTTCTATCCCGAATAGTCACAGGTGGAAATAAAATATAATTTTTCTGTGGAATTCCCCTTTAACTAGCGAGTTAGTTATTCATCGCTAGCTAATGACTTTAGCTGTCATATCTGAACGCACGCTTGTCATGCACTCAGAGAAAAGGGATACTCTTTTACAAACCCCAATTCCAAAAAAGTTGGGACAGTATGTAAAATTCACATAAAAGCAGAAAGCAGTGATTTGTAAATTCTCTTTTACATATATTTCATTTAAAACAGTACAAAGAAAATATATGTAATGTTTTACCTCAGCTTTATAGATTTTTGTAAATATACGGTAATTTGTGAATTTGATGCCTGCAACACGTTCCAAAAAAGTTGGGACGGGCAAAAAACAAACAAACAAGGGAAGTTCAAAAAACATCTTATTTTCAGATACTCTTACAAGCGATACTATAACCTCTCTGCATTTGAATGGATCTCTATGGGAATTGGGGGGTGGGACTAGATTAAGCTGTAAAATACATGGGAATAGTATGGAACCCATGGTTGGCTAAATGGCTGTAAGTCATCAAGTGTCTGAGGTATCAAACGAGCCTCAAACCATCACTCTGCTGCCAGATATCCAGTAGATATGGATGGATCACTTTAAGGGTTGTTTCTCCTGACAAATTTTCCTATTGAATTTTATGGAAAAATAAGTCATGAGAAACAACCTTTAAAGGGGACATGAAGCACTCGGTAAAGTAAATACCTGACTTTCAGTGAGCTCAGCGATATATCGTGAGGAAAAAATAAACAAAAAACACACATCTTTTTGTATTACCCTGAGATGCTCAAATGAGTATTACCGAACAAAACTTAATTTTCACAAACTGCTTCTGACCATACTAATGCTGTAGCCTGACGAGCCGGCAACTGCAGCGCCACTGCACTGCCTTGATAAACGGTTTGGGAGCTAAAGTCGTGTCTAGCTAATATTGCCAACAGAAAATAAGTGTTAGCTTGTGACGCTAGGTCGCGGTAGGTATATATTTGCAGGCTGTTAACTAATACATCAAGGCAATGCAGCGGCGCTGCAGTTTCCAGCTCGTCAGGTCACAGCATTAGAAGTCTATGGTCAGAAGCAGTTCATGGAAATTAAGTTTTGTTCTATAATATTCATTTGAGCATCTCGGGGCAATAAAAAAAAGACTGTGCGTTTTTTGTTTTATTTTTTCCTCATGATATATCGCTGAGCTCACTGAAAGTCAGCTATTTTCCCATAGTAATACACTGAACAGCCGAGACCAACCAACCTAGTGACGTCACGACTGCAGTTGGTCCAAGATGGCTGCGCCCTAGTGGGAAAAAAGTGAATTTGAACTTCTTTTTCCAGCAAATATGGGTTGGTTTGCGATTTGAACACACGGTCATATCTAATTTAAGGTAAAAAGCTAACAAACCAGAGCCACTTTACCGAGTGCTTCATGTCCCCTTTAAAGTGATCCATCCATATCTACTGCATATCTGGCAGCAGAGTGATGGTTTGAGGCTCATTAGAGATCCATTCAAATCAGAGAGGTTATAGTATTGCTTGTAAGAGTACCTGAAAATAAGATATGAAGTCTTTTGATATCCTTTTATGCCCAGTCATGATAGCATCGCCTGTTTACCTGTGGAATGTTCCAAACGGGTGTTTTTTGAACTTCCCGGTCTTTTTTTTTGCCCCTGTCCCAACTTTTTTGGAACGTGTTGCAGGCATCAAATTCGGAATTAGCGTATATTTACAAAAATATCAATGAAGTTGATAAGGTAAAACATTAAATATATTTTCTTTGTACTGTTTTCAATTAAATAGCCTTACGCCGCGTACACACAGCGAGCAACTTCGGTCGCCCAGTTGCCGGAAGTCCATTCATTCTCTATGAGGCTGAGCGACGTTCAGCGACCTGAGCAACTAGAAAACTGAGCGACCAAAATCGGCCGATAAATGTTGCCCACAGTTTAACTTTTTGGCCGACGTCGGCCGTAACTGCCAATCAGAATTCCGCGTTTCATATTTCTCCAACCGACACATAACCATTTCGTGAATAATTGTTCCGTAACCTAGCTAGCTACGTAGCCTAATATTGCCTATCAAACTAAGCTAGGCGAAATAGGGTTAGCAGCGGTAACAGTGAATAATTTATATATTATCATTGTATAATTATCAGCGTCATAACATAACCTTAAAGGATATATGTGGCTTGTTTTACCAATATCACATTGATCCCAAACTACGTGTTGAGTTTTATAGCTACATAAATCTATCTAGCTAGATAGATTGATAGATTTATGTATAAAACCGCCGGTACTTGCAATTACGTTCGAGAAATAAAAGGGTCTTGAATCGGTTTCGATGATGAAAGACGGTATAGCTTCTTTATTTGTATACAGTTCAGCATGATGTTGGTCAGCTTTCCAGTCTAACATGCCCTTACACTCCAAACTGGCCCAGCATTTACTGTAAAACCGAATAATAGATAGATAAAGATCGCCAGCTCGCAACGAAGATGGATATAGCCTATCGCTAGCTAGCGAGAACACATAATTATCAGTGTCATGACATAACTATAAAGAATAGGCTGCATCGCAAATTTCTTATATGTAGGCTACCGCCGTTGTTTCTCTTCATCAAAAAATTGTAGCTGTACGAGCAGACTTGGATGACACAACGGGAAGCTCTTGCCCCGCCCCCAGCCTAGTAGACTTGACCGACCCGGCAACCAAGTTGCTCGCTGTGTGAACGCGGCGTAACTTATATGTAATTGAGAATTTACAAATCACTGCTTTCTGCTTTTATGTGCATTTTACATACTGTCCCAACTTTTTTGGAATTGGGGTTTGTAATTTATTTCAATTCCAGCCAGCAACCACAGCACTAGTGAAGTTCCGGTCACTGCTATGAAAAAACAGACATATCAAGAAGTTGAGTTCTTTGGACTGTGCAAAACGTGCATTAGGCACCGACAGTAACGGACCGGGCGTGATGATGTGTACTTTATTATCATTTAAAGATCATGGGTGCGTCACGCGCACACCTCTCTTTGCGGTTGTTTTTTTCAAACCGAAACGCCAGGGAGGAGGCGATGGAGGAGAAAGGCTGTTTTTGGGGGGGAAAAGTAACGTTACAAACGCGATATTAGTCAAACGTCATTGGAATAATTCTAGGTTATAGACGCACTAGCCTGTGGTTAGCCAGTGGACTAGCCTACCCATTCAGCGAACAATGGCAAAAAATGGTAACGTTAGCTAACGTTATTATGCGCAGACTAACGTTAATTTACACACCTGTATATCACAATATGATCAAAGGAAACATAATTAACTTAATTACAACGTATTATGCTTAGCCCGAGAATATTCATAAAAACGGTTGCCTATATAGATTAACGTTATATATAATTTAACGTAAATTCACGTTATATGAGGTTGTTGGGTTTTGAAAAAGAGCCGTTTTGGACTGCAACATTTTAGTCATCTAACGTTAAGGATAATCTTACCACATCTTTCGGCGAATTATTTATCTTATGCCAGTGCATTTCCCCAAGGATGGTATTTGCACAAATCACATTTAACCCTCTTTCACTTGGTCCAGTCCATTTTCTGAGCTAGCTACCGCTAAATTACTGTCTTCAGAATTGATACTCGTTTTAACGGTTGAAGCTAGCGGCACCTAACAGACCAGCTCCTCCCACATTACACAGCCTGAAATGAAGAGTAGCGTGACCTGAGATCAATGATGATGACGTCACTCTATTTCTGCACTGCAGAGCAGTGGGAACAACTGCTGATCTAAGAAATCGGTGGCACAAACGCAGCATATCAGTGACGGACAGTGGCTACTGTTACATGCAGCCTAATAATCCGTTAATAGGACTAATTCACGCCACTCCGACTGAAATTCCTTCATGTAAACACCTCTATCGGCGTAGAGTAAACCGACTACCGACAAACCCATGACATTTTCAATAGGCCTACGCTTGAAGGACCTGGATCATCCGTTAGATTATCCGTTCAATAGGAGAATATTAGCTTCTAATTGTAGCCATGTAAATATGTGGTATTATTGTCTCAAAAATAAATAAATAAATGTAACCAATCCACAAATAAATGCATCCTATCCACAAATAAATTAACCCGATCCACAAATAAATGCAACTGATCCACAAATAAATGAAACTGATCCACAAATAAATGAAAAGCCCACAAATAGCATGTACTCGCGTGCATTTATTTGCGGATTTTTGAGACAATCCTCACAGTAAGATGTGCTCAGAAATCCACAAATAAGTGTTTTTAGGTGTGGTTGAAAAACCACACCTATTGTTATTCCTCAGACTTACCGTTATTATTCTTCCGCCGATTTTTCATTTTTTTATCTCCTCCTACACCGTTCACACCATCGACACCATTAATACCTCATATTACACCTTTATACCCCCTCCAGGTTGCTATTACTTTTTACCTTTATACCATATACACCTTTTGAGATATTTGACATTTTATCACGGAAAAATGAATGGGGGTCAATGGGCACGTGCAGCTCACGGTGAGAATGCTCAGTGTGAGCACTGAGCTGATTTTTGAATTACTTAACGTTCTGTCAACAACCTTGGAAAAATGCAGACGAGAAATTCCATTGCTTACGACGTAGCCTACTTCCGTCTGCAACTGAAATGATCATACTCACTTTAGCTTTCAAAAATAATAATCATTGCCATTAGACTATAACTACAACAAACGCTGCATCAAGCGCAATGCGCTCTTTCGCCACAAACATGCAGGCTATTAGTCCTCTCTACGGTGCTAGCCTAGTCATCAATGTCCCAATTATAGTAGCCTATTCATATTTCTCTGAAATTGTAAACAACTTTAAACCCTCAAAATTCCAATGCAGGATTGCTGCAGAGTCGCCGCTTGTGCACACATCAACCTCTCTAGTTGCACTGCATGATAAAATAGCCCAAACCCGTTTACAACCATCTTGCCACAGTTAGACAATAACATGCATAAAATGTACCGTTTCTACACACTACAAAAACGTTTGTTCCAATATAGGCTAGCCTATAGGCTATTATTAAAAAGTTGAAACTGTTACAAATAAACATTCAGTGCATTTTCCTTTGCGTAGGCTACGACTACCCAATGTAGCTACTTTCGTTATAACGTTAACATTTTTTTCTACAAATCTCATAAACAGATTAAGGAACCAAATGTCCTATCTCGTAACGATTCTACAACTGGTTTCTGTTGAATGTTGAAGAGATTCTCTTATTCCATTTTGCCACTGCCCAGCTACGTTGATGTTTCCACAGCACTATCGCACTCGCGGCTGTAATAGCCTACGTTGCTGTTATGCAAAAACACACATAACGTTACTTTTTAAGGTATATAAATACATTGGGCTACGTATTTTATCCGAATTATGCACATAACTGTTACGTTGTATTATGAATGTACTGTATGTGATCATTCTGACATCGTAGCTATCAGCAAGTGTTTTGATGTGGGTATAGTCAAGTATGAGTATCTGCCACAGTTCTGTGGTATCTGCAAATCCATAGACTAGAAAAATAAGGAGAAGCATTGAAATAGCTTGAGTAAGGAACAGCGGCTACAGTGTCTGAATGGGAAAACTACAGGGTCGGCGGTTCTTTTATTCACCGATTTTTATTTTTTAAATTATATATATACATTTTTCAGTTTATGATTGAGGCGAGGCCCCTTTCAGTTGAGAGGCTCGTTTCAGGTGAAACGAATGAAACATAGCAAATGCAGCCTATGCTTCCCGTCTCTGATCCAAATCCAAATGCTGTCACGTAACGTTATGTTGTTACAAAATAGGCTACAATTGAATTGTTAACAAAACATATTTTTAGCGCTGTTAAAATTTTTGCCTGTTTTAGTTAAATGCTCATCTAGCCTACTAATCACTTCATTCAACATTATTTAACAAATTCTGATTTATGTCTTAATAACGTTAGCACAGACAACTTCCTAACAAAACATGACAAAAGCATAAGCCAGCTAGGCTACTGTAGTTAAGCTACCAGGAAAAACAAACCTTTCACACTATGGAGGATTATTCAGCCCATTCAGCCATTTTCGTTTTCATTTTCTAACTGTATCTATGTAAATGAGGGGGTATGGTCCTCCTATCAATCAAAGCAAGCAGGGTGGGCCTCATACAGGTTTAGTGCAGTAGCACTTAATGAACACTAGGGGGAGCATAGCATAGCGATGGGTAACAGTCTATGCTTGATACTATGCTCTCAGGGCACTCGTAAGTTTTAATGGATGAAATGATGATGAATCTGAGCAGTGTTATAAAGTATTCTTGTTTTATGAAAGAAACGGAGCTAGCTAGCCAGCGCTACGCTGTGTAGGCTATAGGTCAAACCTGCGAGGTGGAAAATCCACGTTCATAAAGTGAAAGTCCTCCCCAATTATTTGTTCCAATCACCTGGATTTGCTAATTATCACAATTCGTCAGCCAAGAGGTAGGAGCTAACTAGGCTAATTAGTGAAATCGTGAGTTCATGGGTGGAAGAAACACAGCAGGACTTTTACTTTCTGACCCCTGGAATTTCCACCTCTGCAAACCTGGTAGTAGCCTACGATAGGCTACATTGTGCCAGGTTAAACGTTGGATTGGATCAGTTGGACTGCTGGAAATAAATGAAATCCTCTCTTAAAATAAATGAAAAGACCGCAAATGAGTTACTGGATCGTTTAAACTGGTACTTTAAGCGAACATTAAGGCATTGCTTCAAAAAGTCTATCGACAGCCAGATTCTATACTATATGTTATACAAATTGAGAAATTTTAATGTAGGCTATTTGAAAGTGAGTCGGCTTCGTCATACAAAAAATCCAGGGTTAAATCTTAAATTGAGCTTGCTAGCGGTTTATTATTATCCTAAAATAGCTCTCATAAGTGTTTCTGTCCCATCTATCGTTAATTGTGTTTACTGTATTACACACTTCATGTGTGTGCATGAGTCACTGGACCGTTTAGGCTACACTTTTAACCTGGCTCCAATAGATCTAGCTAGCCTACTTCAAACGAACATTAAGGCATAGCTTCTAAAAGTCTATCGAGACATTCATGTATTTGAAAGTGAGTCGGCTTTTGATACAGAAAATCCAGGGTGGAAATTTAAATTACCTGTCTAACCCCTTAATCTCGTTTAGTAGCTAGGCTACAGCTCTGCTTCGTGAAATTCCCTCAGGGAAAAAACAACGATACACTTGGCAGCTTCCAAGTTTAGACATTCTCGTTTATTTCTCAGGATTCTAGCTCTGATGTGTATTAAAACACCCGGATAGGATAAAATGTCATAGCACCATTTTGTGCGTTCCATTTTCAGCTGTCTTCAGCAATATTTTTTCTCTCATAACAATGCAAAAACGCATCTTTCATGCCCTAGCCTATTCATATTTGCGACCATATTTTTTGACAACTGTCATGAATCTAGCTATCGATAGAGTTATGCCTTAATGTTCGTTTGAAGTAGGCTAGCTAGATCTATCGGAGCCAGGTTAAATATGTAAACGGTCCAGTGACTCATGCACACACATGAAGTGTGTAATACAGTAAACACAATTAACGATAGATGGGTAACAGAAACACTTATGAGAGCTATTTTAGGATAATAATCAACAGCTAGCAAGCTCAATTTAAGATTTAACCCTGGATTTTTTTGTATGAAGAAGCCGACTCACTTTCAAATAGCCTACATTAACATTTCTCATTTTGTATAACATATAGAATAGAATCTGGCTGTCGATAGACTTTTTGAAGCAATGTTCGCTTAAAGTACCGGAGCCAGGTTAAAAGTTTAAATGATCCAGTAACTCATTTGCGGTCTTTTCATATATTTTAAGAGAGGATTTCATTTATTTCCAGCAGTCCAACACAACTGATCCAATCCAATCTTATTTTCAGGTACTCTTACAAGTGATACTATAACCTCTCTGCATTTGAATGGATCTCTATGGGAATTGGGGGATGGGAGTAGATTAAGCTGTAAATTACATGGGAATAGTATGGAACCCATGGTTGGCTAAATGGCTGTAAGTCATAAAAAGTCAGAGGTATCAAACGAGCCTCAAACCATCACTCTGCTGCCAGATATGCAGTAGATATGGATGGATCACTTTAAGGGTTGTTTCTCCTGACTCATTTTCCTATTGAACTCTATGGAAAAATAAGTCAGGAGAAACAACCCTTAAAGTGATCCATCCATATCTATTGCATATCTGGCAGCAGAGTGATGGTTTGAGGCTCGTTTGATACCTCAGACCCGTGCCGACTTAGTCATTTAGCCAACCATGTGCTCTATACTATTCCCATGTAATTTACAGATTAATCTAGGGCATTTCGCCTCCTTAACAAAGTTCTCTAGGTAGGCTATTGCTGGCTAAGTAACTAACGTTTTGTCTGCAAGATGCTAGTTGTGGTATTTCAACTGCAAGATGTAACTTCAGCTTGAGAACTGTGTTCAAATTAGCAACCTAACTAGGTAACTAGTTGAATATTGTAATGGGGCGTGACGTGTGAGGTTCGAAGGGGCCACACGCTGCACAGGGATTCTATAAGCTCTATGAGCCACTGAGACAGAGAGACCCCATATTTAAGGAAATATAAATGACAACTCAAATAACCTAGTTCCCACTCTCGACTGGAGGGAAATAATAAGGGAACTGGGAAAAAGGGGCGTAACAGAAATCGACCCGTATAACCGGGTGAGCGGAACACTAGAGAAAAGAATCTCGAGCTCCGTAACCACAATGAGCTAACAATGAGATGCTAACGTGAAGAGAGAAGGAGCTGCCTCGGAGGTAACACAAACAAAGGAACATAAATTAGGGCTAAGCAAAGGGAGAAGACGACAAGCGAATATAACTCCCTAGCTCTAATCGGAGCATACTGCTTGCTGCAGGAATAGAAGGAAAGCAGTCTCCATGTCCTGACCTCTACCGGCAGTGTGCCAAACGCAAGACATGCGAAAAATAAAGGCCCTACTTCTCAATAAGGGGGAACGTACGAGAAGGTGAAAGGAACAGAGATCTAACGTTCCATGGCTACTTTCATAGGCTCGCAGTCACACGCAAACATGTCAACGAAATCGCCCAGTCTCCCTGTAAGGAGAAAGGTACCAGAAGGTGAACAGAACTGCTGTTCCGAACAAAATCGCCCGTTCTCCCTGTAAGGAGAAACGTACCAGAAGGCGAACAGAACAGCTGTTCTGGACATTTGCCGGCTCAATGACTAACGCAAGCCTTGTGGATAAACGCCCTGCCTCTCAGTAAGAAATATGACTATATAAATATAATCACAAACAAACAAAGACTCCTCTCGCTTTCAAGGAAGAAAGCAGACAGAGAGAGGATTGAGAGACAGAAAAGGCAACAGGTCTAGGCAAAGAAAGAAAAGGAAAGACCAGGAAGCGGCGACAGAAAAGAGCCAAGGAAGAAGAGTCCTAATAGCTACATGCACAAAGGCATGTCCCGCGTTACTCCAATAAAACCCATTGGAGCAAAGAGGTCTCCTACAGAGCCTAGACCTAACCATACCGGCTCTGCAAACAAAGGCAAAAATAATAGGAAACAATACAGAAGCCCCGGAAGAAGGAAACGGGGGCTTAAGTAGCTCTCAGGCAACCACGCACAGGTGTGGATTGTAGGATATCTAATATTTAGATATATATAAGTAAAGTACCCCTCCCCCCCTTCTCTCTATCTCTGTCGCTCTCTGTCTCTCTCTTACACATTAACCCCCACCAACATCAAAGATAAGCCAGTCTTTGTCATAAATGACCCCTCTCCCCCCCCTCCCCCACACCTTAACCCAATCAGGGCATGGATCCCCTCCCTGTCAAGGTATTTTATGAGTGTACTGCAGAAAAAGAATTTAGTCAGTTCTGGAGTTTGTTTGGGGAAGTTCATCCTTTTTGGTTCCTTGTGCGTTTCCTTTTGTTCCTGTTCAGCTGGAGGGTAAATAATATTGGCAATTTTTGGCTTATCTCTCTTTTACTGGTATATTCAAATTAATGTCTGGTTTAATGTCTTCCTTTTGTGAATTATAAGTAGTCAGCCTACATTCCTTCGTGAATGTATGATTCCCAGTCATTATTCTAATTGAATGTTTTCATTTAATAAAATTACTTAATCTCAAGACCTGATTTAGACTTTGTTTTGGCTTGTTGGTTGATCCACCAGGTTACTGTTCGACTTACCTATCAAAGAATTCGGCGATTTAATTGATGATTGTCATTTTTAATAATAATAATAAAATTAAAACACGTAAAGCTTATTTTGAACGTAGGTTAAGTGAGGGGTTCTAGCACGCAATATCGCTTGTGTTCAGTATTCAGAGTGTTGAACGTTTTAACAAGGGCATTGACTGTTGGAACCGCTGGATTCAGAAAATACACATTTTACCTAATCCTCACTTACCCGACAGGATGCTGAAGGGAGAACTCTGCGAAATAGACGGGGCGGAGCAAAAAATCCACTAAGAGAGCAGCGCCCTAGTGTGGCTACTGAGGGAAACGACCGCAAGGGAATAAAACGTCAAAAACCATGACAGAATATACAGATCCTTTCCAAAAAATTTGAATATCATGGAAAAGTTGTTTTTTTTCCATAATTCCATTCAAAAAGTGAAACTTTCATAGATTATAGATTCATTACACACAAAGTGAAATATTTCTAGCTTTTATTTGTTTCATTTTTCATAATTTTGGCTTACAGCTCCAGAAAACCCCCAAAACAGTATTTCAAGAAATTAGAATAGTGTGTCGAAAATCAGCATTTACTTCAGATATTTCAGAGAATGAATGGTTTAGACTGAGTGTCACACTCTGCATGTGGTGGTTTTTGAAGCACTGACTCCAGCCTCAGTCCACTCCCTCTGCATCTCCGCCAAATTTTGGAATCGTCTTTGCTTGACAATCCGCTGAAGCCTACGGTCATCTCTTTTGCTTGTGCACCTTCTCCTGCCACATTTTTCCCTTCCACTAAACTTTCTATTGATATGCTTGGACACTGCAATCTGTGAACAGCCAGCCTCCTTAGCGATGACCTTTTGTGGCTTACCCATCTTCTGGAGGGTGTCAATGATGGTCTTCTGGCCAATTGTCAAGTCTGAAGTCTTCCCCATACTGAACCAAACTGAGATACCTGTCCAATTTAACGACAAACCTGTAGAAAAACTTTGCAGGTGTTTTGAGTAAATTAAATGATTAGAGTGTGACACTCAGTCTAAAACATTAATTCTCTGAAATAACTGAAGTAAATGCTGATTTTCGACACACTATTCTAATTTCTTGAAATACTGTTTTGGGGGTTTTCTGGAGATGTAAGCCAAAATTATGAAAAATGAAACAAATAAAGGCTAGAAATATTTCACTTTGTGTGTAATGAATCTATACTCTATGAGTATACTTTTTGAATGGAATTATGGAAAAAAAAACAACTTTTCTATTTTTTTGGAAAGGATCTGTATGTCTGAAGTTGTAACTAGCAAACTGCAGACCAATGTCAGGATTGGTTTTTACAGCATTCATTTTGCAAGTCTGTCCGCACGGCCATACGCTTTTTTAGTCAGCTCCTCTGGAATACTAATAGCACAGTAGCCTACAAAATATAAGATGATAACGCAAATAACATTGTGCTGACATAAGTTAGTGAGTTAGCCAGAAGTATGTGTCAAGCTGTTGTTCAAACTACCTATTGTTGCCTTCAGCACTATAAGGACACTAGCCCTGGCATCTATAGTTTTAAACCGAGTGTTTGTGCATACAGCCATCTTCCAGACTATCTTGTCACTCGCTACAGTCTATGGCTGTTTCCGAATCAACGCCCTTCTTCTTGAGTAACATTATGCTAGTTGAGTAGTTTATGCTGGATGAGTAGCCTACCTGAAAATAAGATATCAAGAGTCATTTGATATCCTTTTATACCCCAGTCATGATAGCATCACCTGTTTACCAGTGGAATGTTCCAAACAGGTGTTTTTGAACTTCCCAGTCTTTTTTTTTTTTTTTGCCCCTGTCCCAACTTTTTTGGAACGTGCTACAGGCATCAAATTCAGAATTTGCGTATATTTACAAAAATCGAAAAAGTAAAGGTAAAACATAAAATTTATTTTCTTTGTACAGTTTTCAATTAAATATATGTATAAGAGAATGTACAAATCACTGCTTTCTGCTTTTGTGTGCATTTTACATACTGTCCCAACTTTTTTGGAATTGGGGATTGTAGTTTGCTAATACTTAGAAGGATGCACAAAGTGGGTCTGTTTCAGAATGGCATGTATTTTTCAATATAACTTTAATGTATTTGGAGGCGGCGACTGTCTTCTAGTCGTCACTGAGGGAAGGAAAGTATTAGTAGTGGAAATTACAAATCACTTTACTGATTCGAATCGTTCAGTGCAAAGATTCTCGTCACTGACTATGTGATTCGTTCACTAATGGGGTCAGTTGCCCAAGTGCACAAATATTCCAACAGCACGTTCAGTTCACTATACTCGTAGTTCAGTATCATTCGTAGATATTGTGCAAAATAATTCCAGTCATAAACACTGCAAGTAAAAATATAAACTTTTTATATAAACCTCATATAAACTTTTTGTATTTTTTCCTTGTAGTTATATAGTTTTCTGGATTAGCTACTATATGGCGAGCATTTTAAATATGGATTAGCTATGGAAATATGACATGACAATTTGTGTGTTCTCAAGTTCTGACCATTCCATGGTATGTAGCCTATTGTAAAACATTGCGTTTTCAATTGAATGTCGATGTTCAGTCATCTATGGGGGTAGCCCTTATACACAGGGTTAGTAGGCTACTAGATAGTCAGCGGTTCAGATTAAAATAGCAATCATTCACACACTGTGTGATCTCGACTCAAATTACCTGAAAACAAACAAATAAACAAAAGGGCTTTAGCTAGACCTCTTACTAAATATCAAGTGTACAGAAGAAAAAAATGTATAGCCTCATATTGACTATAATTGTGTAGCCTATAACATGAGGTTATAGCATATTACCTAAAATAGCCTACATTTATTGTGCTATTTTGATACAAAAGAAAACACAAATGTGCTTAATTTAATTAATATCATTACAGTTTTGAAATGGTTTAATAATGGACAGACTTTTATTAACTCTTTTAGTTTGTTGATAGTCACAGAATACCTGGAAAATGTACGATATACAGTGTGTAATTTTAATTAGAAATGCTTGAACCATTTTGCTTTCGGTAACGTTAAGTTGGGTGGACCTCAGATACCAGCCAGTAGACCTACACGTAGGCTAGATTCCGATCATTTTGTAAGATTGTAGGCCATTCTTTAAATGTGAAACTGTACCTAAAAACAGTTGACCGAGTTATATTACCACTGTTTTACCATGAATGTAAAAAATAAGCTAGTATCCCAGGTTGCCAGTTCTTGATTATGGAGACATTGTATATAAAAATGCTTCAAAAACCGATTTGGCAAATTTAGATGTCATATTTAATAATTTATGCAGATTTATTCTCAATTTTCACTTTCAAACTCACCACTGTATAATGTACAATCAACTGCAATGGCTTTCTCTTGAAAATAGACAGCAGCTGCACTGGTACCAGTTTCTTTTCAAATGTATTCATCTCAATCCTATCTATTTACAAGAGCTACTCATCCCACAATTTTCTAATTCTAATTATTCTCTTAGACATAATAATCATCTCCTTTTTCATGTCCAAAAAATTTCACTTGAAATGGGGAAAAAAAGCATTTAATTATAAGGCTCCTAGAGACTGGAATAACCTACCAACTTCTCTGAAATCTCTGCAGTATTTAGGTTCATTTAAAAATGCTCTTATCACTTACCTCACAACAGACTGCTCCTGTTAACTGTCACTATTTACTGTTGTTATAACATGGGTGTGGGTGTCTAGATGTCTTGTTGTGTGCATGGTGCGTGAGTGTGTGTGTTTGTTTTTGTTCTTTTATAATTAGTTTCATTGTAACTGTAACCATGTCTGTTATTTGTTGCATATATATATATATATTTTTTATTTTTTATTATTTATTTTATTTTATTATTAAATTTTTTTTGTCTTTTGTCAGGACCCCCTCGAAAACAAGATGGTACATCTCAAGGGGTTTTATCCTGAAAATAAATACATTTCTCAATAAAATTATTTTACTAATCCTCCTGCCATTTGTTGCTAACTAATTTATAAGGCTACTGCACTTGAGAGTAGCACGTAGCCTATGCAGAGAGTAACTAATTCGGTTGACAATTACAGTCAAGCCGGAAAGTCTTTCACCTTCTCCACGTTTTATTACGTTACAGACATATTCTACAATAGATTGAGTTCATTTTCTGTCTCAAAATTATACACAAAATAGCCCATAATGACAAAGTGAAAACAGGTTTTTAGACATTTGTGCTAATTTATTAAAAATCAAAATGTAAAATATCATATATACACAAGTGTGCACACCCTTTGATATGACACCCAAAAGTGAGCTGAGGTGCATTTTGTTTCCACTGATACTGCTTGAGATGTTTCTACAACTTAATTGGAGTTCACCTGTGATAAATTCAATTGATTGGACATGATTGGGGATTGCCAACACCTGCCTATATAAGGTCCCACAGTTGAGCAAATGTCAGAGCAAACTCCAAGCCATGGGGTCAAAGGAATTATCTGCAGACCTCAGAAACAGGATTGTGTCAAGGCATAGATTTGGAGAAGGGTACGGAAAAATCTCTGCAGCTTTACAGGTCCCAAAGAGCACAGTGGCCACCATCATTCGTAAATGGAAGAAGTTTGGAACCACCAAGAATCTTCCTAGACCTGGCCGCCCGGCCAAGCTGAGCAATCGGGGAAGACGGGCCTTGGCCAGGGAGGTGAGCAGGAACCCGAGGGTCACTCTGACAGAGCTCCAGCGTATCCTTGTGGAGATGGGAGAACCTTTCAGAAGATCAACCATCCAGGCAGCACTCCACCAATCAGGCCTTTATGGTAGAGTGGCCAGACGGAAGCCCCTCCTTAGTAAAAGGCACATCACAGCCCGCTTGGAGTTTGCCAAAAGGCACCTAGAGGACTCTCAAACCATGAGAATCAAGATTCTCTGGTCTGATGAAACCAAAATTGAACTTTTTGGCCTGAATACCAAGCGTCACGTCTGGAGGAAACCAGGCACCGCTCATCACCTGGCTAATACCATCCCTACAGTGAAGCATGGCGGTGGCAGCATCATGATGTGGGGATGTTTTTCAGCAGCGGGAACGGGGCGACTAGTCCTGATAGAGGGAAAGATGAATACAGCTAAGGACACCGAGATCCTTGAAGAAAACCTGCTCCAGAGCGCTCTGGACCTCAGACTGGGGCGAAGGTTTACCTTCCAACATGACAACGACCCGAAGCACACAGCCAAGAGAACAAAGGAGTGGCTTCGGAGAAAGTCTGTGCATGTCCTTGAGTGGCCCAGCCAGAGCCCAGACCTGAATCCAATTGAACATCTGTGGAAAGAGCTGAAAATGGCTGTGTACCGACGCTCCCCATCCAACCTGACGAAGCTTGCAAGGATATGCCAAGAGGAATGGGCAAAAATGTCCAGAAACAAGTGTGCCAAGGTCGTAGCTTCTTTCTCAAGGCCTTTGAAGCTGTAATCGCTGCCAAAGATGCAGCAACCAAGTATTAGGCTAAGGGTGTGTACAGATATGTAACCCCTAAATAACCTATTTTTGTCAATAAAATAAAATTGCATATTTTCTAAAAACCTATTTTCACTTTGTCATTATTGGCTATTGTGTGTAGATGTTTGAGGCAAAAAATGAAGCCTGATTAAATCAATTTTTTATCAACTGTTCAGACACAGCAAAATATGAAAAAGTCTAAGGGGGCTGCATACTTTTTCAACCCACTGTATATACAGTATATAAGGTTTTGTCAGTGAAAATGACTTTAAATTACAATTCAATGTCGTTTTCGTATTTGGGTTTAATTGTCTACTACTGTTTGTGTCTGTTGCTGTTCTCAATCTATTGTAGTATAAGTCTGTAACGTAATAAAACGTGGAGAAGGTGAAAGGGGTGTGCAGACTTTCCGGCTTGACTGTATGTACTGCGGTGCGGGTATTGATTTAACCAGTTCACCAGTAGCCTAGTAGTCAGAAGTTCATAGCTATAGTCAGTTCAGTTCAGTAGGACTGAACTGTGGTAGTAGGACTACAAGTTACAACAGTCAGTGGTCAGTAGCCGTATACCTACAGTTCGGTACAGTTCCTTTGAAAATCCCACCCCTGTTCTCACTGAATTGTGATAGGCTTCCTCGTGGCAACCAGCAAGTTTTCTTTTCATTATATATCTCGATGTTTCATTCCGACGATCAGGCCCGCCTTTAGCTATAGCTGACGCACATGCAAGCATATGAACGAATGATTGAGAATGATGATCCGGTACACTCACTTCACTTTAAAGATTCATTAAAAAAGATTTGTTTGTTCACGTACTGCCCAACACTAGAAAGTATCTTGGGCTAGAGAGGTGTGGCCTGAAACCTGCTGTGATTCGGCGGAGTAATGGGGTGTTAGCGAAAGGATGTCTTAAAGTCTGATTGGCTGGAGTAGACTCAGTTAAAAAAACACATAGTTGTGGATTTCTTCACACATCTTGCTGCGAGGATTGTCTCAAAAATCCGCAAATAAATGCACGCGATTCCACACGTTATTTGCAGATCAGTTTAATTTTTTTGTGGATCAGATGCATTTATTTATGGATTTGATGCATTTATTTGTGGATCAGTTACAGTTATTTGTGGATCAGTTACATTAATTTGAGGATCATGTGCATTTATTTGTGGATCAGTTACATTTATTTATTTTTGAGACAATAATACCCCCATATGTAAACACTTGATCGGGTCATTCTACCCCTGTTATTATGCTTGCGCTCCACATTCATCCAATACTAAATGTGGCGGTCAAATGGTTTCTGTATTTAAACCCCTTGGGCAGAATAATAATTACTTTCGCAATAGCTGTCAAATGGCAACCTGTTTCAGTATTGTGATGTAACGTCCATTGTACTTACTAAAATTCCAT
Source organism: Synaphobranchus kaupii (assembly GCA_029718625.1). NCBI lineage: Eukaryota > Metazoa > Chordata > Actinopteri > Anguilliformes > Synaphobranchidae > Synaphobranchus > Synaphobranchus kaupii. The sequence goes on from CM056380.1 coordinate 91,596,140, forward strand.
TAAGAGTCATTAAAATGCATTGAAGGGATCTGGTCTTGGCTTTGTTACCAAGAAAAGCAGTATTAACACACATTTTAAAAGAAAATATTGTTCCAGTGTTTAAATACAATCTAAACATGAGGCCTGGGGAACTTATGACTTATGACTGTATGGCTGTTAAAGTACAATTAAGCATTGGGGGGCTGAATACTTGAGGAATTGATTGTTTTCTGTTTTATATTTGTAAATAATTTGGAACAAATTGTAGATTTTACTTTTAACAATGACATTGTAGAGTTTTCTATGTTGAATACCAGCAAAAAGCCTGATTAAATCAATTTTTTATCAACTGTTCAGACACAGCAAAATATGAAAAAGTCTAAGGGGGCTGCATACTTTTTCAACCCACTGTATATACAGTATATAAGGTTTTGTCAGTGAAAATGACTTTAAATTACAATTCAATGTCGTTTTCGTATTTGGGTTTAATTGTCTACTACTGTTTGTGTCTGTTGCTGTTCTGTACTCGGACAACTTTTTATGTTTTATATGGACCCCTGCAAGAGTTGCTGTTTCATATGCGACAGCTAATGGGGATCCAAATAGTGTAAACTACTTTAATAAGGAAGAGGTTTACTGGAAAAACTGACCCATTAGTGTAAAGCTCAGTATTTACTAAAAACCTGAGTTATATAACGGAGTATTACTGCAAACTGCTGTACTGTACTACTATAACACTATTACTGTAAAAGTGTAAGTACTTACCCGGTCATAGTCCTGGGCGGAGGGATACGCAGACACCAGTGGGTTCTCTAGCAGGGCAGCACTGCAGGCGGTGTCGGTGGTGGAGGCGGAGCGTGGGCGGGGCTGGGGGCCAGCCCTGTGGGTTTCAGAGGTTGGCTGGCGGCGGCTCTGCAGGCTGGCGCCCCGCTTCATCACCTGCTGCAGCACACGGCTCAGAGGGGCAGGGTGTGAGTCCGTGTTGGGAAGGAGCGGAGCATCCCCAGCCTCCGGCCCTGCCTCCAGAGGCTCGAGGGAAGGGCTTCCCGTTGAAGCCATGGAAAGGGCAACGCCGGCGTCATGTGGCGCAGCAGACGAGCGGCGCCGCTGGTGGTTAAAGAGGTGCTTGAAACCCTGGCCCAGGGCACCCATGTTCTCTCGAGCATTGTGGGTGACTTTGGAGCGGCCAGGTTCAGATTCCACACTGCGGCTGCCCACGCCCCCCTCCTCTGACTCTCTCTCCATCAGGGGGTGCCACTGCATACGAGGGGGACCAGGGGAGGGGACAACACACCAACCTGAGAGGGGGCAAAAATGAGAAAAGCTCAGGGGCAGCGCATGCTGCTCAGTGTCATGTTGCAGTCATGCAGGGAATACACACTCTCCAATCTTTATCATAATAATAACAGACTTTATTTTTAGAGTGCCTTTCAGGCTACAGGTTCAAAGTGCTTTACAGTAACGTCAGTATTTAAGGAGAACAGGGGAGTTTGCTCCAACCTTAACAAAGTCGTTTTAAGGGCAACGGGTACCTATGCTGAATTAATGAAAACATGTGCAAGCCAAATCAAAAAAATTGTTCCTGCCACAACATGTCATCATGAAGATTTTACTTTTAGCATTTAAAGCTTTAAATGGTTTGGCTCCAGAATACTCATTCCTTACTGTCCTCCTAGATTACTTCTTTCACAAGGTGCAGGCTATTTGAAAATTCCTACTATATCTAAAATTACAATGGCAGAGCCTTCTCTTACAGAGCTCCTTTCTTATGGAACAATCTTCCTATGTATGTTCGGGCTTCAGAAACACTTTCTGTCTTTAAGTGTAGGCTAAAAACGTACCTCCTTGAGTCAATCCTATAGTTCAGGACGAGGAGGCGTGAAGACAATTGGGACAGCTTATCTGCTTTTCCATCATTAAAGTCAACATTGACTATTGATGAATCTGCCTTATCATAACTTTCACTGATAAATAGCCCACAAATAGTCCCGTAGCCAATCACAGATCTTACACATGGTCAGCCCATTTAAAGCTGCAATAGCTGCATATCTTTTAAGTTTCAAGTAATTGCATGTACAGTATAAACATGTACCTGACATTGCGGTTTGCCTCGAGGCCCTAAATAATATGTAATCATTAATATTATATAAAAGTAAACATCTTGTAGTATACGCAAACATAACAATTTACTGTAACTTGGCTCAGTTTGTTACTCAACCAACAAGAGAAAGTAATTCTTGATCTGGTTTTTTGTAATAATCCAGACAGAATTTGCAGCACTGAGGTTGTGGAGCCACTCGGGACAAGTGACCACAATGCAGTTACAGTGGTGGTCGGTTGGAAAGTCAAGCATATATACTCAGACGCTAAAATCTTTAAACTTTAGGCGGGCCAATTTTAATAAGATAAATCATACAGGTTACACAGACTAGTTACAGCTGTTTAATGGTAAAAATGTGAAAGAAATGTTATTATTGAAGTGCAATTTCATTCCAAAAGTAAGAAAAAAGTTTTTAAAAAACAAGCTGAAAAAACAATCCCCTCTGCGGATGACTAAGTCAATACGAGACAGCTTAATACTTAAAAATAAATTATTCAGAGAATTTAAGCTGGACAGCTCAGAAGGAAATTGGTTAGAATATGATATTATGCGTGCCAAAGTTAAAAAAGATATAAGCGTAGCTAAGAGGTGTCTTAAAAAAAAAATTGCCCAAGATGTAAAGATAAATCCTAAGAGGTTTTTTCAGTACTGCAGAAGAAAACAGAAAATTAGGGATGAAGTAAGCAGCTTAAAAAATAAGTGAACATACGTGTTTGATCATAAAAAAGCTATATCTGATGCCTTTAACAGCTACTTTGTTGAGAGCTTCACTAGTGAAGTGTTAACAGATATGCCAATAGGGGCATCCCACACACAGAATGTCGTAGATAAAATTGATATAGCTGAGGAAGACGTACTAAAAAAGACTGCAGAAAGGTCCGCGGGCCCTGATGGGATATATCCTAGAGTACTCAAGGAACTAGGGGAAATGATTTACAGACCTCTGACAGCAATATTTAATGGCTCGTCATTCTGAACAGAATCCAGAAGTGGGTTGATACATGGCAGATGTCATTCAATATAGACAAATCAAAATGTGGGGGAAAAAATATTTAAAACAGGAATATTTCATGGGAGGTGTAACATTAAATGGTGCTCAATTTGAGAAAGATTTAGGAATAATAGACCAAAGTTTATCAGGAACTAAGCATTGTGCTGTAGCAGCAAATAATGCCAACAGGATGCTGGAATATATTGCAAGAAGTATAGAATACAAATCTAAGGAAGTAATATTAACACTATATAATGCACTGGTCATACCTCACCTGGAGTACTGTGTGCAGTTTTGGGCACCGCATTATAAGAAAGATATAGAGGCATGGAGAAAGTACAAAGAAGGGCAACCAAATTGGCTACCAGTTTGAAATGTAATGTTATATTATGAGGATAGACTTAAGGCTTTTAACCTATTCAGCCTTAACAAAATTAAGGGGGGGGGGGGTCGTTTAAAAAAAATTAAAATAAAATGACGAGCCAACTTGGGCCGAATGGCCTGTTCTCTGCATCACTTTTCTAATGTTCTAATTCCAGAATCCCAATGTGCCCAATGTCAGAACATACAGAGCACTAATTCACCTTGTATACTGTAGCTATACTGTGAGTCTATATTGTATTGCCAGTTGCATTTCACATAGTCTAATTCTAAATATTTCCGTAGATTAGTGAAACCAATTTGTCGCTTCATATTTTCTGAGTTATTGTTTGCTAATGTTCATATTATGGCAGTGTTCACACTGAAAAACAATCTCCCACTGTAACATCTGAAAGCAAATTTAAATATGCCCTTTGGAAACGATTGGTTGAATAAATGGATTAATGCATGGTCACATACTGAAATAATGGTAGCTTTCATGTTTATTTATGTTTAGTCATGTTTGTGTAAAGGAGGGCGTGACATGTGAGGTTCGAAGGGACCACACACAGCAAAGGGATTCGAAAAAAGCTCTAAGAGCCACTGAGACAGAGAGACCCCGTATTTGAGGGAATATAAATGACAAACTCAAATAACCTCCTCGACTGGAGGAAAATACTAAGGGAACTAGGAAAAAAGGGGCATAACTGAAATCGAACCGTATAACCGGGCAAACGTCACACAAGAGCAAAGAATCTCAAGCTTGGTAAAAACAATGAGCTAACAACACTGAATACCCAAACAGTATACTAAACAGTGAACAACAAGATGCTAATGTGAAATGAGAGAAAGAGCTGCCTCGGAGGTAACAAACAAAGGAACATAAATTAGAGCTAAGCAAAGGGAGAACGCGACAAGCGAAAAATAACTCCCTAGCTCTAAACGGAGCGAACTGCTTGCTGCAGGAATAGAAGGGAAGCAGTCAGTCTCCATGTCCTAACCTACCGCCAGTGTGCCAAACGCAAGACATGCGAACAATAATGGCCCTACATCTCAATATCCGGGCGAACGGCACACGAGAGCAACGAATCTCAAGCTCGGTAACAGCAATGAGCTAAAAAACGAGATGCTAATGTGAAATGAGAGAAGGGGCTGCCTCGGAGGTAACACAAACGAAGGAACATAAATTAGAGCTAAGCAAAGGGAGAACGCGAACGCAACAAGCGAAAAATAACTCCCTAGCTCTAAACGGAGCGCACTGCTTGCTGCAGGAATAGTGTCCTAACCTACCGCTAGTGTGCCAAACGCAAGACATGCGAAAAATAATGGCCCTACATCTCAATAAGGGGGAAGGTAACAAGAAAGCGAAAGGAACAGAGATCTAACGTTCCATGGCTACTTTCATAGACTTGCAGTCACACGCAAACATGTCAACGAAATCGCCCGGTCTCCCTGTAAAGAGAGACGTACCATTAGGTGAACAGAACTACTGTTCTGAACAAATTTGCCCAGTCTCCCTGTGAGGAGAGACGTACCCTAAGGGCGAACAAAACTACAGTTCCGAACAAAATCGCCCGGTCTCCCTGTAAGGAGACAGGTATCGAGAGGATGAACAGAACAGCTGTTCTGGACATTTGCCGGCTCAATGACTAACGCCAGCCTAGTAAAAAATACACGCCCTGCCTCTCAGTATAGATAAAGCCCTGCCTCTCAGTATGATAAACGCCCTGTCTCTCAGTAAGAAATGACTATATGAATGTAACCACAAACAAACCAAGACTCCTCTCGTTTCAAGGAAGAAAGGAGACAGAGAGAGGATCGAGAGACAGAAAAGGCAACAGGTCTAGGCAAAGAAAGAAAGGAAAGACCAGGAAGTGGCGACAGAAAAGAGCCAAAGAAGAAGAGTCCTAATAGTTGCATGCACAAAGGCAAGTCCCGCATTACTCCAATAAAACCTAATGGAGCAAAAACTAACCATACCGGCTAAGGCAAACAAAGGGAAAATTAATACCAAACACAAAACAATACAGAAGCCCAGAACGAAGGAAACGTGGGCTTAAATAGCTCCGAGGTAACCACGCACAGGTTTGGATGCTGAGAGAAGCTCCGCGATAAAGACGGGGTGGAGCAAACATCCACTAAAAGGGCAGCGCCCTCGTGTGGCCACCGAGGAAAACGACCGCAAGGGAAGAACTTGTCAAAAACCATGACAGTTTGTTTAAGCAACATTCACGTACAAGCAAATAAATAAACCTGCTTCCCCGTGTTAAATTGCCAAATTTGTCCATAGGATATGAACAAACTGGCATATTATTATCCATTGTTGGCAATCTACCCTTCGGGTAGGATGCCATGTCCTACGTGTGATAATAACTGACTGAAGGACACATAATTTAGGCTAAATACCTTGCATTGGGAAAGCATTATCTTGGGGAAATTCATTATTGCTGAAGCCATCAGCCATCTTTCAATCTCTGTGGGTGTGAGCACGATGATATCACCCAGAAATGTGAAAAGACTTTCGCGATAGGATACACAAATGTATCTTTCGCCGGAGGAGATAAGGAGCCAAGTTTGAAGCTGCTTCACTCGTCTCCTCGAATATTAGGACATTGGAGGGAGGGAGGACACAAAGATTGGTTTCAGGGGCACGGAGGAGATGAGGTGGTAGTGGAGGAAAGGAGGGCGCACTTTTCGAGTATTGGGGCGTACTCCTCTCCTCCTGGGACGTACAACTCCTATTCCTCAGAGTGGCCACACTTTAATCCCTTAATTAAGCAATGAAACTGCCTGAGTGTTGCATATGGTGTTTGAAACACTTGCCCAAAGAAAACAAAAGTGTAAGCGTGTCTGTGTGTTAACCGTCATACCCCCTCATGTATAATGCTACAATAACACATCTCTGTTCATTTGGTACACACAATGCCATCCCACAAATAACAATTGCTTAGAAAACTATTAAATCTGATACATAAATAATCATACATGACTGTTGCCAAATACTGCCTGCAGGAACAGAAGGTGCATGTTAAGGCCATGTCATGCTCAATGATTATTAAGGATCCAATCACAGCTCCTTACAGTTTCTCCTCACCCTGCCTCTTTAACTCTCCCATTCACTCCCCCAATATCACAATTCTTATATTTGTACAACATGAGACTCTTTACCACCTGCTTGACTGTCAGTGTCTGTTCTGGACAGGATTTTGGTACTCCTCCCATATTTGAATTATCCAATCGTGTTGTGGGTGTCAGAGGAGGAGGAAGAGGAGTCCACATCCCCAAGTGGAGTAGTTCTGACAGCTCTCCTTCTCCCTCCAAAAAGAACATATTTTGAGGTTACTCAAAGCAAAAGAGTTAAGCAGCAATTAATAAAATAATATTTCCTGTTTGAGTAATACTGATGTGACAAACACTGTAATATTACAAGACTTCAGTTCCACTTTTCAACGCATTAAAAAAAATCATCATTTCAACGTTGCACAATGTGTCACCCAGGGATGGTTTTGGTCTACAGGTTTCTCTTTGTCTCATTGCTTATTAAAGGGTAACCAAACGGGCTGTTTCAGAGCGACCATGCCTCCGTTTGTGGTTCAAAAAAAATCGGGTGGGAAAGATACTAATGAAAGGGTTGGGCTCGAGGTATCAAACCAAGCCCTAGTTTTTTCCCCACGTTTCAGTTAACATTATTAAAGACTGCTAAGTTAGACATGAATTAATTTACAATAAAACTTGTAGTAACTTTGCTAAATTGAGTCATATAGAAACACTAAAATGTCACAGAGCATTCTCCCAATTTCCATCAAAACTGCATAAACATGGACATTGTCCCAGTCATAACCATGTTAGTTAACTAACAACAGATAGTTGTTAGGTATCTTGTGGGCTAAGTTACTGTGTCTGTGGTTCGTTCTCATGAAGTGCATTTTTAGATCAGTCCCTGCTACTTGCTTTTCCCATGGCCTCAGAAATCGAGAGAATAGCAGGAGAGAGGGAGAAAGAAAATGTGATTGCTGGGATTGAATTAATTATGTTGGAAAACGTTTTTAAAAAATACGTATTGGACTAGATTTCCCATATCATAACCTTATACGCCCACATTCCTTCGAAAAAGTGAAAAAAAAAAACATATTTCATACGGGCAAACCATATGGGTTGACACCTACATTCAATCATTAAGTACATGCATGCAGAACTTTCTTTTTCAACAGGTGCACCTGTGGTCACTTCACCAAGCTATCTCCCAGAGAGAATGTGTGTTATAAGAAAACTAAATTATAGTGTACGGTGGAAGGGCGTAGCCAGATGCACCCAGTTGGTGTGACATCACATGTACTTACTCCTCACCACCGTGTCACTACTAGTTAGCCAAAATACACTACTCTTCCTATATGTCGCAATTTGCAACATGATCAATCTCTAGCACCTGGATATGTCCAAATATCAGTAATCAGTTTAAAAAAGTGGTTTAAGGGCAGCCCTTCTTGTCAATTCAGGCACCTGTTTCCTGCCTGCCCAAGCTGTGTATGAAGTTTTCTAAATGACAGATTCCACAGCTCAGAAGTGAAAAGAAGCATTGCATGACAGCATGCACATTGGAGAAGAGTACATACTCATATGTGCACCCCCCAATTGACGGGATCTTTCAGTGATGCAGCTGTTCTATTAAATTAGCCTTCAAGCTGATACGTCAAATGCCTATTTAATTAGTAGCTTGGGTTGCCTAAATACTGCTTGGGTGCTTTATTAAGGTAAGGAATATATTTCCAAGAAGTGAAGGTAAGAGCAGAGAAGCTAACTGTGTGGAGGCTGTCTGTAGTATCAAGCAAGGTCTGACCCCACCCACAAAACCAATTGACTACACATCCCCACAGCATTATGACATCTGGGCAATTGCTTCCAACTTCAGAGTTAAAATCTCAGGTTTAAACTTCTCTACCACGGAGCTTCATTTACACTGGAACTTTTCCACCCACGGTTACATGCTTAAGAGGACGTACCACAGGTGAACAGGAAAACAATTCCCTTTGTCCTATCAGAAATGTTTTGCCAGTTGAATACTCACTAAAATACAAGATATTTTTGTAGTATAACTTTTTTGGTTATTAAGGCAAACAAAGTAGGTAATATATTGTTAAACTAATGCACTAATTTGCGCATTACTCCAATCACCTTTTGGACTACATTATGGATTACATTAAATTAATTTGGCAGAAGCTTTTATCCAAAGCGACGTACAATAAGTGCATACTGAAGGTAATTGAAGCAACTACAAAACAGGTCAGACAAAGCACATTTCAATCATAACGTAGCAGCTATCCAGTCATGAATGGATGAAGTCCAGTTTTTTTTATTTTAATGTGATAAATAACTCAATACTTGGTAATCTACAGAGACAAAATGTTTTTACATAGCCTACATGTTCAAAATCCATGAAATATTTTTTTACGTAAATATTGAATAAAATGAACATTTTACAATACCAAAAGAAGCTTATGTGTACCCACTTTTAAAGTTAAGATAAACTGTCCGGTATGGGGATGTCTTAAAAGCTAAGTTCGTGCTTTGTGTAGGCGGTGGAGGTGGTAAATAAAAAATAACTACTTGTAACTATTATTTATTATTGCATACGAAACCCAAAACCACCTGTGGTAGGCTACTTGACTTAAATTTATATACAAAAATGTTAGCGCCTCGAGGCAGTGCTATAGCCTAAGCCAAATAGGCACTTGCTACTTTGATCATAGTTCCACCATTTTTCAAAACACATTCTTTCAGTCAAACATTGGATTAAGAAATATTGAATAAATTAGGGCTTCTGAAATTAACATTCACGGAAAAATATTAACCATCCAAAATGTATGACCCGTTGGACATTCGTTATATGGAAATGTCGGCTATGAGAGCAGTTGCTATGTTAACCTAAAATAGCTCTTCTTGGCTGGAAGCTTCAATCTTGTGAGGGATGCTAGAGTGCAAATGAGTCAGTGTCAGTAAGTGCAAATAACCTTCCAATACTGCATCACTGCATTTAGAGATGTTCCTATGTGGTTACAATTAATATAGCTTCATGTGTTACCAGCTAACTTATAGGCTACATCTTATATCACGGGTAGCCTATTGCATAAAATACATCGCTCAACGACTGAGCAGATATTTGTAGATTGCTAACGCAGTGACCACCAAATGCTGTCTCACGCGAGGTGGCTAATCCGATTAGGCTACCGCATTGACGAATCCGTTCATAATTTGAAAACTGTTCACGATTATAAATTAAGATGATTGGATAGCGAGAGAACTATCTGGTAGGCAAAAATATTCCGAAGTGACAGCAAGGGAGAAAAATGTAGCCTACTCATACGGGCAAACACAGACACACACTCGCACGGATGCCGGAAAGTGCAGCATCCCGTCCGGCCGGCGCGGTTCTGAGGGACCAGCTAACTGGCGAAGAGAAATGCGACTTGAGGCCTGAGGTCGGTAGCCGGTGGTGTTAAAAAGATAATGTCATGCCTGTTAGCTTGGTTAACGACTGTATTGAGACATTTTAGTTACAGTACGCGTACAGTGGCGGGCTGGCGGCTCAACCCAATCGCAGAGATAACGTTACAAAGCTTGGAATAAGGTCGGAAGCGACACAGCTACAGTAAAGTCGCCCAGTCACAGCCCGCATCTTACACCCCCGTCCTCACGAATGGAAATACAAACGTTCCACAACCACGGCAGAAATCAAAGTTACTTTATGAAAATGGTGAAGATGCTAACATTAGATACCTGCACGTAAACACACTTACAGGACAGCAGAGAGGTTTCTCCGGGCAGACCACTCCCATGACGTCAGAGCGCCTTGTATACGTATGACGTAGGATAAATTAGTAGCCTACCGCTGGTTAGACAAACAAGGATGTTCTATTGTGGAGAAAGTCCATTGATAAGTTGCATCTTGAAAGTAAGTGAATAAATTGAAAATAAGCTGGATTCAATGTGGTTATAAAACTGCAGACGTGTGGCAGTATATTTTTATAATGCTATGGTATGTCATTGTTGTTAGATCTGTGGGAAGTAGCCTACATACATAAAAGTGAATTGACATCATCTGCACACAAAAGTATAACTGATGGGCTATTCATAATAATTAAATGGGTGCAGCAAGAGCATGTTATTAAAATGAAATATATTAAAAAGGGTGGACTGAAATTAAATGAAAATATCAGGATTCACCTTGTGATTGAATTTAATCATGGTAGATTTTTAACAATACCACCTGGCAGTGCTTGATGATGCATGGTTTAAGTTGCCCATGTGAAGAGATGCATCAGTGGAATTGGTTGGAATGGACCAGTATAACTTTGCTTTCTGTGCAGTAGTTGGACAGATTTTCTCACCAGATTGTCTCGGAACTCCCTCAGTGCCACAGCAGTGCTGTTTTTGTGTGAAAGTAATTTTTAACTTACACATTTTTGTCATTGAGCTAGAGGGAGTCTATGAAGTCAAGTGTGCAGACTTGGGTTCAAAAACCCTAACTGCCTCAACAAAATGTTTTACTTGTTGAAAGAAATGTGGTTTCTTTTGAGTGCAGCGGGGTTGTAATATGTCATCAGTTTCTCTGCTACTTCCCTGAATGTTTGATGGAGTGGCTATTTATTGTTTTGATTGCGCTGTGTTTAGTGTTCATTTTTTAGTTGTTCCATCATATTGTACATTTCATGTATTGTGATTTCTCTATTCAAACATTCATTTTAATGAGGTGTTTGCCGTGTGCCATGATTTGTGTGAGCTGTGTCCCTAAACACTTGTTGCACTGTATCAACATGCACCTCTGCCTAAGCTTTTTTTTTACAGAGGGGATTACCTTTCATTAATTATATGCTGCATGTGAGAGCATTGCAGACAACGATTCAGGTTTGCACTCAGTTTTTTAATACCTTTTCCCTTTTTTATCCCTATTTGTAATACCAAATCATATTCATCAGCTGCACTTATTGCTGAAATCTCTGCTATCAATTTGGGAGATGTGCTTTCCTTAAAAGTGATGTCACTTCACGTACAGCTCAACAGGCGCACCGTGGGGACCTGATTGACTAGCAGGGGTAGCTAGTGTGTGATGAGACACTCATCTCGGCCAACTGAAACCCTTCCATTCCCTGGGTGAGGCTAGAGCCAATTGTGCATAGCCCTTTGGGACCATGGGGCCGATCCAGTGGCAGCTGCTAATACAGGGCGCTTGGGCTCCGCCCCTCCTGAGGCATTGCATTGAATTCCCCTCCCTCCCAAAATAAATAATCAAGAATTAGGCTATTCAGTAATAGAAATAAATTATTCAAAATAATTTACTAATAAAAAAAGTAAACACAGTGTTTGCCATTAATGTATTAAACTGTGGCGGCCTGCCACAGTTTAATTTATACTGCCACAGTTTCAAATTGATCAAAAAAAGATCGTACGTGTGTACTGTAGCTGCTCGCCCTGTTTCTATTTGAGACGCGATGCTCCAGACCTCCCTGTGCAAGTTCCACATTCGCCAATTGACTTGACTGGGGGAAAAAGACCCGCCTCCAATGTTAACGATTGGTTCTTTTGTATCCATTGCGCGATTACTGAACATGTCTAGTGTAGGTATTAGTGATGGGCATTCCGGCTCTTTTCAGTGAGTCAGATCATTTGGCTCAGCTCACCAATAAGAGCCGGCTCTTTCGGCTCCCAAACGGCTCTTCATTCAGTAGCATTTCCGGTTTTTCAAAATCGGCCAAAGTTAGCGATATTTTGACTTATGATTGGTGTTTGTGCACATCTATTACTTAAATTGTTCAAATGAATCTTACTCTACCTTCTAATTACCAAAATAACATTATTTTGCATTTTGTTTGTTATAAAAAAACTATTTAAATAAATGTAAAAACAGTAAGACGCTATTACACATGTGCATTGAAAGTAGAGCATTTTTATGTCTTGAAATAAATTGCACAATAAACAGTGCATAGTTGAACATTTCAAAACAAAATACACTCATAAAATGGAACATAATATTGTGTCATAACAAAGGAAAATAAATAAATGCATAAAAAAATAAATGTGCAAAACTGCAGCATCAGAACAATTAAACTGACCAACAATTAAACTGGTTTTTAAATTATTATTAATGTTATTTTCTTAGACTATAGTGGTTTTATTTATTTTTGGCCTAAAAAAATTATTCTCTTTGATTACAGATAGAACTTGAAGAAAAAAAACGAATAAAAGTTCCACCAAGACCACAAGCACTTGTCTTGTGTTCATTTATAAAACAAATCCGCTCTTCAGATGTGCGAGTCGGCTCCCAACGTTCACCTAAAAGAGCCGGCTCAAAGAGCCGACTCGTTCGCGAACGACACACCACTAGTAGGTATGCAATCTTTTTGACGCAACCCAGACTGATGCAGACGCTCGCTCGCGTCCGGTTTAGTGAGGGTATTAAGATGTCATAGGCGTGTAAAGCACAATATCATTGCATACAAACCACAATTGAAGTTTATTGTCATGGAATTTTAAAGCATGACTGGTATATTTACAAATAACTGCTTTGATAAATGCAAAATTGTTATGGGATCATCTAATTGTTAAAGGCATTTTGCTATAGTCTCTGAGCAGCCAGGATTATTTTTTAAGCGAGGGGGGAGTTGTGTTGGAAATTATTATTCTTGTTTATTATTATTATTAGGCCATGAAAGGTATTATTCTTATTTAATATAATAATGATAAGTAAATTAAGTAACTGTTTTAGATGTAGCATTTTTAGATGTTAACGTTAGCTAACATAGCCTAGGCTACTTGCTGTATCTTGCTGTAGCTGTTGCTTCTTGTTGGTTTTGTTCGCTGACGTTATTAACTTTTTATTTATTTGACGTCTCTAATGTTAGGCAACATTAGGTAACGTTAGCTATCTAGCAAAAGTTAACAGCCAAATGTAGTTAATTTAACTTGATAACTTAATGGAGATTTAAATGTTACATTCAGAGATCTAACGTTAGTTAATCTTCATGAATGGACGTTTTATATCTTTCTGGGCATTGTCACGAAAGTGAACATCTGCCAAGAATGTTTATTTGCTAAATTAGCAAACGACGGCTAAAACGGCTATTAAAGGTCTTATGATAACAGTGACCTTTTAATGTTCAAAAACAATAGCCTACTTAACCTAAGTTTTTATTCATAGTCAGTGTTAACATTATTCCAGTGAGTCATATATTGTGACTCAATAACAATTTCATATTGAGGACACCTGATATATATATGACTGCATTACTTTCCCAGACATGAAATAGCTAACGTTAGGACAATATGCTTTATTTGCACAGCATTAGCCTACTTATTGAAGTTGCACATAATCATTATTATTGGGCCATGAAAGGTATTACTCATTTATTATTATTATTATTTAAGTGACAGAGCAGAGTCTGCTCTTAGGCCAAGTCATTGATGAGGCAGTGCCAGGACCCAGCCATGCCATGAGCTCAGAAGGATCCCAGCTGTGGGACAACACATGTAGAGCTGTAGGCTACCAGTGTGTATACAATCTAAAAGGTCCAGACAATTGGTTCAAATATCATCACTATTCATACCTATTTTACTTGTTATATCTTCTATATATCTTATAATTGTTCTATATTTTAAAAAAATTGATAATAAAAAGTTAATCAAAAGAATTAAATGGTCTATTTTTCATTGTGGAGCAATGTAATAAAATGATCTTATCCACTAATATACTGATTAGCCTATGCTTTAGCTTTATATAAAGCATCTCAAATCTCTTCTAGGGCTTTGAAAAAAAAGAAATCTTCAAAATGTTCATAAATTAAACATTTTATTTTAGAAAATTCCCTGTGTGAGGTTGTGTAGAAATGCCGGAAATTTTTCTGGGGGAGGACCCCCAGACCCCCCAGACCCCCCACTACTTCGTCCCCCCCCTTGTGCCCCACCAACATCTCTTCATGCCTCACCAAACAAAGCAGTCTATAAACAGCTCTGATATTGATTAATAATGCAAATACCATTATGTTGCCTTCATGACACTAAATACAATAAAGCTATCAGGTTGGCAACCCAGAGGTCCACGCATATTTTCCCTTGTTTTATAATGTCCTGCTTATTGAAATGTGACCACCGTGTTTTACTAGCAGCTAATGCTTTAAAAACAAGTCCACTTTCCAAGGAAGACCATGAAAATTGCGATTTACAGCAGGGGAAACAGACCTGCTCCTGCATGAAGTTAAAGCGCACATTAAGGCTGTATTTCTTGAATGGAAGTCAATGAAGAACATCTCTTAGCACCCTGATCAAGCTTCTGTTTTGTGGACATTTCGTAACAAATTGACTGCCTGTGTTGCTCATTTTCAACGTTTGTCATATATTCATTTTGGAGCGAGCTATGTTCTGTCTACTACTTTATGCATTTTAGACTAATGATTGTCTCCCCCTGGGAGAGGGTCTCTGGCTCCGTTATTGCAGGATCACCCTTCTCAGCAAAAACAGGAATTGTGACGCAATTCGATCTAGTTCTAATAAAATAATGCCCGTTTATTGGCTGGAAATCGTTCTACCAGTTTGTCAGTTTTAAACCCGGTGCACACTGAAAAGCTGAGTCCATCCAAGACTGACAAACATGCTCAATCTTCAAATCGGATAAAATCTCAATTTGATTTTTTCACGTGCACACTGATAAAAACCAGTTGAGACGAGTCCAGATTTCTTCAGTTGGGCTGTGTGCATCAGGCGCTAATGTACACGATTTGATTCAGTGGGTAGGTTTTTTAAAAATGCCTTGTTTTACACAGAGAACCACAGCGACTAAGCGGGAGGCCAAGTGGGCATGTTCTGCACAAAATGCAGCTGCCGGGTGTTGCTGCTCTGTCCACTAGAAACTAGGCAAAGTCAGTGAAGCACTTGTAAATAGTGAAATGCCAAAATGAGCCATGCTGGTTTTTGGATCTTTTGATTTGCTGCCAATTAAGGCACCCGTTTATATTCAATTCCAGCAGAGTTCCCCCCTGGCCTGTCACAGGAAAGCACAACATGGTCAAAACCAGTCCAACCAGTGTGTCGCATCTCTTTTGTACCTAGACACCCTTAGTGCACTAGGCCGCTTTGGCCAACCTTAGAAATAGATCAGTGCAGACTAGGGCTGCAGTCGGATCTGAAATGTATCCTTTCTTCCTGTCGTTCCCTTGCTTCAAGGGGGGGAATCCCAAAATCGCTCCCTTGTTTATCTTCCCTTCTGCCAAGGGTATAAAATACAAGGTTTCAGCAAGGGAATCCCACAATGCTCCACATGGAAAAAGTAGGCGGTCACATTTCAACTCCATGGTATTGCACTTCCGAAATGTTGCGAGGGCGGTTCGGTTCCGTTTTTGTTTCTCGGCAATGCTCCCTTGCAGAGCACCTTTTAAGTTTGCTTGCGGGCGTCGCACGGTACAACGGTAAGAGCGCCGACTTTCGCGCCCCGGTCCTGCCAGATCCGAGCATGGCCGCTGCTTCCGGGTGGGGGGAGGGGCTCGGAGAGAATCGCTGCACGCATAGCGGCCGTGGGCGAGCTGGATTCACGGTCAGGAGCTCGAGGAGTCGCGCCCTGTAGAGCGCCCTTCCTACTACCGGCTGACAGGGTTGTGTAGCGGTGGTTCTCTAGCGGTTGCTACACAGGGGGGAAATTGAATTAGAATAGGGGTTCAATTGGCTACTAAATTGGGAGAAAAATCTGAAACAAATTTAAAAAGTTTGCTTGCTGCATGTAGCAAATTGCATCACAAGATAGCTCCCAAGGGAAGTGAGCGTGTTAAATTGGATTCAAATGCAGCCTAGAAGTCTGTAGGGTAGCCTAAGTACTGGGACAAAGCCTCAGGCTCCCTTTTGTATGGAATATTGTACAGTACTATAAAGCAGTAAAACAAGTCTCAAATGCAACCCCCAGCCTTTACATGAAATACTGAATTTAATTTACCAAATGAACCTACACTATTTTAAAAAAAATTAATTTTATTTGCTGTACATGAAAAGAAGAAGTTCATCTTCCTTTGGCTCTGCCATTGTCACCTCTGGTCTGAAAGGGAAGAGGCAGCCATTTAGGACATTATACAAATTAGATTCTCCAAAGCAGACATGCATTACAGCAAAAATAGAATTACCATCACTCTGCAAGTTCAACTGACAGCCATCCTTGGAAGCTCCATTATCACCCGTTGGTACATCAGGTTTTTCAATATGTGTATAGAAAGATGGCACAGGGTGAGGCAGAACTGGCCATGTGAGGGTAGGTGGAGTGGGAGGCACAACTGGCCATGGGAACACAGGTGGAGGGGTAGGTACACCTGGCCATGGGAATACAGGTGAAGGGGTAGGTACACCTGGCCATGGGAACACAGGTGGAGGGGTAGGTACACCTGGCCATGGGAACACAGGTGGAGGGGTAGGTACACCTGGCCATGGGAACACAGGTGGAGGGGTAGGTACACCTGGCCATGGGAACACAGGTGAAGGGGTAGGTACACCTGGCCATGGGAACACAGTTGGAAGGGTCCTGGGTTGAGTAGGATGTGCATGGAATGGGATGGTTTGCCAAGGTAAAACAGGTTTAGGAGCAGGAGGGAAAATGGGCCATGGGAATGGAGGTTTAACAGTAGGTGGGTGGACATGAGGGACATTTAGCCAAGGGAGGTGGGCATGTCCAAATGGGTAGGGGGGGTATGTAGGGGGAGGTGGCGAGCAGGAGAAAGCCATTTCTGCATCTTTTGACTGGAGAGAGATAGTGTGCACACCATCCTGAAAGAAGCACAGGTTAGGTTAAGGCTTGGATGTGAAGTCTAAACATTAGGGACCTAAACACTTATAAATGGACCAAACAGACCACAACCTTCAAAACCATTGCAATTTAGAATGTAATAGTTAGCAGTCAATTTTGACACGGTTCCCATTCAAAATTAAGGAACTGCCAAACTCAGACTAAGAAATGCCTATGAACAGTCATTTAAACCAACAGGTAGAGTCCAGATTGGAGCCATGTGCACAGTATTGTAATAGCAGTTTGGTCCTGGTCTGTCAGAAGCTGCAAGGCACACAGCACAGACAGGGGCTCACCTTAGTTTCAGTGCAGGCTCCTTTAAAGGGGGCCTTAAGGGACAGTTCTCCACCACGAAGTTCCACAGAGAGTGCACACCATCTACATACAGCCATCAGTGGATACCAGTACCCCATCACTGTCAGGTAAAAAATAAATAAGTTGGTGCAAACTAAATGCAAAAAAGTCACAATTAATGACTGGATAAAATGGACTACAGCAGGCAAGGGCCAAACTAAACAAGTTTGAAGTTTTAGAAAACCAGTCCTCAGGAATGTGACCCAGTACAGAAAACTGAAGCAACAGTACATCAATACAACATCTTGAGCTAGAAAGTCACCAGGCTGTCATAGCAGTTTGACCTACAAAAAGATCATGGAAGCCAACAAGCCTTTGTTTTCAAAAATGGCCAGACGTCAAGTGACAGGCATGGTTAGGACAATAGTGAAAAGAAAGGTGTTGTAGAAATTCCCTTTAAGAACTTTTCACAATTTCTCACATTGAGAAACTGGCTTTCCCTGCCTTTTGAACCTTACTGAGAATATGTACAAGGAACGCACCCTTGATTTTGAGATCGACTACAGAGACACCACCAAGCCGCAACAGCAGGCCAGCGGTACAGTCAACTGGAGGACTGCGTGGGGGAAATGGGCAGCCAATCACCAGAGGAGTTCCAGCCACCCGCACCGGAAATGTCTGGCCATCCTGACAAACCACAGAAATGTAGAAATTTAGCAAGTAGACCAAATTGACAGGACAGCCCAAACAGGATAGCATACCTTTTTGGAAATGTCACAGCCATAGTGGGGAGGCCAGAGAGATCGCCGGCGCCTGGACATTGTGCTACTGCACTGTGGCAACTTCTGGAACACCGTCACCCAGGACCCATCTGAACCAAGATGAAACTTTAAGCACAATAGGAACTCTAACACAATCAAATCTGCAGGACATGCCTCACCTTGGTTCACATGCAGAGGAGAGGATCCCCGCTTTGAAATTCTCAGGGTCATGTTCTTGGCTCCGCACTGAATTAAAGCATGAGGTTTGGGCCAAGCTGGCAGGAAGAGAACCATGAGCTTCTAATAGTAGCTTACAAACCAAATGGATGATCAAGTAGCAGTTATTAGGTACACAACTCACCTGCGGATGGAAAACTAGAATATGGAGGAGATCGTTTAGCAAGAACATGGACACAATCTATGCTAGGCACAACAATTTGCTGGGGCTGGCTGATTCTTGGCACAACCCATGTGGAGTCCCAATTGTTCTCAAAAGACTTGCGTTGTTGGGCGTTACTGTGGAACCCATGAGTTACAGAACTCAGAGTTAGTGCAATAGCACTAAAAACTAAAAACATTTTAGGCATTATTACACATTCACTGGTTGAAGTAGTCACTCTCAAGACGTTCTGCAATATAATAGACCACAAAGTCGTGCGTCACACTTTATGTAGGCTACAATAAAGTCACCCTGATTGACAAACCACTAAAATCAGCCAGGATGAGGCGCATCTGTATGTACTGCATGCATCACCTAATTCTAATGAGCACAGTGCACCTGCACTAAATTACCAGGATTTCCATAATAATTCACAGCACACACCTGCACTTCATTGCTGAAACTCGCCACTTGGTTATCCTCTTAAGGAAAAAAGGCACCAATTAGCACACTGAACTGAAGCACAAAGGCTACTTAATTGAAATAATAATTCCAAACTCGCAATAACTTTGCCCGTTTAATCATAAACATCAAGGCATATTTCATATTCTTGTGAAGCATCCTACTTAAGTATCAAATTAGGGGTGCGTCCCAATATTCTTCACTCCCCACCTCCTTTCCTCCACTCCCCCACTACCACTCCTCTCCTACCCAGAAGTATGCAAAACTGCCTGAATGTTTTGAGTACAAGTATTTACATGTACAGTATACAATGTACCTGAAATTGCGGTTTGCATCGAGACATTAATTAATATGTAACCATTAATACGTAATTAAGATGTTAATCAGCAACATTAGATTAAAACACAAAGATCTGTTTCCGGTTCAAGGAGGAGAGGAGGTGGTAGTGGAGGAAGGGAGGGTGCATTCTTTGAGTATTGGGTCGCACCCTTAATCATCTTTATCTCAGAAAACCAAAGCTGTGTTTAGATTGTCATAGTTATCTGACATAGATAGATCAGGGGGGTATAAGCCTAGTACGAGGCAGGATTACTGAGTTAGCTAGATAACTGCACTGACTAAAACCGAGAACAGCTCTTTTTACTTCAGTCCATCTTCCAGATTTTGGAAGGCTCCGGGTTTTACTTAGTGCAGTTATCCAGCTAACTCAGTAATCCTGCCTCGTACTAGGCTTATACCCCCCCGATATATCTATGTCAGATAACTATGACAATCTAAACCAGAGGTGGGCAACGAGGGCCGTATCCGTTTCTGGTTTTCATGCCAACTTCTGGCCTTAATTACCTAATTAGCCCTAATATTTACGCCATCTGACATTTTAGCTACCATTCATAATGAGCGCATGAATGACAGCCGAAGACTTCTTGTGTCCCTATATGAAACATTTTAATGTGATCTAATCTACCAGTGTTGGCGTAAACAGCCAATTAGCTCATTTAGCTGGGGTAATTGGTGGGAACAAAAACCTGCATACACACCGGCCCTCCAGGACTGGAATTGCCCACCCCTGATCTAAACGCAGCTTTGGTTTTCTGAAATAAAGATGATTAAGGGTGCGTCCCAATACTCAAAGAATGCACCCTCCCTTCCTCCACTACCACCTCCTCTCCTCCTTGCCCCGGAAACAGATCTTTGTGTTTTAATCTAATGTTGCTGATTAACATCTTAATTACGTATTCTGCTTCGTAGTACCCTGGACTGATTTGTGGATTTATCACGGGTATTATTCGTCATTCCTTTATGACTGATTGCATATTCCTGAGGGCTATTTGTGATTCCCAAAAAATCGCAAAATTGTGCACATTTTAATCAACATTATAATTGTGGATACATGTGCTCTTCGTTCTCCGCACTCTTACTTCCGAAAATATTAATGGAAATTAAACGATCTTAAAGCTCAGCTTTTGTTAGATTATTTTTTTATTGCAGGTTGTGCTAAATAAAAAAAATAATCTAACAAAAGCTGAGCTTTAAGATCATTTAATTTCCATTAATATTTTCGGAATTAAGAGTGTGGAGAACGAAGAGCACATGTATCCACAATTATAATGTTGATTAAAATGTGCACAATTTTGCGACGCAAGTTAAAATAATTTTATTACTTGCCTAATAGCCTAATTGAGGAGAACCGGCTACATTTGATGGCATTGAGTAATTGGTGAATTAAACGCTGATGTAGCCTATTGTTAATCAAGGAAACGGATTGAAAAATTATTAAGACCAATAATCAGTTTAAAGGGACGTTTTCCGCTACCCCAATTTTCAGCTCAGGAGCCGCCACTGCCTAATCTACTGATTAACCTGTGTTGATGAATACATGCTGCCAGTTAACTCACTAGGGTGAAATTGGTGGAAACAAAAACCTGAATACACACCGGCCGTCCAGGACTGGAATTGCATACCTCTGCTATAGGCAATAAACCTATAGGGCGGAATGGAGTCGGGTTGATTTTGTGCTGAGTTGTACTGTAGGAGTGTAGGTACATATCTTTTAACCATTAGCAGTAGTCATAGTGGCTTTGGAATGAACTGGGGCAATTATGTGATTCACAAAAGTGTGTTAAATATTGTTAGATCAAATTAAAATGTATTCTTATATGATTATAAAACAGATATTTGTGTGACCTATTTTGTTAGGCGCATCAATCGCTGTTCGACCTAGGTTCTAACTAACAATCAGAAAGTGCACGCCGCACATTGACCACTGCTGAGTGTCTCGGTGGGCGGAGTCAGAGCCAGAGCCGGGGTAGGCACGATTCGCTTGAACTGGCGAGTCGACTCAAGACGACTCAGCATAAAGAGTCTTTCAAAAAGCGCTCTGCCGAGGCCTCAAGATACAGGGAACAGCAGATACCCCCCCCCCCCCCCCCCCTTAGCCACCCTTCTGCTCGTTAGCCCCAGCCTGTGACTCGCGTCCGTGGGCAGCCCTTGTATAGGAACCAGGGAGCCCCTCGCCGTCCGGCCGCCCATACAACGGCGTCTAGGCCGTCTCGTGACCCCATAGGTCCACCTGTCTGTCCAGCTAGGGAGCAGCTAGGTCCAACCGCCCCAAACAAAAGGCCCCAAACACACCGCTAAACGGGCATGATGCCCGAAGGCTGCCGGTGGGGCAGTTTCACCAAGACCAACTGGCGAATTAGGCGGCACTTACAAATGACCCATGGATTCTTTCTACAATTTCAGGGGGCTACCGCCTCAAGTTCAACCAGCGGGCCCCAACATTTTCAGGGGTCAGATTTACACCCGGATCCCATTCAGTCAGGGATGCTTAGTCAGGAAATTGCAGGCCTCCTGGAGAAAGGCGGCGTATCAGTGGTGCCTCCCGCTGAACGGTTCAGTGGCTTTTATTCCATGTATTTTCTGGTACTGAAATTCTAGATTCTAATTCTAGATCTGAGGGGCCTGAATTTGCACGTGAAGCAGTACACTTTTCGGATGCTCCGGGTGCAGGAGGTCCTACACACTGTAAAACCGGGGGATCTAGCACCGCTCCGGCTATGGGGGTTGAGGATTCTTCCATACCTAGACGACTGGCTGATATGTGCCGAGTCACACGGTATGGCGCTTTCCCACACTGCCCAGACATTAGCCTATATCTCCAGCTTGGGCATCAATGTCAATTATGGCAAGAGCCAGCTAGTGCCGAGCCAGTCCATCATTTATATCGGACTGTTGCTCGATTCGCGGTGCATGACAGCATCCTTGCCGCACCAGCGTGTAGCCAGTATACTCAACTTAGTGCGTCGGTTCCAGGTGAACGCAGTCCTCGAGTTGAGGGTTTTGGGACTGATGGTGGCCGCCTCAGCAGTTGTGCCTTTAGGACTCCTTTCAGCCAGGCCACTTCAAATGTGGTTGAATGCCAAGGCACTGCACCCCAGGTGGGACCGTCGTGTTCAAATTACGATATCTAGTCGACTTCGTCAGCTACTCTGCCTATGGCGACGAGTCAGCTTTTGAACAAGGGGGGTCCGGATGGTGGTTATACCATCACGATGGATGGTGGTGACAACGGACGCTTCACGCACCGGCTGGGGAGCTGTTTGTCATCATCTACCAGCTCAGGGATTGTGGTCACGGGCGCACCGATTGGACCACATCAATGTTCTCGAGTTTCAAGCAGTTTTCCTGGCACTAAGGCATTTCTTGCCTCTGATCCAGGGTGAGCATGTGGTGGTGAGATCGGACAACACCTCAACGGGGGTTCGGACCGGGACAGCAGACTTTTTATCGCACCAGGAGATTCATCCATGCGAGTGGCATCTTCACCTGTTTGCTTCTCAGGAGTCCACTCACTGCCCCTAGTGGTTCTCGATAGCCGAGGGCTTGAGTCCCCTGGGGGAGGACGCGTTAGCGCACGTATGGCCGGCAAGCTTATTGTACGCTTTTCCTCCAAAGCCTCTAGTCGAGGCGACCCTGCACAGGGTCAGCATGGGCTGCCACAAGCTTCTTCTGGTGGCCCCCAAGCAACCGATGGAGCCCTGGTTCCCAACGCTCCTTGGCCTTCTGTGCGGACCGCCTTGGAGGCTCCCGATCCAGGCAGACCTCCTTTCTCAGAGGAACGGCTCTGTGTGGCATCCACATCCACGCAAGATGAGTCTTTGGGTCTGGCCATTGAGGAGCCTGACCCCTCATTAGCTGGGTGTGGTTCATCTGTCTTGCAGACACTTCTTAAAGGTTGTATCAGCGATTTTGGGTGACGTCACTTCTGAAGCGAAATCCCAAACAAACAGAGCCAGCTCCAGCTCAGAGCCAATTATGTTATGTTTTAAAAAATAGTGTTCAAGCATCCAGAATTATAACCACGTTAATAACGTTTGTAAGAAACCAAACCGTTTGTAAATCCGTCAAGATTTCAGCGAGATAAGAGTATTAGCGTATTAGTATCACCCACCCCTTGTCGGTGATTGGTTGGAATACTGTTTATTTTGGTTTTGAGTGGTTGGTAGTACCATTTGTTTTTGTGTACGATCTCGGAGCATAGGCTGCCTACAGAGACGCGGTTTTTTGACGGCCTGCTTATGGGGCGGGCAGCTAGCGGATCGTGAGGAAAAATCAGATGAATGTGATCATTTATGTTTCGACCCAAAATCGCTGATACAACCTTTAACTCCAGAGCCCCATCTACAAGTTGGGCCTATGAGTATAGGTGGCAGTTATTTTGCGCATGGTGTTCGCAGCACTGCGCGGACCCTGTGCATTGCCCGATTTCTATTATACTGGATTTCAATATAAACTGCAATCAATCAATCAATCAATATTTATTTATATAGCGCATTTCACAACAAGTTGTCACAATGCACTTCACAGCAAAACAGCAAAACCCAGCCTAAACTCCCCACAAGAGCAAGCCAAAGGCAACAGTGGCAAGGAAAAACTCCCTGGTGTAACTAGGAAGAAACCTTGGAAGGAACCAGACTCAATGGGGGAACCCATCCTCCTCTGGTCGGCTCAGGGTCTAGGGCTTAAGGACCAACATGGTCAAAACAGCCAATGTCCATGATAATACAATTTGCAGCAGCTAGATGACAGTCCAGATGTGGCGGCAGTGACGGTGGGGAACCGGGCGCCGATGGCGGCGGGAGCAGCTGGCAGCGGTGGTAAGGAGGGAGGGGCAAGCGGCAACGGACAGGAAGCCGGACAGCAGCTCTCGAGATGCGGGGCATAAGCCCCGCCGGCAGAATGTGAAAAAAAGAGAGAGAGAAAACAGTTAGGGGAAGTGTAATAGAGCAGCAGGAGCACCAACTGGAGGGGTGGGGGGTGGGGAAGGGGTGGGAGGGTTGGACAGGTGCCCCCGCCAGGAGTAATCTATGGCTGCATAGCTATGAAGACAGAGTTTGAGGAACCATGCAGTCATGAGAGGGAAAACAGTCCTACCCACCTATCAAGAGCCAGCCCAGGAAGATGGGGTCACAGCTGTTGACAGGTGACAGTAAGGAAAGGATGCCACCCCACATTACTCTATGGCTAAATGCTTCTCTGGTCCTGTCTCCAGACTATAGCTCATTATAAGCCTGATCATAGAGGTGCGTTTTTAATCTAGACTTAAATATTGAGACAGTGTCTGATTCCCTTATAAGTTTTGGTAGGGTGTTCCACAGTAGTGGCGCTCTGTAAGAGAAAGCTCTACCACCCGTCAAGTTTTTAGATATTCTTGGGACTACTAGGTAGCCTGCGTCTTGGGAACGGAGTGATCTTTTTGGCTTATATGGTAAGAGCAGGTTACATATATACACTGGCGCAAGTCCATTTAAGGCTTTAAAGGTCAGAAGCAAAATCTTAAAGTCTATCCTAAACTTAATTGGTAGCCAATGAAGCGATGCTAGTACTGGGGTAATATGCTCATATTTCTTAGTTCTAGTTAAAATGCGAGCGGCTGCATTCTGTACAAGCTGGAGATTATTTAGCAAGGACTTAGGGCAGCCAGATAGCAGGGCATTACAGTAATCTAGCCTAGACGTAACAAAAGCATGGATCAGTTTCTCTGCGTCCCCTATTGATAGGAAGTGCCTTATTTTAGCTATGTTTCTTAACTGAAAGAAAGCTACTCTAGATATGTTTTTTATGTGCGCGCTAAAGGTTAGATCTGGGTCTATAGTAACACCTAGGTCTTTCACAGCTGAGTTTGGAACAATTAAACAACCATCGAAATTTAAAGTAGATGTACCCAGTTTCTCCCTTTGTTTTTTTGGACCTAAAACCAGCATTTCGGTCTTTTCTGAGTTTAGGAGCAGGAAATTGGAAAGCATCCAGGCTTTAATATCTGCAATACAAGCCTCTAACCGAGAAAGTGGTAGTGCCTCACCGGGTTTCATGGAAATGTATATCTGCGTATCGTCCGCATAGCAGTGAAAATCTACCCCATGTGCCCGAATAATATCACCAAGGGGTAGCATATATAATGAAAAGAGTACTGGGCCTAGCACTGATCCTTGTGGAATACCATATTTCATTACTGAGTAACTGGATGATACTTCATTTATTTTAACAAACTGCTTCCTATTGTATAAGTATGATCTGAACCATGCAAGAGCTTGACCATTTAGTCCAACACAGCCCTGGAGTCTGTTTAGTAGAATTTTGTGATCTATTGTATCAAAAGCTGCACTTAGGTCAAGAAGTACAAGAACAGACACAGAGTTTTGGTCGGCTGATAATAGTAAATCGTTAATAACTTTAACAAGTGCCGTTTCAGTGCTATGGTAGGGTCTAAATCCTGACTGGAACATTTCATGGATATGGTTTGAGCTAAGGTATGCACCAAGTTGCTTAGCAACAGCTTTCTCTAATATTTTTGATAGAAATGGAAGATTTGAAATGGGTCTATAGTTTTCCAGTTTGTCAGATTCGAGGTTTGGTTTCTTTAGTAATGGCTTAATAACCGCCATTTTTAGTGGCTCTGGTACATATCCTGTTACTAAGGATGTGTTAATAATTTTTAACATATGCTGGCCTAGTATGGGGAAAAGTTCTTTAACTAATTTTGTAGGGATTGGGTCGAGTAGGCAGGTAGTCGGTTTTGAGGACATAACCAGTTTAGACAGCTCCTCCATGTCAATTGGCTTAAAACAGTTTAGTGCCACTGTTGATACATCTTCCTGTGTTAACCAGGATTTGGGCTGTTCATTGATTAAGGGAGGAGTGATGCCTAGAGGAGGAGGCAATTTGGAGATCTGGTCTCTAATAGCTTCAATCTTTTGATTGAAATAATTCATGAAATCATTACTGCTGTAAACGCTGGGGTAGGATGAAATTTCTAATGATGGTTTTTTAGTCAAGTTGTCCACAGTGCTAAACAAGAATTTTGGGTTACATTTGTTTTGTTCAATTAATTTAGAGAAAAAGGCAGATCTAGCTGATACAAGAGCTTGCTTGTACTGGAGGAGGCTATCTTTCCATGCAAGACGAAATACTTCTAGTTTAGCTGACCGCCATTTTCGCTCTAGTTTTCTTGTGGACTGTTTCAGGGCACGGGTAGTGTCATTGTACCAGGGAGTACGGTTTTTCCGACAAGACTTTCTTTTTAGAGGGGCAACCATATCAAGGGTGCTTCTGAGAGTAAAACTTAACTGGTTAGTCAGTTCGTCCAGCGATACTTCAGTGGTATTTCCTTTGTTTGAAAGGAATGATTCCGGAAGCATATCTATAAACTTTGGAATGACGTCAGAGTTTAACGACCGGCTGTAATAGTGTCTTGGCTCTGATATAGAAGTGGTCGTTGCCTCGATTTCAAAAGTAATAAGGAAATGATCAGATAATACAGGGTTATGGGGTGCAATAATAAGATTAATAACATTGATACCATAGGATAACACTAAGTCTAGGGTATGGCTATGGTAATGAGTGGGTCCACAGACATTTTGTTTGAACCCAACAGAGTCAATAATAGAGGCAAAGGCTGTTCCTAGGGGATCACCTGGTTTATCCACATGTATGTTAAAGTCACCAACAATCACAACCTTGTCTGCCGAAATAGCAAGGCAAGACAAAAACTCAGCGAATTCTATTAGAAAATCCGAATAGGGCCCAGGTGGTCTGTAAACAGACACTAGGAGAGAGGACTGCATGTTACCCCTTATTTTAGCTAAGTCATGTTGTACACAGTTCATAGAAAGAACTTCAAAAGATGAGAACGTATGTCCACACTTAGGGGTTAAGCTTAAGGTGGACTGATAGATCGCTGCAATACCACCCCCTCTTCCTGACTGGCGCGATACCTGAGTACTTAAAAAACCTACAGGAGACGCTTCATTAAGTGCGACATATTCACCAGGTCTTAGCCAAGTTTCAGTTAGACATAGTACTTTGAGATTATGATCTGTGATCAATTCGTTTATAAGAAATGCTTTAGGAGCAAGAGATCTAATATTTAGTAGTCCAATTTTTAGGAGTTTTTTTTTTATTTTTTAGGAGAATCACTACTTGATCATGGCAGGGCAGCCAGCACTTTGAATGTTTATGCTGCTGCCATATCCAGCAGGCATGTGTGGGTGCACAACAAGCCTGCAGGGAGCCTCTGGTTTTGCGAGCGCTCACGGGTCAGCCCTATGAGCCTCTCGGTAGAACCAGCCTTAAATAGCTTTCTTTTAAGACAGCATTTCTATTGGCAATGGCGTCAACAAGGCGTGTTGGTGAGCTCTGCGCTCTCTCCACTTTAAGGGTTGTTTCTCCTGACACATTTTCCTGTTGAACTCTATGGAAAAATAAGTCAGAAGAAGAAACCCTTCAAGTTATCCGTTCAAGTTATCCATCCATATCTACTGTATTTCTGGCAGCAGAGTGATGGTTTAAGGCTGGTTTGATACGTCAGACCCTTGAGCCATTTAGCCAACCATGAGTTCCATACTGTTCCAGTGTAATTTACAGCTAAATCTAGTCCCACCCCCCAATTCCCATGGAGATCCATTCAAATGCAGAGAGGTTATAGTATCGCTTGTAGGAGTACCAGAAAATAAGATATCAAGAGTCTTTTGATATTGTTGGGTCACAGACATCAGGAAGTCATGGCATGCAAATGATATGCAACCAAATATTAAAAAGTATTACTTTATTCTACATTATGTTAAACTGTCCAATATTTTATGATGCCAAAAAATGGGGGGAGGGGGGGACTATGAACAAAAAGTTCTATAATTTCTAAACGGTTTATCCGATATGGATGAAAATACACATGAAAGCTGACAGTCTGTCTTTGAACCTCATTGTCATTGTGTCCTTTCAAACTCAAAGTGCTAGAGTACAGAACTAAAATAACAATGAGATAATCAATGTTATTCACTTCACCTGTCAGTGGTTTTAATGTTGTGGCTGATCGGTGTATTTCTGCGGACAGCACTTTTAGGTAGGTAGGCTAAATAAACATCACTTAATATGGATAGTTAGAACTACAGGATTCAACAATAACTGTCACCCAAAACTCACTGTTCTGATCAGATCAGTGTGCTTAATATGCCCTCATTACATATTATAGGCATTTAGCAGACGCTCTTATCCAGAGCGACTTACACAACTTCTTATTACATTTATCCATTTATACAGCTGGATATATACTGAAGCAATTCAGGTTAAGTACCTTGCTCAAGGGTACAACGGCAGTGTCCTACCTGGGAATCGAACCTGCAACCTTTCGGTTACAAGTCCAGTTCCTTAACCATTATACTACACTGCCGCTAGTAGCATTAGGCTAGTAGCTGTAGATATAGCTAACGTTAGCTAACTAAGAAACATCCAAAGGCCAACGGTAGATTTTACATGTTTAGTGATGATAACTGGCATGCAACACAATACCAGCTATTCCTCTCAGGAATCCAACACAGAAATACAGTTTTGCTGTTCAAGGTAAGATTAGCTTAATTCTTACAACTATGGAACACCCCGGGTGCGTCCCAATAGTCGAAAAATGCACCCTCCTTTCCTCCACTACCACCTCCTCTCCTACGTACCCCGGAAACTGATCTTTGTGTTTTAATCTAATTTGCTGATTTAATCTAAATTGCGTATAAATGGTTACATATTAATTCATGTCTCGACGCAAACCGCAATGTCAGGTACATTGTATACTGTACATGCAAATACTTGTACTCAAAATATTCAGGCAGTTTTGCATACTTCCGGGTAGGAGAGGAGTGGTTGCGGGGGAGTGGAGCAAAGGAGGTGGGGAGTGAAGAATATTGGGACGCACCCCCCATAGATGCGCTAACGAAAACTAACAAGTGAGACCTGTTTTACACTTCTCAAAATTGTTATATGTAGGAAATACATATGTAGCTTAAGAAATAACTTTTGGTCTCAGTAACGTTAACGTTACCACATTGAAATGTCAAAGAAAAATAAAATAGTTGGTGTTTATTTCGCTGGAACTTGGAAGACTGAAGCCAGAGGCATGTCGCCAGATAGTCAAATTTAACATTGTATGTTGCCTGCTCGATGCTGGGTAGTGATGTAATAGAATCGGTTGACATTTTATTTATATACATTTCAAAACATATCTTTCGTTGTCTTTTTATACAGGGATTTTATTGTGTCTAAGGGCAATCCCATTAAGTTGATACGTAATAACGCATGCTACACTGTACCCGTAACGTTACTATTTGAAAGATGTGGGTCTGAGATTTGGAATTATGTGAATGGATCTTTAGTTCAGTGGCTCAAACATAAGGTACAGTTGCACCATGCACTTTTATTTAGCTATTGTTTTGCCAAACAGTGTTTGCATTTCCCAGTCTATGTGTAACTTCTCAAGGCTCTTGGGCATGACCTGAATATTAACTAGCTTTCACACCCACCCAGGCCTGAGCATAGTCAGCAGAAAGTGACACTATTCAATCTTCATTTTTTTCCAGCTGTAGATGTTTTTAAAGGCTGAAATCTTGGTGGGTGATTATTTTAATAAGTGTCAAATAAAGAAAACCACATTTTATCAGAGTTGACAATTCCTAAAGGGGAAAGCAGCAATTTAACTGAGGGCCTTTTTTGCAAATAGACTTCATAAAACTTCAAGTTCCTGTTCCCCAGCTGTAAATTAGTTAATTTTGCCAATTTACTCTGATCTGTTTAAATAGTCCATAAACACACACGTCATTCCCCAAACCTGGCTTTCATCAGGCTTGAATTAGCTTCAACTCTTGAACTACAATCTAGCTTTGTGAAATTGAATTTATCCACACTAATTGAAGCCAAGCTTATTTTAGTAAGCCTGGTTTTTTTAGCCAGCTTTGCAAAATACCTGCCAAGTTACTGTTTGACTAACCCATCAATGAATTTGGAGATTTAATTGAGGATTGTCATTTTAATAGATTGAGTGAGGGGTTTTAGCATGTGATGCCACTTGCGTTCAGTAGTCAGAGTGCTGGGCATTTTAACAAGGGTATGGAGTGCTGGATTCAGGAAATACACTGTTGCTTATAAAATAAGCCACCAGTAGCATGTGGCCCAGTACTTGGAAGTTAATCAAAATGTATTTATATAGCACATTTCACAAAGTGCAGACTTGAAGTCCTTAGATCATAGGGTGATTATTGGAACAAGGACTCAGTTTCCCTTTTGTATGGAATATTGTGAAGCACTTCCACACAGTTTAACAAGTCATTCAACCCCCAGTCAGGACAACTACCCAATTTATTAAATAAAAATGTACCAAATTAAAACCCCCACGCCATGTCTTTTTAAAAAAATTTTATTTGTTGTGCAAGTACACCTTCCTTTGGTCTGCCATTGTCACCTCGGTTCTGAAAGGCAAGAGGCAACCATTTAGGACATTCCACAAAGCAGACATGCATTACAGCAAATAGAATTGCCATAATCACTATGCAAGTTCAACTCACAGCTA
Organism: Synaphobranchus kaupii; assembly: GCA_029718625.1. Taxonomy (NCBI): domain Eukaryota; kingdom Metazoa; phylum Chordata; class Actinopteri; order Anguilliformes; family Synaphobranchidae; genus Synaphobranchus; species Synaphobranchus kaupii. The sequence goes on from CM056380.1 coordinate 91,627,158, forward strand.
TCCTTGGAAGCGCCAGTTAAAACCACATCAGGTTTTGACTGTCAGTTGGGGTACATTCTGAGAACCATCAGATTCCTTAGGGATGGGTGCAGGAAACTGTTGTACCTCACCCTGCACCATATTTACACCTGGCCATGGGAATACAGGTGGAGGGGTAGGTACAACTGGCCATGGGAATACAGGTGGAGGGGTAGGTACAACTGGCCATGGGAATACAGGTGAAGGTGAAGGTACAACTGGCCATGGGAATACAGGTGAAGGTGAAGGTACACCTGGCCATGGGAACACAGGTGAAGGTACACCTGGCCATGGGAACACAGGTGGAGGGGTAGGTACACCTGGCCATGGGAACACAGGTGGAGGGGTAGGTACACCTGGCCATGGGAACACAGGTGAAGGGGTAGGTACACCTGGCCATGGGAACACAGTTGGAAGGGTCCCGGGTTGAGTAGGATGTGCATGGAATGGGATGGTTTGCCAAGGTAAAACAGGTTTAGGAGCAGGAGGGAAAATGGGCCATGGGAATGGAGGTTTAACAGTAGGTGGGTGGACATGAGGGACATTTAGCCAAGGGAGGTGGGCATGTCCAAATGGGTAGGGGGGGTATGTAGGGGGAGGTGGCGAGCAGGAGAAAGCCATTTCTGCATCTTTTGACTGGAGAGAGATAGTGTGCACACCATCCTGAAAGAAGCACAGGTTAGGTTAAGGCTTGGATGTGAAGTCTAAACATTAGGGACCTAAACACTTATAAATGGACCAAACAGACCACAACCTTCAAAACCATTGCAATTTAGAATGTAATAGTTAGCAGTCAATTTTGACACGGTTCCCATTCAAAATTAAGGAACTGCCAAACTCAGACTAAGAAATGCCTATGAACAGTCATTTAAACCAACAGGTAGAGTCCAGATTGGAGCCATGTGCACAGTATTGTAATAGCAGTTTGGTCCTGGTCTGTCAGAAGCTGCAAGGCACACAGCACAGACAGGGGCTCACCTTAGTTTCAGTGCAGGCTCCTTTAAAGGGGGCCTTAAGGGACAGTTCTCCACCACGAAGTTCCACAGAGAGTGCACACCATCTACATACAGCCATCAGTGGATACCAGTACCCCATCACTGTCAGGTAAAAAATAAATAAGTTGGTGCAAACTAAATGCAAAAAAGTCACAATTAATGACTGGATAAAATGGACTACAGCAGGCAAGGGCCAAACTAAACAAGTTTGAAGTTTTAGAAAACCAGTCCTCAGGAATGTGACCCAGTACAGAAAACTGAAGCAACAGTACATCAATACAACATCTTGAGCTAGAAAGTCACCAGGCTGTCATAGCAGTTTGACCTACAAAAAGATCATGGAAGCCAACAAGCCTTTGTTTTCAAAAATGGCCAGACGTCAAGTGACAGGCATGGTTAGGACAATAGTGAAAAGAAAGGTGTTGTAGAAATTCCCTTTAAGAACTTTTCACAATTTCTCACATTGAGAAACTGGCTTTCCCTGCCTTTTGAACCTTACTGAGAATATGTACAAGGAACGCACCCTTGATTTTGAGGTCAACTACAGACACCCCACCAATCCGCAACAGCAGGCCAGCGGTACAGTCAACTGGAGGACTGCGTGGGGGAAATGGGCAGCCAATCACCAGAGGAGTTCCAGCCACCCTCACAGGAAATGTAGCCTGGCCATCCTGACACGCCACAGAAAAGTAGACGATTAGCAAGAAAGTAGACCGAATTGACAGGACAGCCCAAACAGGATAGCATACCTTTTGGGAAATGTCACAGCCATAGTGGGGAGGCCAGAGAGATCGCCGGCGCCTGGACATGGTGCTACTGCACTGTGGCAACTTCTGGAACACCTTCACCCAGGACCCATCTGAACCAAGATAAAAATTTAAGCACAATAGGAACTCTCCAACACAATCAAATCTGCAGGACAGGCCTCACCTTGGTTCACATGCAGAGGAGAGGATCCCCGTTTTGAAATTCTCAGGGTCATGTTCTTGGCTCCGCACTGAATTAAAGCATGAGGTTTGGGCCAAGCTGGCAGGAAGAGAACCATGAGCTTCCAATAGTAGCTTACAAACCAAATTGATGATCAAGTAGCAGTAATTAGGCACACAGCTTACCTGTGGTCAGAGAACTAGAATATGGAGATCTTTTAGCAAGAACATGGACATGAGCTGTGCTAGGCACCACCTTTTGCTGGGGCTGGCTGATTCTTGGCACTACCCATGTGGAGTCCCAAATGTTCTCAAAAGACTTGCGTTGGAAGGCATTACCAGGGAACACATGAGGAGTTGCAGAACTGAGAGTTAGTGCAATCGCACTAAAAACTAAAAACATTTCAGGCATTACTACACATTCACTGGCTGAACTAGTCACTCTTGAGACTTTCTTCAATATAATAGACTACAAAGCCGTGCATAGCACTTTATATAGGCTACAATAAAGTCACACTGATTGACAAACCACTAAAATCAGCCAGGATGAGGCGCATCTGTAGGCTATGTGCTGCATGAATTACCTAATTATAATGTGCACAGTGCACCTGTGCTAAATTACCAGAATTCCCATTACAGCACACACCTGCACTTCATTGCTGAAACACGCCACTTGGTTATCCTCTTAAGGAAAACAGACACCAATCAGCACACTGAAAATTGTGAAAATGGTTTGGTCAATCAGCGTGCCAATCAGTGTGTGTTCACTTACTCATATATAAACTGATTTAAATATGTACATCAAATGTATTATAGAATAATTTCCCATTGGTTAGCCAAAATGTTGAAGTCTGGCACACACAAACTGAGAGTTAGAAAAAGGTGAGAAAACAACAATGGCCAAATATCTTGTGAAAGATGCGGGAGACTGCGCATCAACTCCCGGCCTAGGGCTGTGTCCAGATCAGCACCCTTCCATACTATTAAGTAGGCTTGTTGAGTAGACAGGACAAGAAAGTCATTAAGTAGGCAAATTTTTTCTTAAAACCCCCGTATGATATCCCCTAATTTTTTTAAAACAAAGCTGCATGTAATATTTATGCAACCAAAATGTTCGCGTACTTCTTGAAAAGTATGCTCCCGAATATAGGGTGCATTCCAATACGATAAAAATGCATCCTCCTTTCCTCCACTACCACCTCCTTTCCTCCTTACCCTGGAAACCAATCTATGTGTTTTAATTTATTGTTGCTGATTATATATGAATTAATATCTCGACACAAACAGCAATGTCAGGTACATTTGTATACTGTACATGCAAACACCCATACTTCTAATGTTCAAGCTGTTTTGCATACTTCCGGGTAGGAGACAAGTGGAGGAGACAATTGGAGGGAAGGAGGTGAGGTGAAGAATATTGGGATGCACCCATAGACTACTCAGCGACACCCTGGAAGTAAATATATCATACGGGGGTTTTAAGTATCCTACATTTAGAGAAAATTTTGCCTACTTTCTTGTCCTGTCTACTCTACAAGCTTACTCAATATGGAAGGGTGCTGATTTGGACACAGCCCGAGCACAGTTCTGTGAGCTCGAGTCTGCACCAGAGCAGACTCAGGGTGCGTCCCAATATTCTTCACTCCTCACCTCATTTCCTCCTCTTGTCAACTACCCGGAAGTATGCAAAACTGCCTGTACATTTCAAGTACAAGTAGTTGCATATACAGTATGACATGACAGATTCTATCCCGGGCCTGATAAGGACATGGGATTCCTCGACTGTGTTCTTGCAGAGATAAGGACCATGAATTAGGTCATGTAGGGTGCAATTAACAGCTTCTTTCTTCTATCTAACAACATGTGAGGTTACATATTTAGCAGCACTCCTTGGGCAAAAACCAGGCTTGAACCCCCAAACAGCAAATGAGGTAAAAACTCCCCGGTGGGAAGAAATCTCGGAAGGAACCCTGCCATAGAGGGGGAGCCAATCCTTCGTTAGCCGGCCAAGTTTAAACTAAAGGTGGAATGGATGGTAACAGAAATGTAATGAGGGATCTAACACAGGAAATAATCAAGTGGGTTGAACATGTTACAGACTGAGATATTAAACTAGCTGGTAAGTAGAAAATCTAATGAACAGATGTCTAATGAGCGATTCAGTCTGCAACAAGTGCACATACAAAATAGTAACAGAAAAACAACCACTACAGGGAGGATCATTTTAAAGCACAACTGAACTTTGGTAGAACTGTGTGCTCCCCTGGGGTGATAATCCAGAATAGGGTATTTGTTGCTCTCCATTCATTTCCATGGGACAGCTAAAACGGTCTCAAAATAACACTTCTAGCACATAATATGACCGCGAAAGAATTCTGTCAATACAAACAATAACCAGTCCTCGTACATATTTTATTTTTTAATTCAACGGCCCTTTTCTTGCCTTTTTGTATTTTATTTGGACCGTAGATCCGGTAGGTAGGCAATGTTCTTGTGCCAGAAACAGCATTAATGCGTTAATAGATTATAGGTTATTTGAATTACACTAAAAAAATACATACACAGAGCAACTAATATATTTCGCAACTATTTGGACTCATATCATGGCCAGGTAACTACACAACCCAAAGTTCTACCAAAGTTCAGTTGTGGTTTAAGGATGACAAAACCCCAGGATTTGTTAGTGTATCAGAAGCCTCCCTGGGTAGCTTGCATAGAATCTAAGGCCATTTGGTGATGCATAATAACTATACGAGTATTTCTCAGCTGTCTAGTGTATAAGTGATGTTGTCAATAAAAAATTCTGTTCAGCTAGATGTGCTACCCCGTACCAAGGAAACAAGGCAATGTCTAACTTTTCTCCTAAACTGGTTCTAAAATGTATAGCTTCAGGGGAGAGACTTGCGATCTCCCTTTTCTTCCGATGAGAAGGAGTGGAGGAGGCAGTACTAATAGGTTATATATCATAAGTACACAACGGGTCTGGTTCTTTGTAAGTGAAACAGGACTTAGAGAGAACACATTACCAGCAGAGAAGAGCAGTTTAGGTTTAGTGGTTTTGGGATGGATCATAGACACAAGCTGCTTATACGATAAGTTGTCAGGAAGATTTGAAATAGCAAGCTTCATTCAAAAGCGTTGAATGTATAGACAGTACTGATTAACTGAGGAAGCGTCACTCTGCGTTGCATCAGGGATATGAGTACTATTAGCTAGCTTTTAATATGACATCTGGCGACAGAAGAGTCAGAACTCCAGCTCCGACCAGGAGGAAGAGGCAGCAGATCATCAGGGTACCACATCCGGAGGTGCATTGTCTCGAGTGGTGGGGGTGAAGGCCAGACGACATCTTTAAGGGTTGGGTTGGTCGCTCTGGTCACCATAGTTCATATGGTCGGCTTGGGTGGGCCAACATCTGTACCTGGTGCCGTGAAGCCACACAGGCTTTCCTTCCACCTTTACAGCTGTCCTGGTGGTCAGCAACACCTGGGGCCACATGTATAAACAGTGCTGAGTTTCCTGATGTCTTGGCCAATTTTATTTTATTTTGTATTTTTTTTTTATACCATTAACTCTTTCCACCAATCCTGAAGACTGGGGTTGGTTGGCAATGTGTAGTAACCAATTTAATTCTAATGCTTGACTCATGTTTTTGACGATTGATGTGTGCCTTGATCGCTATTGATTTGTGTAGGCAGCCCAAAGCATGGAATTATGTCTTTCATGAGGCATTTTACTACTGTTTTTCGCATCATCTTTACGTGTGGTGAAGCTTCTACCCATTTTGAAAACATACCTACAACTACAAGCATATATTTACATTGTATTTACAACCCATTTGTGGGGGCATATGTGCAAAATATATTTGCAGCGATTTAAATGGTCCATCTGGTTTTGGTAGATGGTCAAAATGTGCTGGAATTTTCCCTATATTATTCTGTAAGCAAGTAATGCATGTGGCACACAAATCCTGAGCGATTTTTATAATTACTGCTGCGAACCACTGTTGTGTTATTGTGATGCAAACCACTGTTGTGTTGTGTGAATCATCCCTCCTTTTCCTACATGTGCGAGCCCATGTGCTGCTCTAGCGAGCGCATGGAAGAGAGATTTTGGACAGACAGGACGTCCGTCTGGGTGGAGCCACAAGCCAGACTCCGATTTCTGACAGTTTCTACATTCCCACAGGCCTACTTCAGAGGCATCGACCATGGCTTGCAGTGATGTAAAGTACAAATACTTCTGGGTTCGTTACTTACTAAAAAATAATGCCGAATGGAAGAGAACGAATGGTTACAAGAGTTCTGGATGACCATTAGGGTCGTCAATATGGATGGCCTTCTGGGGCCAGATGCATCGAGACTTTTATACCAGAATTTGTCATGGTACATGACCCCCGTGTAGTGACGTAATTCCTCCCATAATGGGGGGAGCGTCACTACGGATGTCCTCGGAAATATTTTTTCACCCGAGTGACCATGATCCCTAATGGTCATCCGTAACTCATAGAACGCGGTTACAGTCATAACCGTTCATTCTATTTCGTTCCTTAGACCATTAGGGTCGTCAATACACTCTAAAAAAAAGGGTTCCAAAAGGGTTCTTAGCAGAGGGATAGGGTTCTATCTAGAACCGTTTTCTTCCAAGGGTTCTTAGGAAGGCAAAGGGTTCTGTCTTGAACCATTTTCATCTGAAGAACCCTTTTGGGAAAAAAAGGGTTCTTAAAGGGATAGTTCGGAATTTTGGACATAATGTCTCAATTATGACTTACCCATGATGTAGTTGATTGATGGAAACCATTCTCAGCTAATTCCATGCTGTCCATTCTTTTGGACATACACACGTTGCTAATGCTAGCGCAACTCTAAGGTAACCGGTAGCATCCACTACCAAAGCACTTAAACACTCCACAGTGCACCCAAAGCAAATAAAATACGACGACAGTCTATCTGGGTTATTTTGAGTGTTTATACCATCATTTTTGAAGTCAAACTATTGTTGAATCCTTTACTTTCTGCTGACCTATATTCTCTGTGGAAGTACGGCGGGGGAGCAATACTTTACGTTACCTACGAATGTAGTGCCGGCACTGGTCGACAACAACAAAGAAGAGCAACAAGTTGCAATGGCCACATTCGCTCCGCCGCCGTACTTCCACAGAGAACACATACAGTACACTAAGAGCATCCCATATTCCATGTCACACCGCTTGTCTTAGCACACGAGTAAGAGCCTGAAAATTGCACCCTTTGTTTTCATTCAGACTTGCTTCATTCTCAGTAGGACTTTCTTCAGTCAGACCATTGTTCTTACTCAGACTTGGGTTGAAGGGCTAACATTTGTCCATCGGAGTTTGAGTGACAGTGGCTCTGTGATTAAGGAACAGGACTACTAACCTCAACATTGCATGTTTGATTCCCAGCTGGTGGGAATCTAATCTAATTGTGAATTCAACTGTCTTAAATGTGTTATTTTGTAGGCTTTGGGATTTTGGGTTTGTTTGCCTTGCATGAGGTCTTAGATCAGTAGCATAGTGATTAGTGAACAGAACTGAGTGACAAGTCTTACATTCAAATCTAATCTACATTTCAGAATTTATTTCATGGTTTAAACATTTCTAGAGATGTTTATAGAGGATCAATCATTTCAAGTCGGTGTTGTTTAAAGATGTTTAAAACACAAACTTCAATTCGGGATGCAGTGCGATTTGAACTTGACATCAATAACTTCAAAGTCCTGCTCACTAACCACTATGCTACAGGTGTGAGTTCTATTTAGGTGGCAAACGAGCCTAGTAAAAAAGAGCTGCTGGTTCAAATCCCAACATGGGCAATAGGGTAAAATTAACTGATGATGATGATTGTAGAGTAGCTGAATACAGGGTTGCTGTCTGGTCAAGCAAAAAGAAAAATCTTTGTTAATTAAAAACAATACCTTGAATCATGAAAAAGTACATATATACAAATCCTTTCCAAAAAATTAGAATATCATGGAAAAGTTTTTTTTTTTTCCATAATTCCATTCAAAAAGTGAAACCTTCATAGATTATAGATTCATTACACACAAAGTGAAATATTTCTAGCCTTTATTTGTTTAATTTTTCATAATTTTGGCTTACAGCTCCAGAAAACCCCCAAAACAGTATTTCAAGAAATTAGAATAGTGTCGAAAATCAGCATTTACTTCAGTTATTTCAGAGAATTAATGTTTTAGACTGAGTGTCACACTATCATCTAATTTACTCAAAAACACCTGCAAAGTTTATCTCAGTTTGGTTCAGTATGGGGAAGACTTGAAAATTGGCCAGAAGACCATCATTGACACCCTCTAGAAGATGGGTAAGCCACAAAAGGTCATCGCTAAGGAGGCTGGCTGTTCACAGAGTGCAGTGTCCAAGCATATCAATAGAAGGTTTAGTGGAAGGGAAAAATGTGGCAGGAGAAGGTGCACAAGCAAAAGAGATGACCGTAGGCTTCAGCGGATTGTCAAGCAAAGACGATTCCAAAATTTGGCGGAGATGCAGAGGGAGTGGACTGAGACTGGAGTCAGTGCTTCAAAAACCACCACGTACAGACGTATCCGGGACATGGGCTACAACTGTTGGATTCCTCGAGTCAAGCCACTCCACTCATTCTCTGAAATAACTAAAGTAAATGCTGATTTTCGACACACTATTCTAATTTCTTGAAATACTGTTTTGGGGGTTTTCTGGAGCTGTAAGCCAAAATTATGAAAAATGCCTAGTGTGAAGCGATTTGGGCTGCTACTTGTTGTATGAAAGGTGCTATATAAATAAAGTTTATTATATTATTAAATTATTATTACCTAGAACTTAAAATGGTTCCCCCACAGGGACAAGCCAGAGAACCCTTTAAGCTTCTAGTTAGCACCGATTTTTTTTAGAGTGTATGGATGACCATCATCCTTACGTGCATGCTAAGGCTGCAGGTAAGACGGTTGCACCGACCGTCGAGCCTGGCGCCACACTGACGTGATAAAAACCTCAACAATGTGCAGGGCGACACCCACGTCGCCGTTTTCTTTAAGAGGTACACCTTCCAGGGCTGCCCATGCATACTTCTGGTGGATCGACCCTGGATATCAATAGGCGAGGGTTTAGCGCTAGCCTCATAGGCCATGGCTACTGCCTTCACAACCCATCGGGAGAGGCTTTGAGCCGAGAGTGCTGTCCCTTTGGTCTTGCCGTAGCAAACAAAAGAGTTGCCCTGTACGTCTGGAGGAAGTGGTAGCTTTGACGTAAACATCGCAGCACACGCACTAGACATACCAGGTGTGCGTCCTGCAGGTCCTCGCTTGGCGGAGGGCGAAGCGCCGCGAGCTTGATCGGCTAGTTGATGTGAAATGCCGAAACGATTTCAGGCAGAAATGATGGATTAGGCCGCAATGTGACCCCTGAGTCTGCTGGCCTCCACCTTAGACACACTGCGCTGATGGAGAGAGCGTAGAGCTCACCAAACGCATTTCGCTGATACCATCGCTAGCAGAAACGCCGTCTTTAAAAGAGAGACCCACTTAAGGCTGATCATCCCGAGAGGCTCATAGGGCTGAACCGTGAGCGCTCTCAACACCAAGGGGAGATCCCAGGAGGGAGCTACCAGTGAGCTGTCGGGCACCCTTCAGGAACCGGCTGACCAGGTAATAGCTCCCTGTAGGCTTGTTATGTACCCAGACATGCCTGCTGGATATGACAGCTGCATAGGTTTTCAGTGTGCTGGCTGCTTTCCCGTTATTAAGTAAGGACTGTAAGAAGTCCAATAGTACAGGAATCGGACAGTGTACATGGTCCGCACCTTCCCGTAAGTACCATGTGTTCAATGGCTGCCACATATACCCATAGGCCCTGCTCGTAGAGGGGGCTCTGGGGTTAAGTCGCGTCCACAGTGGAGGACAGTGGTCAAACAGTGCCGCTCTGTTGTGATAGCAGATCCTCCTGAAATGGAATTTTCCAGGGTGGATCACAAACAAGGCAGAGGACCATGGGAAACCAGGGTTTCATTGGCCATCTGGGGGCTACCAGCAGGAGCTCGTAGTGGCTTGTGCTGCCCCTGTGCAGAGTCGCATTGATCAGCGACTTGGGTGGAAACGTTTATAGCAGGCTGTTGGAAAGGTCTTACTGGGGATTTTTTGCTGTGGCCAGTACAGACTTAAAAATCAGTCACCAGAGCCATAGCTCGTGGATTGTAAGGAATCAGATCTCACTGGGGTACACGCAAGCTAGTTTAATACTTAAGGTTACTTATTGGCTTACTGTTGTGCATGCCAATGATTGATATAGTGTGCTCCCCCCCACCCCCCAAAAAAAATAAATAAATAAATAAAATCACTGACTGCGCCTGGTGTTTGAAATCGTATTTACCTTTTAGGGTTGTTTTAACGCACTTGTTTCAAGTTGGAAAATGCACTAAAATGTAATGTAAGCCCAGGTTCCATCTGGACAACCAAATGTCTTACTGGGGTGCCGCTGCAGCCAGTACAGACTTAAATTCAATCAACGGAGCCGTAGCTCGTAGATTATACAAAACCAATCCATGGCTCCCCCATATTCAGTGCACAAGACGCTCCCACCTTAGCCACATTATGAGCACTCGCCGACAATAAAACGTGGCGATAGTTTCTAGTAGGGGAAGCCTGTATGCTAGCAGCTCTCACTGGGGTACATTTTCGACACCCAGGTTCGATCACTGGAATCACATGCCTCAGCAAATTAAAGAGCACTCGCAGACGAAAAACGTGGCGGTGGTCTTTTAGTAGGAAACAAAACCAAGGCAGCTAGTGTAGTGAAGCACGCATACTCTGCCTTACAAACAAATCGATGTAACAGATCTTACTGGGGTATACTCTCCATGCCCAGGTTCGATCAACAAAATTTACCTTAATAATGTACCTTACTGTACATTATGTAATTAATGTACAATACAGAGCACCTGCAGACGATAAAATGTGGCAGTGGTCTTTAGTAAGGGAAGTTGAGGCAGGTAGTGTAGCGAATCCCGCGCACTCTGCCTTATAAACCAATCTCTATCGCTCCGCGCTAGCCTATTGGAAAGCCTTACTGGCGTGCTTGCAGCTGCCAGTACAGACTCAGAATCAATCACCGGAGCTGTAGCTCACGATTGTGTGGTAACAGATCTCACTGGGATACACCCTTCATGACCAGGTACGATCAACAGAATCTCATGCGTTAGCAAAACAAAGAGCAACTGCAGACGATAGAACGTGGCGGTGGTCTTTAGCAAGGAAATTGAGGCAGGTAGTGTAGCGAATTACGTGCACTTTGCCTTACAAACCAATCAATGTAACAGATCTCACTGGGGTACACTCTCAGACCCAGGTTCGATCAACAGAAATGTCATACGTTAGCAAAACAAAGACGCAGACGATAGAACGTTGCTATGGGTGATAGACAGATGTGTACGGTGGCCAAGACGTACAAAGCAATGCAACATTATCACAACATGACTGCAAATTGGAAAACACATTAATAAATAAGAAAATGCAAATACAAATAAGAAAACACAACATTAACAGAAATGCGCTGGGAGTTTTAGGGTGAGGGAGATTATAAATTGCCTACATTCATTCAAGAAATTCTCCCCCCATGCTTTACTGCAGTGTACCCTAATGAAAATTAACTAACCTGTAGTAAAATATTATGACTACAGCACATACTATAGCCTACAATGCTGTAGTTTTTTAGTAGCTTACTAGTGATAGGCTAGGCTACTGTCCCACAGTGAAGCAAATGACAATCATTATGTATCAGGCTACGTTAGTTTGCTTGTTTTTTTAATAGGATAGATCCATAGGCCTATCTTATCTGCACACTATAAAGAGCAGATAAACGGCAAACGCATTGTTTCATTACGAATGTCTATCAAGCATTGGCTAATCATATGAATGAATCATCCTATTAAAAAAACAAGCAAACTAACATATACTTAATGTGGTCATTTAAACTTTAAACGTCAAATAACAAAAATTGCCTCATGGAATAACACAACACATAATTTCAATGAATGAACAGTTGACGAATAATTGCACTCCAGAAAGGATATGTGTACACCTGGTTGTCAAGTTTACTTTAGAAAATGTGCAGGTTTTAAAATGCTCAATGCTGCTAGAAATGTTTCTAGCAGCATAACATTCAGATTTACAAACAGACATTTGAAACATCATTTACAATAGAGAAAGGGGGGATGAATCAATAAATACAGATAAAAAATGAGAAATATTTAGACCTAGTAAATAGCCTAAATATTGCATTTTACAAACCTATCCACGTATGTTTACCCCATTAATGTGGCCTACTGTATGTTTGTGGATCCGATAACACCCAAATAAGTAGAATAGTACAAATTCTTTTAACATGTCAAATAATAACAAATGTTATTTGTGAACAGAATTTTGTGAACACAAGAATGTCTAGGCTCTGTAGTACCAAACAGATTTCTATTCAAATACAAATATTCCAAATAAATAATAACAATAATAGTAATGCATTTTATTTGTGCTGTGCTTTTCATGGACTCAAAGCACTGGATGCAGAAGTATAGTTATTTTTCTTTTTCATTTCAAAGCGTATCACAGATTATTTCCACTATAAATTATTGTCATTTGACACTTTGACGTGGCACATAAAGTTTCAATGAGCACATTCTCTTCAGATGGTAAGATGAAAAAACACAGGGCCAAGTTACATTAAACAATTTAGGAAAGATTGGGTAGCATTGCTTTGGAATAGAGCTAGTTTCATTAGCGTGAGCTACGATAGGCAATTTTGTTAGTTGTAACTTGTCCTCATTTTGATATCAATACTTTTAAAGACAGGCCTAGTTTTTACAAGTTTTAATTAATGACTTACAGACGGTGCTTTGTAGGCTATGCGTAAGCAACTTGCCATTTCTGTACAGTGAAAACGTTTTTTGTAGAGATAACTTACACAATGTCCAGTGTATTGTTGGTGGCTTAAATGGTATGTTTACCCAAAAATCACATTGTAACATTTTTTTCATCATCCTATGAAATGTGTGAATAAAATGTTTAGTTCCAAATTTAAAAGGGGAAACATGTCGTCACCACCCATTTCATTAAATATTACACAAGTGATCCATTCTTTTATTTTCCCTTGCTATGGTGCCTCGTTTTCTAAGGCTGCAGTGCATAGTTCTGGGCAGGAAAAGAAATGCATTATGGGAAATTGTAGTAAAATTAACAGGAAGTTGCTGAAAAATAGTATCTTCATTTTAACTGGAATAATTTCTATGCTTTATCTGCAAACAATGGGGGAAAAAAACATTGAAATGAGGAGAACTTTGAGTACTTAATGGGAAGTTCATTAAATTCAGATTCCACAGACAGCAGAAGAAATACAGCTACCAAATTATATATTGTATTCTATTGTCGAGACATGAGGATTAAGTAAAAATGTGTTTATTTCCTGAATCCAGCAGTTCCAACACTTAAACACTTAAAATGTCCTGCAATCTGAATACTGAACACAAGCGATATCGCATGCAAAACCCCTCACTTAACCAACATTTACTTATATTAAATGGAATTAATTTAATAATTATTATGAAAAATCAGTAAGTAAATTTTCTCCAAATTCGTTGATAGGTCAGTCGAACAGTAACCTGGTCGATTAACCAAGAAGTAAAAACAAAGTCTAAATGAGGTTTTAAGATTAAATAATTTTATGAAGGAAAAACCGTCAATTAGGTTAATTAATTGGAATCATACATTCATTAATGATCGTAAGATCACTACTTATAATTTACAAAAAAAGAAGACCAAGATGTTAAACCAGATATTAAATTGAAATTACCAGTAAAGAGAAAGAGTGGGGCAGCCCCACAACACACAAACATATCAAACAAAGACATTCAATATAATCATTGCATTAATCAAACTAATTAAGTGAATTAAAGTGTAATAGCCTATAGCCCCCTCTGTTCCGAGATGCCCAGTGTTATCCAGCAGTCCAACACACAAACTCTGCCTCCAGGACTTTCATCCATACACGCAGTGTTGCGGTCTCTGTACACTGTCGAAATGAAGCACCGAACTGCATCAGCCTTCCCACTCGTCGCCTCACTCCTCCCCCGCATTATCTTCCCCTTCCGCTTCCCTGGTGGCCTTTTGAAGACTGCCTGCAGTCCTAGATCAGTCCAGAGTCCTGACATCTTCAACTCCGGTGAAGAACGATGGTAAATGTTGTAGCTGCAGATCCAATGGACATTCCCGAGCATATGTTGTGAATGAAAAAGCGCATGAAAAAAACAAAAGACAAAAGCCTGACACAACAAAACACATTCAAATTAACAAACACGAACACGAGAGAGAGCTGGACTACATGTCGCCATTACAGCGCCACGTGACGTAATTTGTATAAAATTGTATATGTTTATCATTATGTATCTATATGTTGGCTGATAATAGAGCATTTCATGGTGAAAAACGAAAGTTGAAGTGTTTTAATAGCTAAAATCGTCTAAAAGTAATTTTAGTTTATTGTTCACAATGTGGGTCGCGGTGAGAGCTGCCATGATGACGTGACGTCAAGTTCTTCCAAGTCATGAGGTGGAGGTTGATTTCCCAATCCCTGGTTTCCAACAGCTTCCTAGTTGGAAGGGTGTTTTATTATATTTTCCCTAGTAGGATATCGGGATTCCTAGTTGGAAATGAATAAACGAATGTAGCATAAGCACCATGATATTATCAAAACTCATTAGCCTCTTTTTACAGAGACCAAACATAGGTTACAACAATAATTCAGCTCAGCTACTGAAAACCTCTACAAAACAGACAGACATTTGCTCTTGTTTTTAACAGAAGTTGAATGATTGTAATGCAATCATTAAATCTGGGGAGTTGAGTAATCTTCAAATTTAGGTTAAATATTCCTTCCATGTGATAAGACCAGTGGTAACACTCTGGACTCCACATTAATCTGGTGCTGCTCCAATACATTACAAACTGGCAGGCCCCCACAACCATTATCTGCATAGACATTTAGGCTTACAATTGATTATTTCCTTTAGATATCACATATCGGTATTCAAACTGAAAATCAAAAAGGAAACCATTGGACCTTATGGTATTCTAAGCCACGCTGGGCCCTAAATAGTTTCCTGTCCTGTTGAGGTAGTAAAACTTTCAGTGTTGCCATCCTAGATTTGTGCATAGATAAAGGAGTACTGAAAAGGCGGACATATCATTGGCCCTTTGTATGCATTTTCCCCCTATGAACTATTTGACATACAGTAGCTAACTGCAATGTACATCTCCCAAACTAATGGTGTGAAAAACACAGGTGAAAAAGCCTTGTCACAGTATTGTGGCTTATTTCACATCTACATTTGGTAGGAATACTCTGAATGATACTATACTAGATACATTGGTCAAGTTAGGAAACTGATAGGAACCCTCCAATGCCAAGACCACATTCAAACCATTGAAGTATCAAGCTGCCTTCACACACTCTGACATACAAACGAATGAACGGAAGTCATTCATATGGGAGTCAAACTCGCTTGTGAGGGGTTCCAACCCAGTGCAATGTGGAGATTTGTGTCCGACCGAGGCTGTCAAGTGAGTTGGATTTTCTCATCTTTTGCAGTGCAAAGCAACCCGACCCCATGCATTTCAATGGAGAGACAGTTCCGAGCAAAAGGCTCGCAAATGACGATGATATTAAAATTAGAATGATGAGTGAAGATCAGTCATGCTAGTTTTTTTTGTGTGTAGCCAATTGATTCGTTAGCTGAATAGGGTACACTATCGTTTCTAAATCACCCAGCCTTGATTGTTAAGCCCTTCGCGCAGATGGCAAATTTAGTCAATTCTCGCCTATGTAGGGGGGGTGCTCTGTTTAAGGCTATAACAGGTGTGAGTATCACAGGAAACTTGGTAAATGGCTTAAATGAAACAAGACAGTTTGTACCATTTACAAATACAAACTTAGATTTGTTTATTTTCATAATTGTGATGTGTTGCTGGTAAAACCGTCCGCAAGTCGCACTTCTGCAGTTGACAGAAGAGCGCAAAATAGGGAAAACGAAAAACATTGTTTTTTGTCTTTTTTTCATATAACGAAAGTTTAAGTGTTTAGAAGTTGCTTAATATAAGATACAACGTATTTACGATCTCTAAATACCTGTAATACCTTCAATTTGAGGGGCAGACTATAATCAGCTGTCCATTAACACCTTCCTAGTTTCGATTGGCTCTGAGTTCGGTATGCCTCGCCCATAAAGAGCCTACTTCTCTGAATAATGTAGCTGCCGGTAGAAGCATAGACAACGGAGAATTCATGGATCCTTTATCCTACAATTCTGAACAATGATAGGCAAATGTCAAAGATTCCAAGTAAAATGAGTCGAGAACGTACATGATTCACAGTAGCTACTTGCTCAATCTGGACCTCTGGCTTTCGATATGAAAAGACAAAACTCCATAGAAAAAAGCTAACGCTGTAACTTAAGCAGCCGAACTGAATCAAGTTAAATAATTCTGTAGTTATCTATTTTGGCACTTGTCCTCTCTACAAATATCAGCCGGCTCGGGCAGACTATGAACGGTTCACCTCTAATCCATAGTTTACTCGAGCTATAACCAACAATTTCAATACAAACTAGTGACTTCTTCAATACACCCCCGGCCAGTGGCATCAGTGCTGAGCGCATAGGTTTCGTTGTCAGAGCAATGAAGTCTGTGGTGTCCATGCTCATTTTTCACTAGTTCGTATAGAAATGATTGCCTATAGCTCGCTAAAAGTATGGATTACCGCTGAGATTTGTGGAGAGGACAAGTGCCAGAATATATAAAAACATTCAGAATTATGGAACTCTGTCTGAAGATATTCAGTCTGAAGGAATTACATGGAGCTCTGTCTGAAGATATTCATATAAGCCAGAGGACCAGATGGAGCAAAGTAGCTAGCCTGTCGTTTGCTGTGAAACCTGTCTGGTTTGTAACGTTACTCGGGTAAATTCAAGTTTTTGCTATCAATCTGTTAGTCAAGCTGTGTCCGAATCTACTGCGTTCTCCTGTGTACCTAACAGTCTTTGTTTAGTAACACAAGCCTCTGAAATCGAGTCTGATACTCTAGTGGGGAATGGTTGGGGGTGGGGTTAGCCAGCTACTTTTCATGTCCTTAAGTTTTCCAGGCTGAGGTGTGAATCTTTGCAAATCTTTGAGAGCCGTTTTCTCAGGAAAGTATTTTAAGGTGTACCAACATTCAAAGAAGCATATCTTCTTCAAATATGTGCCTATGTGACTGGTGCTGGTAAAGCGGTCCACAAGTTGCACAGGGTCATTTTTCAGTTTTTTTATAGTTTATGAAAGTGCACTTTCAAATGACGTCTCATACACTGCAATATGCACATATTTGAAGAAGATATGCTTCTTCGAATGTTGGTACACCTCAGAACACTTTCCTTAGAAAACAGCTCTCAAAGATTTGCAAAGATTCATACCTGAGGCTTGAAAATTTAATGGGTTGGCTAATCCCACCCCCAACCACTCCCCCCACTGGAGTATCAGACTCAGGCTTGTGTTACTAAGACTGGTAGAGATGCGAAAATCAGGATGAACACGCTTGCAAATATAGTACAGTTGTTTGGACATGCGGCTAGCTAGAAGGCTAACTGTTGCTTAGTCAGCAAGGACTTGGTTTGTGTTAACTCTTTTGCGTCTTTTTGCTCAACTGAGACATTCGTTGCTACTGCAGTCAAACTATTAGTGTAAATCACAAACTCTGTGTTTTAACTTTATTGGTAGACGGTTCGTGACGATTTCTGCTGAATACAGAGTTTCTAAGTGTCACTATTTCCCCGTGGCAAGTCCATTTAACAAGCAACCCCCCACTTAGTCTATACCTACCCATGCGTGACATAGTGGACAATAGCGTCTATGTTTGAGTTCATGAATATATTTATTCATTATATAAAATTAGAATAACGTCATAACAACGAGATAAACCCAACAATAGCCTGATCGTATGCCAGAAAAGCCGTGAAAAGCCCTGCTCACTCAAATGCAAAATAAACTGTGAAAGTACTGTCTCATTCTACCATGTATTCTACTAGCAATATATGCTACTAAATATGAAATAAATATACAATCCTACCATCGGTTTTACACATCGAGATGTTCCTTTCAAAATTCAGTGGTCATTTATTGTCTGGTACAATCGGTTTGAGAAATATACAACACTTTATACCACTATTACACTATCTGAAACATCGACGCGTAATACCCCCATGCCCTGTAAGCCTGTCTCATTCATTACAGTTCATAACCTTAGCAACGGTATATGTCAAGTCTTTTTCGGTGCTTTGAACAATTTTCTACAGCCCAACGGCAGTTTTCGTTTTAACGGTCTAGTATTACGCAAGCTCTACAGAATATGCATTACGGAGGGGAGTTTCCCTTTTCCGATATGTAAGTATTTTTGCGTCTAAAATACCGTTGGTCTCGCTGGCTACATATGTATGTTCGTGTTTCCACTCGAGCACTGTCTTTCCAATATGTTTGATAGCCCTATTGTTATTTTCGCATTTTGAGTGCATTTCACATACTGTAGTGCAATCGTTAAATGTATTTTTGATGTAGGCTACCGATGTTCATTGAAGATAGAACATTTGGCAGCATTTTGCAGATGGTGGGATACTATTTTATGTTCATGTTATCATACATAATATAGGCTATGGCGTATAGCCTATACTTGTCTCTTAGGGCATGACAAATGCTCATTCCAATTTACTGTGTGCTGATATGTGGCAGATTAAAGTAAAAATTTCCTTGGAGTCATTATGAATAGGAAAATAAAAATTAAAAAATACAGAAAAATGCAATCCCAGGACAAAAGTATACATACTATAGAGTACAGGGACAAGTGATGTTTTATTGAGGTACAAGAGTGAATGATTAGGCAACATATTCAGGTGTATGTAACACTGTGATATAAATGTTTTTTATCTTAAGCCATCAGAAGGAGCAAATGTATAGGCCTATGCTTTATAATACAATAATGAATAATTTTATTCATTTTATGACATGTTTTGCATAGGGGTTTTGGACCCATAGATATCTACCCTCCTATACTGATGAAAATATAGTAATTCCCACTTGAAAACTATGCAAAAGTGAGTTTTATGAGCCAAAACTGTTGATTTGTAGTTAAATATATCATAATTTGTTTTATTTACAGCAGTGCACAATTTAACCATTTGGATAGATTTGGAGACACTAATGGACAACAAGGTACACTGCTATATTTTGCATCATAGACCTTTAGTAGTTCTGCATATCATCCTCAGATTTTGCAAAACTTGTGGACATGGAGTTTATGATCCAGGAAATGTATATATATTACCGATTTCACTTATGTAGCTCTCAGCAAAAAAAAAAAAAAATTGTTTACATTTTTTTCCAAAGTTTCTTTGCATTTGTGGCACTTAAATTATGAAAATAAACAAATCTAAGTTTGTATTGTAAATGGTACACCTTTCTTGTTTCATTTAAGCCATTTATCAAGTTTATGTGATGCTCACACCTGGAGTTATAAAGCCTTAAACAGAGCACCCCCTAAATAGGTGAAATTTGCCATCTGTGCCAAGAGGTTAAACAAAGACAGACAAATAAGAATATCATGAAAATGCTTGCAAATGATTCATTGTTTGGATGTGCAGCTAGCTAGATAGCTAACTGTTAGCTAACTTGGCTTCTGCTAAACAAAAGACGTGTCCCAATCGGTCAGAATCTAGCTACTATTAAGATATCAAGAGTCTTTTCATATTGTTGGGTCACAGACATCAGGAAGTCATGGCATGCAAAGGATATGCGGGGGGGGGGGGGGGGGGGGGGGGACTATGTACAAAAGGTTCTATAATTTCTAAACGGTTCATCTGATATGGATGAAAACACCTTCAAATTAAAGCTGACAGTCTGCACTTCAACCCCATTGTCATTGTATCCTTTCAAACTTAAAGTTGTACAGTACAGAACCAAAATGTGTCACTGTCCAATGTATTATGGTGCTCACTGTATGTGAAACATAAACTCTGTGTCCACAAGTATGCAAAATCTGAGGATGATATGCAGAACTACTAAAGATCTATGATGCACAATATAGGCAGTGTACCATTAGTATCTCAAAATCTATCCAAATGGCTAAATTGTGCACTGCTCTAAATCATAAAATAATGACATATTTAACTACAATGTAAACTTCTGACCCACTGGAATTGTGATATAGTGAATTAAAAGTGAAATAATCTGTCTGTAAACAATTGTTGGAAATATTACTTGTGTCATGCACAAAGTAGATGACCTAACTGACTTGCCAATACTATAGTTTGCTAACATGAAATCTGTGGAGTGGTTAAAAATGAAAACTTCCGACTTCAACCGTACCTCAATAAAACATCACTTTTTCCTGTACTCTACAGTATGTATGCTTTTGCCCTGGGCTCGCATTTTTCTGTAGTTTTTTTTTTTTTTTAAATGTTCCCATTCATAATGAATCCAAGGAAAATTTTAATATTCATCTCGCACATATCAGCGCACAGTAAATTGGAATGCATATTTTCCACAGCTTAAGTGACAAGTATAGCCCAGGAAGATACGAAGCCTAAAGCCTATGAGATCATCACAATAAAATAATATTCCACCAACAGGAAAATGCTGCCAAATGTTCTAGCTTCAATGAAAGTCGGTACATAAAACATGACTGAGGAATGAATGCTTGCACTCAAAATGCAAAAATAATCACATCTAACAGCCTACTGCACAAGACAGTGATCTAAAAATATATGTAGCCAAAACACTAACGTACATACAGTATGTAGCGAGAAGAACCCCATATTGCAAGCAGTACTTCTTTCATATCGAGGACGAAGAACTCCCGTCAGCGAATGCATTTTCTCTAGCTGTTTGCGTCATACTACATTGACTTAAAAATGCTTTTACGCTGGCCTGTAAATTATCGTTCAAAGGATCCAAGAAAAAATTGCAAACACCGTTGAGAAGGATGTACGGTCATCTATTGAATAAAACCAGAATGATGTGAAATACTTCAGCTCTGCAGGTAGGGTATATGGGGTACTGCCCAGACATTCCAAATTGTGTAATAACATGCTAAACTGGTATGTTCTCAAACAGATTGTCCAAGACAATAATTTTGAAAGGAACATCTGTGTAAAACCAATGGTGGTATTGTAGTTATTTCATATTTAGTAGCAGATAGAATGATGTGGCATATGACAATAATTTCATGTTTCATTTGAGTGAGTTAAGCATACAATCAGGCTATTGTTGGGTTTATCTTGTTGCTATGATGGAATTCTAATTTTAGATGAATATATGAACACAAACGCTATTGTCTATGTCACGTATGGGCAGGTACAGTTGCAGGCAAGACTGGGTGGGGGGTTGCTTGTTAAATGGACTTGCTACAGGAAAATAGTGACACTTAGAAACTCAGTTATCAAATTGTCTACCAATAAATATAAAACAGTTTGTGGGTTCCACTCAGTTTGGCTGCAGGAGCAATGAATGTCTGTTGAGCAAAACCGGGGCGCCAGGGCCATGGTCACTAGGCATCTGCGCAAAGGGGTTAAACAATGCACACCAAGTAGCAAAACAGGAAAATAGTATATTATTTTTACATTTAAATGACGAGAGGGGTGCACTAAGCGAGATCAAGTGGTTAGCAATTTAAGATTCAACCCTGGGTTTTCTGTATCACAAAGTGGACTCACTTTCAATCGGGGTATATCGCCATGGCAACTTACTCTGCTCCAGAGCAGGTTATGTTCAGGCTATCGGATTACATTTGAATAAAACCAGAATGATGTGATGATTGAAACAAGTGCTGCCCTTTGACCAATCAACTCATTGGCTTTGGAAAAAGGCATCTCCATTCCAAAGGACCCTGCAAAGATATGTGGATTGTGAGGGAATCTATTTGCAGGGCGAGGTTGAGTTCCGCAAAAGATTTTCCAGAAAATGCGTGAGATTGAATAAAGACTGTTTCAAGATTCTAAACATGCAGTATCAAGTTTAGGAGCTCTAGAATGTAGTAGCAGTTGTCACAGTAAACTGTCGGACAATGTACCGAGTATAGATTCATGTCACGAGTGGTAGAGTAAGATTAACACAATGAACTTTTTGCAAAAGCTCCTCCCTGGCTTGAGGCAAGTGTAGTTTTTTTTTTTTTGTTCTGATGGTCTCGTTCTTCGTATTGTTTTCACACCGCCCCTTTTATGGGAACAGGCACATGCATAGCTTGAGTAATAAAGCCTGGATTCACATAGCAAGTTGATAAGTCATAGTACCAGTTAGCTGGCTTCAGAAAGCATAACCACTGCTAACAGAAATAAACCCTGGCTTTAAGCTTCCTTTGTAGTATACCACCACCCCCCCAGAGACACTATAGCTTTAGGATACCTAATAATTTCAGAATGTTCAAGAGCTGCCAACTACATTACACAGCCACCACTTCAACAATGAATTTTCCACTTTGTAGGGAATACATTAAAGCTGTAAACCAAGTCTCAACCCCCAGCCTATAAAATAGCCAATACTCAATTAAAATGTACCAAATTGAAACCCCCACACAATCTTTTTTTTAAAAAAATAATTTTATTTGTTGTACATGAAAAACCTTCCTTTGGGTCTTCCATCCGTTACCGCCGGTCTGAAATACAAGAGGCGACCATTGAGGACATTCTACAAATCAGACATGCATGACCACGAGAACCATAATTAAGCAAGTTGAACTCACCACCATTCTTGGAAGCGCCGTGTACAACCATTTGTTGATCACCGGGTGTCGCATCAGGTTTTTCAACATAATGGAAAGATTGTCCAGGGTGAGGCATAACTTGCCATGTGGGGGCAGGGGCAATTGGCCATGGGTATACAGGCGCAGGGGCAGGGGGAATTGGCCATGGGTATACAGGCGCAGGGGTAGGCACAATTGGCCATGGGTATACAGGCGCAGGGGTAGGCACAATTGGCCATGGGTATACAGGTGCAGGGGTAGGCACAATTGGCCATGGGTATACAGGCGCAGGGGTAGGCACAATTGGCCATGGGTATACAGGCGCAGGGGTAGGCGCAATTGGCCATGGGTATGCAATTGGAAGGGTAGGTGCACCTGGCCATGGGAGTCCAGGTTGAGTAGGATGTGCATGGAATGGGATGGTTTGCCAAGGTAAAACAGGTTTAGGAGCAGGAGGGAAAATGGGCCATGGGAATGGAGGTTTAACAGTAGGTGGGTGGACATGAGGGACATTTAACCAAGGGAGGTGGGCATGTCCAAATGGGTAGGGGGGGTATGTAGGGGGAGGTGGCGAGCAGGAGAAAGCCATTTCTGCATCTTTTGACTGGAGAGAGATAGTGTGCACACCATCCTGAAAGAGAAGCACAGGTTAGGTTAAGGCTTGGATATGAAGTCTAAACATTAGGGACCTAAACCCTCATAAATGGACCAGACCATAACAGAACACAACCTTCAAAACCATTGCAAGCAATTTACAATTTAATACTGTTAGCAGTCAATTTTGACAGTTCCCATTCAAAATTAAGGAACTGCCAAACGCAGACCAAGGAATGCCTATGAACATTTAGACTGACAGGTAGTGGGGGGATTCCAGATTTGAGCCATGTGCTCAAGGTGAAACAGTATTGTAATAGCGGTTCGGTCCTGGTCTGTCAGAAGCTGCAAGGCACACAGCAGACAGGGGCTCACCTTAGTTTCAGTGCAGGCTCCTTTAAAGGGGGCCTTAAGGGACAGTTCGCCACCACGAAGTTCCACAGAGAGAGCACACCATCTACATACAGCCATCAATGGATACCAGTTCCCCATCACTGTTTGAGGTACACAAAAAAATAATTAGTGCAAACTAAATGCAAAAAAGAATCAATTAATGACCGGATAAACGTACTACAGCAGGCAAGGGCCAAACTAAGCCAGTTTAAAGTTTTAGAAATCCAGTCCATCAAAACATCTTGAGCTAGAAAGTCACCAGGCTGTCATAGCAGTTTGACCGACCAAAAGGTCATTGACTTCAGCAAGCTTCAGTTTACAAAAATAGTCAGACGTCAAGTGACTGGCATGGTTAGGACAATAGTGAAAAGGCGTTGTAGAAATTCCCTTTAAGTACTTCTCACAATTTCACATTGAGAAACTGGCTTTCCCTGCCCTTTGAGCCTTACTGAAAATATGTACAGGGAACGCACCCTTGATTTTGAGGTCAACTACAGAGATACCACCAAGCCGCAACAGCAGGCCAGCGGTACAGTCAACTGGAGGACTGCGTGGGGGAAATGGGCAGCCAATCACCAGAGGAGTTCCAGCCACCCGCACCGGAAATGTCTGGCCATCCTGACAAACCACAGAAAAGTAGAAACTTAGCAAGTAGACCGAATTGACAGGACAGCCCAAACAGGATAGCATACCTTTTTGGAAATGTCACAGCCATAGTGGGGAGGCCAGAGAGATCGCCGGCGCCTGGACATGGTGCTACTGCACTGTGGCAACTTCTGGAACACTGTCACCCAGGACCCATCTGAACCAAGATGAAAATTTAAGCACAACAGAAACTCTCCAACACAATCAAATCTGCAGGACATGCCTCACCTTGGTTCACATGCAGAGGAGAGGATCCCCGCTTTGAAATTCTCAGGGTCATGTTCTTGGCTCCACACTGAATTAAAGCATGAGGTTTGGGCCAACCTGGCAAGAAGAGAACCATGAGCTTCCAATAGTAGCTTACAAACCAAATTGATGATCAAGTAGCAGTAACTAGGCACACAGCTTACCTGTGGTTGGAGAACTAGAATATGGAGGAGATCCTTTGGCAAGAACTTGGACATGATCCCTGCTAGTCACACCCGTTTGCTGGGGGTGGCTGAAAGACTCATCTCGGCGGGCGTTAGTGGGTAACCCACGAGGATTTGCAGAACTGAGAGTAAGTGCAATAGCACTAAAAACTAAAAACATTTTAAGCATTATTACACATTCACTTGCTGAAGTAGTCACACTCGAGGCGTTCTACAATGATAGACCACAATGTCCTGCATAGCACATTTTGTAGGCTACAATAATTGATTGACAAACCAATGAAATCAACCAGGCACATCTGCACATGCTGCATGCATCACCTAATTATAATGAGCACAGTGCACCTGCACTAAATTACCAGGATTTCCATAAGAATTTACAGCATGCACCTGCACTTCATTGCTGAAACACGCCACTTGGTTATCCTGCGAAGGAATCAGCGCACTGACCTGAAGAGAAACGATTAGGTCTACTCAATTGAAATAATAATTCCAAACTAGCAATAATGTAATCATTTAATCATAAACACGACATGTTTCATATTCTTGTGAAGATTCCTTCTTAAGTATCAAATTAGAGCATCTTTATAACAGAAAACCAAAGCTGCGTTTAGATGCCATGAAGAATAAAAGTCCAATATTCACATTGTTTTGGAAACAATTAAAAAGAGGTAAAAAATGTTTTAAATGATCAAATTAAAGACTGAGGTGAATCAATAGCCTCATAATTGGTGAAATTGTGGACACATGGCCACTAAAACTAACTGGTTGGTAAATAATGACGAACTCAAAGACAAATCAAATGATAACGAGCCAAACCTGCATTGTGTTAACAAGGCAAACATTACGAAGGAACTTAAATTTGTGTTCAGTTACCTAATTAGGAGCCTATTCATCTCAGTTGGTACCTCTACTTTGTAATTGATTGGAATATAACACAATAAGCATAATGAACATGGGAATTGTATTCTTCATGGCATGCATAGCTACTCCTAACATTTACATGGCTTAAAAGGGTAAACAATCCCTCTAAACATTAAAAACACCTAATTAAGAAAAATTCTGGTATTGCAATTGTGGTTGGAACGAAAACCAGCATACACACGGGTACTCCAGGACCAGGATTGAGAACCACTGCTGTAAGCCATCAAGGGTCTGAGGTGTCAAACAAGACTCAAACCATCACTCTGCTGTCAGATATGTAGTAGATATGGATGGATATCAGGAATTCATGGCATGTAAAGGATATGCAACCAAATATTAAATATGATAACTGTATTTAAATGTATGTTCATTACTTTTGGTGCCCTAAAATGGGGCACTATGTTTAAAAATGGCTACAATTGTTAAGTAGAAATAGAATGAAATAGAAATAGCAGTTTGTAACATTATCAATGTCTTGACTGTATTTTTTGATCAATTGAATGCTACCTTGGTGAATAAAAGTATCAATTTCTTTCAAAAACATAAAAATGTCTCAGTGATTCCAAACTTTTGAACGCTTTTGTATCACGGAGTATTGCACCCGTAGAACTATGTCTTAAGTTAGATCATCTCCGCATGGCGTTTATACATGTTGAGAACGGGGGTTGCCAATATTACCTTCTTGGGTCCCTGAGCTTTATTGGATAGGCTATACCTTATGAAGTGGCCTCTTCCGCAACCTCTGAGATAAACGCAGATATCTAGTCAGCCGTGAGAGGTGTACATAAACGGCCGTATGTAGCACCCGGTGGAACCGGCGCATCCAGTTCAGAGAACAGGCTCAAGAGTACGAGAGTACTTTAACAAATCAAATGTAAATTTTACATCGCAATTAGATATTAATAATTAAATTGGAGTCAGATACATGAGTATAGAATCAGCGTTTGTGGCTGACAGTCAATATAATATACACAGGTTGCCTTTTTGGATAAAATGGGGTCAGCCTGTAGACCAGGCTTAGAGCGGGAGGCAAAAGTGGTACTATTGCCTCTGACACGTGGTCAATTATTAGTTGATCCCGCAAATCTAAAGAAACAGTCTCATCCGGTTGTAAGAATGGTAATATTTCAGAACTCTTACCTTTTCCCACAGCAACAGTGGAAAACATCACGCTTAAACCTTCGCTCCGTGCTATTCCCTCATTGGTCTAGCTGCGCGGGATTTACAATGTCTTATTTTCAGGTACTCTAACAAACGATAATATAACCTCTCTGCATTTGAATGGATCTCTATGGGAATTGTGGGGTGGGACTAGATTAAGCAGTAAATTACATGGGAATAGTATGGAACCCATGGTTGGCTAAATGGCAGTAAGTCACCAAGGGTCTGAGATATCAAAAAAGCCTCAAACCATCACTCTGCTGGCAGATATTCAGTTGATATGGATGGATCACTTGAAGGGTTGTTTCTCCTGACTTATTTTTCCATAGAGTTCAATAGGAAAATGAGTCAGGAGAAATAACCCTTAAAGTGATCCATCCATATCTACTGCATATCGGCCAGCAGAGTGATGGTTTGAGGCTTGTTTGATACCTCAGACCCTTGATGACTGCCATTTAGCCAACCATGGGTTCCATAAATTCTCTTTTAAATATATTTAATTGAAAACAGCACAAATAAAAGATATTTAATGTTTTACCTTATCAACTTTATTGATTTTTGTAAATATACTCTAATTCCAAATTTGATGCCTGCAACACGTTCCAAAAAACTTGGGACAGGGGCAAAAAAAAAAGGACTGGGAAGTTTTACAAAATTTACAAAAAATCATTGACACGCCCACTGCCGACACCCCTTTTTATCTAGAGTCACAAAATTTGGTGTACAAGTCCTGCTACTCATGCACAACAAATTTGCCTCAAGCACCCATGAAGTCCGCCATATTGGATTTTCTGCAAATTAGCATTTCTTGTAAAACACTTAAAATGCTACTCCTCCTACAAAATTTGACCACTTTACATGAAACCTGGTAGACACACTCCTTCAACCATGCATCATAAAATTTATACAGAATTTTGATATTTTAAAAGATGGCCGAATGACAAGCCAATAAATTTTCAGTGGGCGTGGCTTATCACAAAAATGCTAATAATTCCAAAACCATTTGACAGAAGGTTATGAAACTTGGTAGGTCTGTTCAGACTAGTAATATCAGGACTTGACCTCTGCAGTTTCAACCCAATCGAGCCACGTGGTGGCGCTATAGGGGTCCAAATATAAGAATATTTTTTAAAATTCACTAAAAATCATTGACACGCCCACTGCATATGCCCCGTTTGATCTAGAGTCACAAAATGTGGTGTGCATGTCCCACTGCTCATGCCCAACAAGTTTCCTCATGGAACCATGAAGTCTGCCATCTTTGATTTTCCGCCAATTAGCATGCTACTTCTCTTACAGAATTTGATGAATTTGCACTTACCTGTTCGAGGGACTCCCACATCCTTTCATACATGCATTACTTTTCTAAGGCCTATGTCAAAAAATGGGCGAATGAGAAGCCAATGAATTTTACATTGGGCGTGGCTTATCACAAAAATGCTAGTAATTCTAAAATCGTTTGATATAAAGTTCTGAAACTTGGTGGGTTGATTGAGAGTTAGATCAAGGCTTGAGCTCTGCAGTTTTAACCCAATCAATCCACGTGGTGGCGCTATAGAAATACAAATGTTGGGATGGCAGGTATACCATCCGCCAAGTACACTATCTATGCTTAACAGGCCGTCTACCTACCATACCAACTGTGACAGTTCCTCTAGCTTAGTGATTGTTAAGATATACAGCCTGATATACAGAGGGCGCTGTTAGTTGCTATATGGTAGAATGTTTTATGTGGACAAAGGAGCAAGCAAGTGGGCCAGATAGCTAGATGGCAGCTTAGACGAAACAGTCGCATTATACCAGTGCTGATGCCCGTTCTTTATTAAAAGTTTTTCAATTGCATTCCTGACTCTGGTGCCTGCATGACCACATCATAAAACAGTGATTAAAGCATTGGACTACCATGTAGTAGGTTGGTGGTTCGATCCCCACCTGTTCCCGACATTTTTTTTGAGGCACACAATGTGCACATCATGCTAAGAATGTTCTTTTAACATGAAACAAGTTCTTTTTATTGCAAAGGCTAAGACATTTCACAATATTACCTGTTAACTGTTTGAATTATTAAGTCAGTATACCAACACAATCTGATACCGCAACACAAAAGTCTTATTTGGCCTCCACATTTCTGTTAACCTGCTTTGGCCTAGTGGATACAATCTTGGCTTTCCATGTGTGTGGTCAGTGGTTCAATTCCAGCTTGGTACCAATGGCTAAGTTAATGTTTGGCAAAACTATTGTGCAAATGCTCTACTTCTTTTAATGTTGTTTTCACATTAAGAAACAGCTTTTTATTGCAAAGGTTAAGAAATTTAACAATATTAACTGTTAACTGTTTGAATTATGAAGTCAGTAAGCCAACACAATCTGATACCACAACACAAAAGTCTTATTTGGCCTGCACATTTCCTTTAACCTGCTTTGGCCTAGTGGTTACAATCTTGGCTTTCCGTGCGTGAGGTCAGTGGTTCGATTCCTGCTTGGTACCAATAGCTAAGTTAATGTTTGCCGAAATTATTGGGCAAATGCTACGCTTCTTTTAATGCTCTTTTCACAGTAATGAATGCCTTTTTATTGTAAAAGTTTAGAAATTTAACAGTATCAACTGTTCACTGGTTCACTTGTACGTAAAAGACGTAATATGCAAGCCCTTACTGGATCGGGTTAAGATACCATCAACAATGGCAAAAGCCCTGATTAGAAACAAATATTTGTATTTAGGGTCAACCCTGTCTAGAGTTGTCTACCATTTTGCAGTCTCTGTGTTTGCCAAATGCTGGTCATGCCGCTCGGTCCCCGGGAATCGCTGCTTGCAGCTATATTTATTCTTCTTCTTCTTCTTATTCCACCTGTTTTTTGCCACGCTACTCCTACAGCTTTTAAGATAGACATGCCATTCCAACTTTATAATATTGATCTTGGCTCAGAGTAGTGTGCTTGTATACAGCTTTCAATCAATGGTGGAATGTTGTACTCGCGCTTTAAATATTTTTTAATATGTGCTACTAGGGTATGATGTACAGAATGCATTTAAGATACATCAGTCATTTGCCTGCTCCATAACGGCCAACATGATAAATGCCTTAGCTTCTCAAAGCATGTGCAGTGGTACCAATATTTTACTAAAGCTTAGGCTATGTGTCGATGTTATGTGCACATTTGAAGAGGCATAAGGGCCCGCTTGAGAACCTTAGCTTCTCAATCACATAAAATTGTGTCGGTGAATCAGACCTCCAACATTTTAACATCTCCAATCTGTAGATCTTTCAAGAGAGGAAAATTCCATCCAAACATCAGCGTCGTACTTGATCTTGAATAGAGTGTCAATGGCATTTGGTTTCCTTTCTGTAATTTGCAATACAGTGGCATTGTATCAGATTGGCGTTGTTTCTCCTTCACAATAAGTCACTAAGTGTAATCTTGCGAGTTTGCATTTCCTGCTTTTGTCTGGCAAATTTCAGTTTCTCTGCAAGTTTGCGTTTCTCCTCAACAAGCCTTGCATGTGTGGTTGCAGGTTGCAGCTCCTCTTCTGTCTCTTCAGTTTCAACTTGGTTTATGTTCCTTTACCTCCAGCAAGTTCAGTCTCAGCTCAGCCAAGTTGTAGTGGTGACTTTTACCAGATCTTGCGACTGACTGCTGGAACAGTTCCTTTCCTCCATCTGCTTACATTTTTGTAGAACTGGAGTTGTGCCACTAGGGCAAACACCTTCTCCTTCTTGCTCTGCATAAATGCAAAATGGCTGTCCACTTCTGCGGCCACAACGCCACACCCCACCCAGTTTTGCCATCTTATTTGTCAGTCACTTTTTTGTTTTTGTCCTTCTCCTTTTCTTTCTTCAGTTCTTGGTTTTTTAAGAGGGTGTCCTGTCTATGTCTTTTAATGGCTTATCTCCTAGCCTGGTACCTCTTCAGTATGTCACCTGAAGACTTCCTGGCTTGGGTCATCTTCTCTTCCTTTTCAGCTGGAGACATGCTATCCAGCCATTGCACAGTGCCATTATGTAGCTAGCCGCATTATCATTGCCTCATGTGATAATGTCCTAGCAACAGATCCAGCATCGCAAAATCATGTTCAGACATGTTTGTTGGCACATTTGATGCATGGGCCCTCACTTCCTCTGATGGGTCTCAGTATTTCCCTCCTGGTAGTTGGTCAGAAGCTTGCCTTTCTATGAGGATCAGCGTGGATGACATGATCAGCTCTAAGTCTTTGTGACGCTCAACAAGATCCTTGTTGAAAAGTGATTCACCCTCCAGGAGTGAGCTGGCATCTTTGCTCCATCTTTCAAAGTGGGTCTTCATGTTCAGCAGGTGATCATTTAGGCTGAGGATGTTACTTCCACTTCTATTTAGAAGTCTCTAGAAGGGTCCATTCACCGTTTTGTCGATGATACCAAGTGCTCTCACGCCAGCAAGGTAAGCCTTTTCTTGAGCATCAGCAACAATGGCTTTTATCAGCTGATTTGGGTTGGGCAGTGACTGGATCAAATCGACAATATGATGACGATGGTAGTACACTGCTGCAGCATTGTAACAGAGAATGTTGACTCTGTTGCCAATGAAAGAGATCATCTGGTTCTTCAGACTATGGTTGTCCAGATAGGCTTCAAGCAAATGGGGAATAACAGCTTCAGAACCACATGTAGTGAAAGCCTTGCAAGCCGTACTAACAACACGTGCTGCCCCAGATTCGTTAGTGGTGAAGCTGTGCTTGTTCTTACTTTCTTGAACAATGATTTGTTCAAATGTTCAAAAGCTTTCTTAGCTTCTTCCTCAAGGTTCACAATCAGGCGCATCTTGTGCCAGTTCTCTATTGCCACAGGCAGTAGGTCTTCCCGCATCGTCTTCAGCTCTCTGTCAAGTCAAGTCAAGTCAAATTTATTTATATAGCACATTTAAACAACCATCGTTGACAAAGTGCTGCACAGGTTACATAATAAAAGCACAATCAATAAATAACAATAAAACAATAACCATCATAAAAGAATAGGGACACAGTAGAGATGCCAAGCTCAGCTCAAATTGAACGCCAATGTGAAGAGGTGAGTCTTCAGGAGCGACTTAAAAATTGTAAGGGTCTGTGCAGACCTTATGTGAATAGGGAGGCTATTCCAAAGACTAGGAGCAGCTACCGCAAATGCTCGATCGCCTCTGCTTTTGAGCCTTGTTCGCGGGACATCCAGAAGCATCCGGTTTGTCGACCTCAGTGCTCTGGAGGGAGTGTGACAATGCAGGAGATCAGCAAGATAAGAAGGTGCCAGCCCATTTAAAACTTTAAACACAATCAACAAAATCTTAAAATCAATCCTATAGCAGACGGGAAGCCAGTGAAGGGCGGCCAGTACAGGTGTTATGTGTTCCCGCTTTCTTTTCCCAGTTAGAAGTCGTGCGGCAGCATTTTGTACTAGCTGGAGACGACGTAGAGAGGACTGCTCTATACCCACATACAGAGAATTGCAGTAGTCTAGCCGCGAGGTAATAAGAGCATGAATAACCCTCTCGAAATCTTTGGGGGGGAGATAGGCTTTTACTTTGGCTAAAAGTCTAAGCTGAAAAAAGCTGGCTTTAACAACAGAGCTAATCTGTTTTTCAAATTTAAAAGAACTATCAAAAAACACACCAAGATTTTTAACAGCTGAACGATTGTAAGAAGCTAGAGGGCCAAGAAAACCAACAACTCTGTTGAACGATGAGTTGATCAGCCCATGGTCAGACATAGTGGTCTTCAATGACGCAATAAGTTTGGCAAAGTTTTGCTCTGTCATTCCATCTTTCATCGCTTCTGCAAGCTCCCTTATTTGGTACAGAAATTAGTTGAAAGTGGCCTCTGTGTCTCCTCCCCTCTGGTCCACTAATCCAAGAGTCATGGTTCCTCCATTAGAAAGGGTGACTTCAAAGTGATATTGTTAGTGAAACTTTGATGTTCCATCTCCATGGAGGCAATTCCCAACAGTGGCACTGCAAACCTGCCCAGTGAGCAGGGCCGGAGTGGTACTCATTTTCAGCCCGGGAGTTTCATGTCTCCACAATGAAAAATAGACCATTTTAGCTCTTTTGATTACATTTTTATTATACATTTTTTTTAAATATAGAACAATTATAAGATATATACAATGGATAAAAAATAGGTATGTATAGTGGTGATATTGGAACTAATTGTCTGGACTTTTTAGATTTTGCACACACTGTGGTATGGCTCTAAATGTGCTGTCCACAGCAGGGATCCTTCTTGGCTCATGGCTTGGTACTGGCCTAACAGCAGACGCTGCTCTGTCACTTAAAACATAATAATAATAATAATAATAATAATAATAATAATAATAATAATAATAATAATTAAGAATAATACCTTTCATCGCGTAATACTAATGTACAACTTCAATAAGTAGGCTAATGCTGTGCAAATAGAGCATATTGTCCTAATGTTAGGTATTTAATGTCTGGGAAAGTAATACAGCCACATTTTTCAGGTGTCCTCAATATGAAATAGTTATTGAATCATGTACAATATACACTGCCCGGCCAAAAAAAAAGTCGCACACTCTAATATTTAGTTGGACCGCCTTTAGCTTTGATTACGGCGCGCATTTGTTGTGGCATTGTTTCGACAACCTTATGTAATGTCACAACATTTATTTCCATCCAGAGTAGCATAAGTTTTTGGCTGAGATCTTGTATTGACGACGGGAGAGTCGAACCACTCCGTAAAGTGTTCTCCAGCACATCCCAAAGACTTTCAGTGGGGTATTGGTCAGGAATCTGGTGGCTAATTCATGTGTGAAAATGATTCCTCATGCTCCCTGAACCACTCTTGATTTGAGCCCGATGAATCTTGGCATTGTCATCCTGGCATATGCCCATTGATGGGATAACCTGGTCATTCAGTACATTCAGGTACTTCGCTGACTTCATTTTATTGCTGCATAATGTTGCTGAGCCTAGACCTGACCAACTGAAGCAACCCCAGATCATAACACTGCCTCCAGAGGCTTGTACAGTGGGCACTATGCATGACGGGTGCAATGGAAACTTTTTTTTTGGCAGTGTATGACTCACTGGAATAATGTTAACACTGACTGCTGCTTTAGTCATCGTTTTTATAATTTACGAAATAACTCTTTTAACTTGGCAGATGTTCACGTTCATGACAATGCCCAGAAAGATATAAAACGTCCATTCATGACGATTAACTAACGTTTGCTCTCTGAATGTAACATTTAAATATCCAGTAAGTTATCAAGTTAAATTAACTTATGAGGGTTGGGGGCGGACACCAGATGCAACCGAACAGGGATGTTAATAAAGCGACTCACTAGTAGGTGAGACCGCCAATAAATCTCATAAGAGACAGTGGAAGGGGAATGAATAAACAAACAGAAAAGCTACTACTCCAAGGGAATATCCCAGCTAAAACAGGAACCTCAAACGGAGGATTTCGAACTGAGGAGAAGGGAGTAGAAGAAATGGCTTCTTAGCTCTAAAACGAAACTAGAAAGAAAATAACAAAAAGGAGTGAGGAGGTACAGCCCCAACACTGGGCGCTGCACTCTAAAACTCTGTAGTACAAAGAAAAGGAGCGGGAGCACTTCCGTGACAATTTCTAGCTAAAAGAAGACACGGAAGCGCTAAACCCAATACCTCCTTTTTATAATTCAAGCAAGAGATTATCTACTTAGATGTGAGCAGATCATTCTTGAACTTGACGTTATAAAGAGTACGGAGTACTGAAAAGTACTGTTTGAATAGCAATAGCGGCTCTCGTGTATAGACGACACTAAAGCGCTGTTTATCTGTGAATCAAGCCTCTAAGTAAGGTTCGACAGGTGCAACAGCGAACGCAATCAACTCACCTGCAGACCTCAGAACCAATGAGTGCAGGAGGAGTTAGAGTGCAGGCAGAGCGGAATCTGCACGTGTAAGAACCATTAGGGCAAGCAGACGTGGCAAACTCGAATTAGTGACGCAGGGGTGGAAAGGAATAGAACAGAATGCTACAGCCGCCCAAAACCATGACATAACTTAATTTGGCTGTTAAATTTTGCTAGATGGCTAACGTTACCTCATGGTTGAAGGGTGACATTAGACGTCAAATAAATAAAAAAAGTTAATAAAGTTAGCTAACAAAACCAACAAGAAGCGACAGCAAGATACAGCAAGTAAGCTATGTTAGTTAACGTCAGCTAAGTTTGATACATCTAAAACAGTGTTACTTAATAATTTGCTTATTATTATTATAATACCTTTCATGGCCTAATAATAATAATAAACAAGAATAATAATTTCCAACACAATTAACTCCCCCCTCGTTAAAAAAAAAAAAAAATAATCCTGGCTGCTCAGAGACTATCAAAATGCCTTTCACAATTAGATGATCCTATAAGCATTTTGCATTTATCAAAGCAGTTATCCGTAATTACGCAAGTCATGTTTTAAAATTCCTTGACAATAAACTTTAATTGTGGTTTGCATGCAATGATATTGTGCTTTACACTGCCTATGACATTTTAACACTATACGCTAACTTTACCACTATACGCTAACCTCATCATCAGCTGCGTTTGCGTTTGTGTTCGAAATATATTGGTTAATTTGGCACATTTGGCCGCTTCTTCTTCCAGTGCTTTTCTTTTTTTTATCCGAGCCATTTCTGCTCCTCCTTTTCTTATTTTATTCTCCATTTTAGCATCTTCGTCTGGCACAAACTCGTAAACTAAGCTAATTACATCAGGTTGAAGGAGTGCGGGAAATTACCAAACTGAGACTTCTTTCCTGGTCGAGCTAGCTGCAACGCAGCTGCGTTCTTTATTTATAAACCTCATTCAACCCAAAGAACACGTCATAGAAGTTACCGTCTATGACGTAGCCGCGTTGACAGTAGGAGGTGAATTATATATGTACTGTATGTCCCAGAGGTAGCCGCCACAAGGTGATCAATCATAATCTAAAACAAATTTGGGTTCAACCAATTATGGAATTTGGGAGGGGTCACTCTCATCCCCCCTATCAGCATCCAAGTTTCTGGTGTGGGCCGTGATTGCTTTTAGTGCGTGTGTGAGGAGGAGAGAGAGGGGGCCAAGTGAGAACTCATGCGGCCCACACTGCAGCAAGTACATGATCTAAATACAATTATTGTGTTTCCCGATCCTCGCCACCAGCTCAAAAACCAGCGGCCCACCGGGATTCTTCCCGATTAGCCACTCCGGCATTGCCAGTAAGCATAGCCTCTGCCAGCTGTATGTCGGCAAGACGTCTGGCCTCCACAAGAAGATGGGATTTCAGCCAGTTACTAGGCAGCTGCTGCACATCCTTCCCAGCCAACTTTGTCAAGACTGTTTTGATGACATTATCAACTTTTCTTAGGGAGACATTCATTGACAACAAGTCCATTATTACTTCCCTAATTTCAGTTGTGTACTTGCCGTCTTGGAAAGTTGTTATCATATCTTCGTTCATTTGCTAGGCTGGAATAGCACACAATGTAATACATGGGACATTCCATGTCATTTCACATGCTATGACACCTAACATCTCAGATTGTTCTGAGATGTTTCCTGTTCACTGAGAAAATACATTAGATAGTATGAAGAAACAGTACTCCAAGCCATAGCTCCATGCTACTGATCAAACATAGAGAACTGATACTGTTTATCATGGTAGGATTGGGGTAAGGTTTGCGAGTCCATGGGTGGATTAAGATTATTTATTTGGATTCCTCATGTCTTAATCGTTATCAGGAAGCAGTTTGGTACAAATATGATGTTGCGTACTTACAAATATTATGTGAACCGTGCCAAAATAACATGTTCAATTAGGGTGCCGCAATTAGCTTTATTTCTCACAGAACAAATTATATTTCTACAAAATAATGTTACATTATGCTTATCTCATCTGTTTTCTAAATACAGGAAACATTTCTGAACAATCTGAGATGTAGGGTGTTGAAATCCACTTTTTTTGTGAAATGGCATGGAATGACCCGCATGTATATTCGGAGGATAGGTTTTAATATGTAAAATTCCTCACTAAAAAAGTTAAATATGTTACGACCCCGGATATGGACTGGACTCAAATGCACGACTCGAACACAGGAATGTCAATACTCAATTATTTTATTGCTTCAACCAGAATCCCTCCTGAAGCATAGTGAGAAAAGGCAAAGGCAGTTATGGTTCCAAGCCGGAACTGGACTCAATTAGACAGACAGACAGAGAGCACGTAGCTCTAATAAATTATTGCTTCGACCAGAATTCCTCCTGAAGCATAGGGAGACATAAAAGACTAACAGTCCGGGTAAGGGGTACAGCAGGGGAGCAGCGGGAGCAGAAGAGGCCAGGGGCTGGAGATGGTGACGGAAAACCAGGCAAGCTGAGCAGAGGAGGAGCGGGGAGCGGGAACCAGGGCAGAGTGGAGTGGCAGGAGCAGTGCAGGTTAGTGGAGCGGAGTCCGGGCTGGACGTGGGCGCAGCGGCAGGACAGCAGCAGCAGCAGCACAGGCAGGAGGCGGGCACCGCCGCAGAGTGGGAGGGCTGGAGCCCAGACTGCATGCACACATGGCAGATGGTTTGGCAGGAAACAGCAACACAGGCAGGGGTAGCAAACAACTGCAGGTTGGTAGACTCAAAGCAGACAGTACAGCGAGGCAGGGCAGAGCGAACAGCGGGAAGCGCCGTTCCTGGCGAGAGCTGGACGGAAACCTGACGGAGTGGAAGGGCGAGTTAACGCTGGTAGCAAGACAAAAGGTTTTAATTACAAGACTAGACTAGATACCAAGTATCACCAAGACAGGACCAGAGATTCACACAAGGAGAGTTAACGAACTGGCACAGGACAGAGAACACCGGGTGACTAAATACAAACATTAATGAGTATCAATTAGGTGCCGCGTGTGAATGTATGAGAGAGTGATTAACGGAGCAGAGAGTGTGTGGAATGCATGCAAAACGGAGGAATGGGATAGGCGGAAGAAGAGTGGTGGGACAGAGTGACACGAAAGGGAAAAAACCACGCCCAACCTGCAGCACGGGGAAAACAAACTAGGGAGAGACGAACATGAAATGAGGGGAGAAGGAAAACACGGGAAACGTGGAGTGAGAACATCACAAAATAGGCATAAACAGCATAGGATGTGCATTGTTTTAGCGTAATCAGCTGACCAATATCAATATCTTATGCTTATCTGCATCTTAAATTGTACAGGCCTGTAGTAGCATTCCACCATTTCATTAATGATCAAACAATACTAGCCTTTATTATACACTTGTCATTTGGGAGGATAGGTTTTAATAGTAAAATTCCTTAATAAATAAAAGGCAAATAAACAGAGTAGAATGTACATTATTTTAGTGTGATCATGATCAGCTGACCAACGTCAATAGCTTAGGCTCATCTGCATCTTCACTTACTAGTACAGGCCTGCAGTAGCTTTCTACCATTTCATTAATAATCAAGCAGTATATTGTTTTAAAACTAAGTACAACAAGAAAAACAATCATGTGACACAGACAGACAGACACACACACTAATGCAAAATTTCTTAGGAACACCTTGGTTTATTTAATAATAATAATAATAATAATAGACTTTATTTGTATAGCACCTTTCATACATAAAATGCAGCCCAACGTGCTTCACAACAATAAAAACAAAATACAGAATAATAAAATAATGCCATTTAATGCCATTTTCACTCTGAACTGCACTGATGTAGACAGTGGAGTGACTGTAATTCGCTATTCCTCGCCAACTAAACTCGTTGATGTGCCGTCTCTCGAACGGATGAAGCAATCGCATGGGAATGAGGTTACTGGCAAACAAATGTTGAGACACTCACTCGTAACTGTCATACATATGCTAGCTATTTCAGTAAAAGACAGTGTGATATGAATTGATTTGTTCATTGACTCTCTAGCCAGCACTGACTCACTTGTGTCATTTGAGGTAAAAAGCTTGCTGACACAATATTAGGAAGTTACAGTTAACATAAAGCCGGAGTATGCAACTTTCTAAATGGTCGCATTTGTTGTCAAAACATTTCAAAGTCATAACATCCCTTTGCCCTGCCCACAGTGAAAGAGACATACCCCCACCCCACTGTTTCCACAGACCGCGTAATGAATGGTGCAGCTGGCCTATCTCTTTGATTGGTTTGCTTCCTTAGCCACTTTGTTTTGAAAACTAAAATTTGGGCCGAATCACTGGTTTTAGAATGCAGAATTTGAGGTTATAAACAGTGTATGGTGCTGGATTTCTCTTACAACAGTTCTTTCTATGATTGCTACCAACTGAGCATAACCATTCCCGAATATTTCAAAACAAAAATTGCGTACTCCAGCTTTAACTAACGTTAGCTAGCTGTCATTCCCATCCTAGCAAGCCAGTAAGGCATGAGAGGAAAATTACTGCTGCTATTATCTGTGGCTTGTTTCATTTTGGGATATGTATTTAACATAATACATCCACTGAAATACGATCACTTTGTCATTCAAAATGATGGAAAGAAGTCTTATCGATGCGTTCTCTGCCCGCAGCACCACCTCAGCGGGTGGCGCTACAGCTAAACTGCCCGGTCATTAGCTGGCCATAGGATGAAATATGAAACCTATGACTGTTCACTCGGGAAAACACTCCGCCTAGAGCAAATGCGCGTACAGCTCATTTTGACATTTTGCAAGAAAGTGCTTGAGCAGCAGAGCATCTTACGGTTTTGCAGAAATAAGATAACTTTTTTAAAGAATCACACAATGATAAAATTGCTTGGGATTTCTGTAGCTAGTTGCTAAGACAGTTTACTAGTAAGCGGACGTGAATTACCTTTTACTTCCCAGAGGTTCTTCAGGCCTTCTATAAAAGCAACCATACTGTTGTTATGGTTACACAGGGACATTTTGGGACTCTGGCTTTCTGATCATGAGACAGGGCCCCCTGCGGAGTCCTTCACAATTAACACTCCTGATCAGACTGAGGCACAATGGAGTGTCTGTACCCTTCTTCATGTGACTCGGAGATGGAAATGAGCCAATCAATTGTATAGGTGACCTAAAGTCATCTACCAATTTGGATCAAAGGAACGGGTTTGGACTGGTCAGTGACTTTTGAGCATAAAAACCCATGAAATTTACCAACTTTGCTCTGAAGGGAAAGACGCAGTCTTACCCTTACCAGACGCACCACTGAACCCGGACGGCTCTGATGGGAAAGATGCAGTCTTACCTCTACCAGACGCACCACTGAACCCGGACGGCTCTGATGGTAAAGACGCTGTCTTACGCCTACCAGAGGCACCACTGAAACCCTGACGGACTTCTGCGTTTCCCAACCCGCATCTCGCCTGATCACCGAGACAGAGTTGGCCTGCCACCGTCCACAGAATAAACCAAGCTGGTTTATTCTCAACAGCTGTTTTGAGGACACGTTTCTTCAAACTTCCTCTACTGTCTCCCTTGCGGCCGGACCCAAGTGGACCTGACTGGACATCTCCAGGAGCGTATGCACTTGCCGGGACCTTGGACCAGCTGACGAGCTGACATAACTTATGGAATCGGGACTGGCCTTCCCTTTGTTACCGTTAAGTATTGAAACACATTTTATTTAGCACTGACATCAATTGATAGGCTAGCATAAAACCTGTAATACATTTTACTGCTGGTTCCTACTGTTGTTTGTATTTTGTTTTGCTATGCACATTTTGGTCGGGAATAGCCAATTTCCCTGACCTTATAGTTTTACACTGTTAAAACTTTATATGTATGAGACTGATAAAAACGAGCTAACCACAAAATATAGTTTAGCATGTCATTAACCCATAACACAAACTAACCTTTGTTAATGGTAGGACTGTTAGCTTCTATATATAGCCATGACATAATTTCCTTTGAATTAAGATTAAGTCATAGAATATATATAATGTTATATCAATTATTGTTTCTATTATTCACATATTCATAGTTGTAGCCAATAAAACATATGTCATTTTTCCAACCCATTGTCGTGTCTACGTTATTTTACTAAGTTGGGCTCTACTGATGTATAGAATTCTAATTGAGTGTTGAACTTAATTAATTCTGAATAAAAGTGACCAAACCTCACTACACTGTCCACACACCTATGTTTTGAAGTGGTTATGAATTTAATATGATTTTTTCCCCCTGCATGTGTGGGCGTCCCTCTCCGCCATTGTTTCACAGTGACATTGTACAGCCCACAACCTTTCTGCACCTCACTCTACAACACCCCTACCCAACCCTGAAACAAGCACACGCATGTGCGCGCACACACACACACACACACACACACACACACACACACAAGGGGGCAGTGCAATGTTGTGGTTAGGGACGTTGTCTTGTAACTCAGAAGTTGAAGTTCAAATCCCACTGTTCACTGAAGGCAGGGGTGGGGAACCTTATCCGAAAAGGGCCAGTGTGGGTGCAGGTTTTTTTAGCCCAGCACTAAGACACCTGATTCTACTTATCAAGGTCTTGATTGAAGACTGTGATTAGTTCATTTATCAACCTTTTCGGATGAGGTTCCCCACCCCTGCCTTACGGAATGAATTATGGCATGCTTTTTATGTTTTTTCAGTTGTGACAGTGATCGCCACCAGTGATGCGCGGGCAACCTAATGCTTTTAGTCAACTCTCCTGCAAACCGCACAGCAGATTTAAGCCAGGCAAAATTGTGCCCACAACCCGCTATTCTACCCGCTGTTTATTTATTTATTTATTTATTTTGCCTGTTTTAGGCTAAAACAAACAAACTTTCTACTGTAGTCAAAATAAAATTGAGTATTTTTTTTTCCAGGTGGCTTTCTTGCTTAGCTTAATTGCTCTCACACAAACAACAAAACGAACAACGATTGTAGAACTATACAGCCTAATAGGCAATCTTTATTTAGACAAATAGAATAGAATAACTTTTATTTTCCTGTTAGAGAACTTCAGTAAGATGATATTATGATATAGTATGCTATTTAATGCATTGTCAACGTTTTATTACCTTTTAAAATAAAAAGAAGATCCGGCAAAAACCTTTGTTATTTTAACTCATTGAAGAATCCTTGCAAACAATAAAGTTGACGTCAATTCACCAACTGTAGTAGGCGACCGTTAGTTGTAGGTTTACGTCATAATAAAACTAAAAATCAAACTACGGGTTGTATTATTTCTACGCAGAAGCATATCCGAAAATAGTTCCACTATTATAGCTAATTTAAACGTGAAAACATCTTATAAGCTCAAAACAAACACGTACCTTTTCACTGTCGTGTTCTATTTTATCGATGTATTATCTGCCGAAGTTAGTGTGTGCTTTAAAAGGATTAATTTTGGTGAGGTCCCGAAAATGAATGGGAGTGAATGGAGAGCGTGACAACCGGGACTACCGGGGATGCCGTTAACGGTCAGCAGGGACAGCTGACGTTGATAGTATTCACGCTATGCAAATATAATTGGGTAGGCTCCACAAAATTACTTCTGTCGCACAAAGGTGAAATATTTCTTTAAGTAACTGAAGCTAACTGAGTAGCTCTGTAGGGGCAGAGAGGGCCAGGACAGGGCTAATGGTAGAGAGGGCATTAGGGGAAGAGGGAGACAGGGCCAATGGTAGAGAGGGCATTAGGGGAAGAGGGGGCCAGGACAGGGCCAATGGTAGAGAGGTCATTAGGGGAAGAGGGGGACAGGCCCAATGGTAGAGAGAGCATTAGGGGAAGAGGGGGACAAGGCCAATGTTAGAGAGGGCATTAGGGGAAGAGGGGGACAGGGCCAATGGTAGAGAGGGCATTAGGGGCAGAGGGGGCCAGGACAGGGCCAATGGTAGAGAGGTCATTAGGGGAAGAGGGGGACAGGGCCAATGGTAGGGAGGCATGAGGAGAGGGCATTTGGGCAGAGGGGGCCAGGGTCAATAGTAGAGAGGGCATTAGGGGCAGAGGGGGCCAGGGCCAATAGTAGAGAGGGCATTAGGGGCAGAAGGGACCAGGGCCAATAGTAGAGAGGGCATTAGGGGCAAAGGGGGCCAGGGCCAATGGTAGAGAGGGCATTAGGGGCAGAGAGGGACAGGGCTGATGTTAGAAAGGGCATTGGGGCAGAGGGGGCCAGGGCCAATAGTAGAGAGGGCATTAGGGGCAGAGGGGGCCAGTGCCAATAGTAGAGAGGGCATTAGGGGCAAAAGGTGCCATTATTGTACAAACATACATTGTACAAATGATTTCCTGTAACTCGGATCCTTACATTTGTAAGGATTATTATTATTATTATTACGCCACATCTGGGACAATAAATAAGGCAGAATGATGATATATTATACATATGATTATTTATTTTTTTAATATTATACATGATTATTTTTATTGTTGATATTTTTTCATATCATGTCATTACTTGTTTATCTGTAAAG
Organism: Synaphobranchus kaupii; assembly: GCA_029718625.1. Classification (NCBI taxonomy): domain Eukaryota; kingdom Metazoa; phylum Chordata; class Actinopteri; order Anguilliformes; family Synaphobranchidae; genus Synaphobranchus; species Synaphobranchus kaupii. Next base: position 91,670,442 of record CM056380.1, read on the forward strand.
AATAATGAAATTTACAAGGACCCTACCAGCATTTTTGGAGTCTTAGTCTGCATTTGTTTTTTGATTCATAATTTTATTGCTCTTTTATTCACTAGATTTAGCTGTAAATTATGCTGGAACAGTATGAAATACATGGTTGGTAAAATATCTAAGTCGTCAAGGGTCTGAGGTATCAAACGAGCCTCAAACCATCACTCTGCTGCCAGATATGCAGTAGATATGGACGGATCATTTTAATGGTTATTTCTCCTGACAAATTTTCCTATTGAACTCTATGGAAAAATAAGTCAGGAGAAGAAACCCTTCAAGTTATCCATCCATATCTACTATATTTATGGTAGCAGAGTGATGGTTTAAGGCTTGCTTGATACGTCAGACCCTTGATGACTTAGAGCCATTTAGCCAAGCATGTGTTCCATACTGTTCCAGTGTAATTTACAGCTAAATCTAGTCCCACCCCCCCAATTCCCATAGAGATCCATTCAAATGCAGAGACGTTATAGTATCGCTTGTAATAGTACCAGAAAATAAGATATCAAGTCTTTTGATGTTGTTGGGTCACAGACATCAGGAAGTCATGGCATGCAAAGGATATGCGACCAAATATTAAAAATTATTTTATTCTATACATAAATGGAGGGGTGTCAATAATTGTGGCACACATGGTTTTGTTAAAAATAATTATTTCTTGATGAGGGATTTTTCTCATAAATTTTTTCAGTGTGAGATTAAGCTAATTCACCAAACGGCAAATTTTTTATAACCTTTTACTCATCTTTACCAGGGGTGCCAATAATAGTGGAGGGCACTGTATATATATATCCTCTTCACAAATAATTATTTTTCTTTGAAGTAATAACAGTGCGCCAATAATATTATAAATGATAAAATAGTAGCGGTTTAAATGCTACCACCATTGGGGCCCATTCAATAAAATATGTTTTATATGGCATCATCCGCTTTTATTTTTCAGCAAGTAGATTACCTGCTCTACTTGCCCAAAGGGCAAGTGCCTTTGAAACCTTAAGTGTCAACCCTGCTGGTTATTATATACTGTATCTTACATGCACTTTGAGGTAATGGATGCGAGTACAATATTGGTAACGTTACACTAATAAATGCAATCGACAATGAAGTTGCCAATTCTCACTTGACTGCTTTGAGATAAATTAGGAAAAAATGTACCTGTTTATTAAATCTATTGACTGAAGCAAAAGTTTTGTAGTGTCAACAAATTAAAAAAAAGTCCAAATATAGGTTATTTAATGTTTTATTCAATAACTTAAACTGTATTTGGAATCATACCATATTCTATACAAAGTAAAGATTCAACTTGGTTATAAGGCGTAGCTTGTTTTTGCAACAGCTGGTTTAAGAGTAAAATCCTAATTGGTCTGTTGTCCAAAAAAAAGTGTCCCCTCCAGAACATTTGGCATGAGCATAATAGAAAATGACCTTACACCTTATCAGGATTCAGGAGCTGAAGGTATGACCTGCTGTCCGTCATTGTGTTGAGAAGTGGCAAAAGGAATTTTCCCTATCTTCAGATGGCACGGTGTATAGCCAGACCTCTGCATGTCACATTCCAGCAGAGCAGACCACATACAAAAAACCCAATGCCATAACAACATGAAGGGCATTAACAATTAAAGAATATTAAGCAACACAACCTGGCTATAGTGCTGTACATCCATCTTGCAAATTATTGTAAGATTAATGATTACGATTAAATATCTAACACTGTTATCATGGCCATGGGTTGTGGGTGGTATGGTCTCCAGAACAAAATTGATAAACTATACCAGCAAGTAAGCAAAGACAACATTTTCAGAATATTTATTTCACAAACTATGGTGGCATTTATAAAAGGTAAATAAACTGTAGGGCTATTCCCCTCCATCACCATTCAAGCCACAATGACACTGGGTTCTTTCTGTCCTACTGGATATTTATTGTCAAATCAGAAATATATGAACAATGATAGGTGACAGGTAAAAGGAATATATGGTGTTAATACTGGAATACATCTTATGCAAGTTAATTCCAAGAATGCATCAGGTACTTTGACATGCATCAGATAATCTAGTATACAATTTGAGAGTCCAGTGAGACAACTGTATTAAAATAAATAAATGAATTTAAAAATCCCATACACACACACACACTCACTTGCACGCACGCACTTTTGAAAAATTACACCTTCACAGTGGCAGAACCGATTTCTGTAAAAATTATTTATTCAATTTCTCTTAAGTTTATGGACAAAAACAAAGCCATTCTGTAAAACCTTAAATACATTTATGGTGTCATCACCATTTCCTATAGTCCAAAAACAGTATTCAGCCTTCAAGGGGCTTTTTCCATATTTAATGACAGGATCCAGGCCTGACAGTTTTTGGTATAGATTTATTTTTCTAAAGGGATCAAATTGAATGGAGAATTTCACTGGTAATAAGCAAATAAAATAACTGGGCTGAATTTATCACTCCACATGCACCTGGCTAACATAGGTCTACCCCTGGATCTTGATGGTAATTCTCAGACGCACCCCCAGTCATAGTTTCTGCTTTATATTTATAGATGCAGTCTTGGGGAGGCCAAACGCCGTTGATGCCTTCACTCTCCACTCTCCCAGTAACCCAGACTGACCTCAGACAAGATCAAACTGGGGGTGGCACAGGGTCAGACAGTCATGCTGGGGTTGGAACTCAGTAGTCATGGTGATGTGGAGCAAGATCAGAGGTTATTGTTTCTCTGGCAGGGGAATCTGCAGCTTGCGCAGCGAGCTAGTAAAGAACTTTGGCAGGGGGCACTGGACTGTGATGTTACCATCACCTCTGATCCCAGGCAGAGTCAGCTGATAGGCGTGCAGGTGGAGAGGAAGATACCGCGCTTTACTCTGCTCTAGACCCAACTTCCGCAGAACCCCTTCAGGCAACTTCTGCAGGGAAAACAGCAAGGGTCTGTTAATTGTGTAAGGACCAGAGCTGAACTGTAAAGAACCATGAATGTTCCTTACAGTTCAGTCCGTATGCATTAGTGCACAATGTCACATGCTGCCTGGATTGCCCTACTGAAAATTTACATACATACAAAAACGAAATGCAATAATTGTGTTAAAATTGTGTTCTAACATACAGTGAGCACCATAATTCATTGGGCAGTGACACATTTTTTGTTATTTTGGTACTGTACTCTAGCACTTTGACTTTGAAAGGATACAATGACAATGGGGTTGAAGTGCAGACTGTCAGCTTTAATTTGAGGGTATTTTCATCCATATGGGATGAACCATTTAGAAATTATAGAACCTTTTGTACATAGTCACCCCCCCCCCCCCCCCATTTTCTGGCATCAAAAAATATTGGACAGTTTAACATAATGTAGAATAAAGTTATAATTTTTTATATTTGGTCGCATATCCTTTGCATGCCATGACTTCCTGATGTCTGTGACCCAACAACATCAAAAGACTCTTGATATCATATTTTCTGGTACAAGCGATACTATAACCTCTCTGCATTTGAATGGATCTCTATGGGAATTGGGAGGTGGGACTAGATTAAACTAGAAATTACACAGGAATAGTATGGAACCCATGGCTGGCTAAATGGCTGTAAGTCATCAAGTGTCTGAGGTATCAAATGAGCCTCAAACCATCACTCTGCTGCCAGATATGCAGTAGATATGGATGGATCACTTTTAGGGTTGTTTCTCCTTATTCATTTTCCTATTGAACTCTATGGAAAAATAAGCCAAGAAAGTTGATAAGGTAAAACATTAAATATCTTTTCTTTGTATTGTTTTCAATTAAATATATGTAAAAGAGAATTTACAAATGACTGCTTTCTGCTTTTATGTGCATTTTACATACCGTCCCAACTTTTTTGGAATGGGGGTTGTATATTGCCAATATACGTATAACCAGTTAATCTATATTGTATTATATCCATATTTCCAATTTCATGTTGCCCCATTTCTCATGCAATGTTACCCTATGAAAAGTATTTTCATAACACTTTACAAATGCGCTTCTAAATACATTTTAAATATAATCTGAAACACACCAGAGTTTAAAATTAAATGCATTTATTTTGTGCAAATTTCCATTAGGGTAGACAGCTGCCCTTTTGGTTTAATCAAGAATGCTGAATCTTCTGTTAATATATAGAGCTATAACTGATCACTACTTTTCATATACAGGCCTATATCTGAACACCTCTTATACTGTGCCACACTCAGGTCAAAAATCCAAATAACCCCCATATGTTAGTTGGTAGGACTGTATATGTTGGTGCCCCTGTAATCAACTACTGCCCGTGTTAAGTTCAATAAATGAAAAACCAGTAAATACCACTGTGGGGCAGGTGTGCTGTTAGTTTTGCTTTATGTTTGTGGCAGATGTGCTCTTACCTGTGGGGCCAGTCTATTCCAGTGGGAGTATTTGTGATCCCCAAGGATGGTGCAGCCAAGGGCGTAGGCCATATGAACTCGGATCTGATGTTTCACACCTAAACATGAGGGGAATTTCAATAGCACCTGCATCACTGTGTACAATACGTAGACAGACGGACAGAGACGCACACACTGTGTACAATACGTAGACAGACGGACAGAGACGCACACACTGCACTCAATGTTGCCATTTTACCACCGATGTTACTTCCCTCTAAAACATCAAACTTCCCTTTAAACTGATAATTGGTCTCAACCCTTTTTCATTAATTTCCCTTGATTCCCAGTGTGCCAAAGATCTGAATAATCCATTTGCAGGTAAACACAGCTTTTTTCTTCACATCATGTTAGAAATAATGTTAGAAATAATAAGAATAAATAATAAATTAAATCAGGGCGGCAGTGTAGTATAATGGTTAAGGAACAGGACTTGTAACCGAAAGGTTGCAGGTTCGATTCCCAGCCGGACACTGCCGTTGTACCCTTGAGCAAGGTACTTAACCTGAATTGCTTCAGTATATATCCAGCTGTATAAATGGATAAATGTAATAAGAAGTTGTGTAAGTCGCTCTGGATAAGAACGTCTGCTAAATGCCTATAATGTAATGTAATGTAAATTTAGAAATCAGTCACTAAGTGCACTCATCAATTCAGTGGTCACTAACATGACAGTGTATTTTTGTGTCAAGTGTAAAATGCCTTGGTAATCCTCCGATTTCAAGATTCCCTTAATAAATTCAAGGCCTCCAGTGCCAGAGGCAGCAAAGCAGTCCCACAACATTATGGAACCTCCCCCATATTTGACCATATGACCATAGGTAGGGTGGTGTTCTCATTATAAGCTTAATTTTGTTGCCTGTAAACAAAGCACTGATCTGCATTGCCTAAGAGCTCTAATTTAGTTTAATCAGTCCACAGAACATTTTCCCAGCAAGATTTTGGTTTATCTAGGTGGGTTTTGGCAAAGATCAGTTGGGCCTTATGTCTGTATTTCAACAGCGGAGTCCTCCTTGGCCTTCGCCCATGAAGCCCGTCTTGGTTTAGTGTGTAGCGTATGGTACGGGTTGAAACCATTACTCCAGATCTCTCTAGATCAGCTTTAAGCTCTCTGGATGTCATACGAGGTGTTTTTTCAATGGTTCGCACCAAACTCCGAAGGCACATTTGTTACATTTTCCTCTTAGCACCACGTCCTGGGAGGTTCTTAACAGTTCAATGACCAGCAAACTTCTTCATAGCATTCCGAACGCCAACGTCTTTGGAGACGGCCTTATAGCCAATACCACTGGCCATAACTGTATGTGTTTGGGTATGTGTGTGAGCATGCGTGTACTTGTGGATATGTGAAAGTGAATGTGAGTTTGTGTATGTATTTTAGCGAGTATGTATGTGTGCTTTTATGAGTGTGTGTACCTGTGAAGGGGTGGAGCTCCACCAAGCTACAGCCTCCAGAGCTGGCTAGAACTCGGTAGCGACTCACAGCACCGTGGGCCTGTTGATTGGCTCGAATCCGTGTCACTCCCTCCCCTCCTTCACTCATTTTGTAAAGTGGGCTGAGGGCCATCTGAGGGAAGGAGGAAGTAGTTCCAGTAGTTTTTTTTAAAGTTTTTTTTTTAAATAATCAGGTTATATACACACATGCAACAGGTGGAGGCATAACATTGCTGTACAAGCTGATTTGGAGTTACTTGGAGTGCATTTTCTTGTTTTAGACTATAAACCTGCTATGCCACTATATTGGCCATTGTAAATACAACTGAAAATATCTCAAGTATCCATCACTGCACACAAAACCTATCCCTTCTGTTAAACATGACAGGTGGACGTGCACAGTGGGCCTGAGTATACAGTGCCCTCCACTATTATTGGCACCCCTGGTAAAGATGAGTAAAAAGGGTTATAAAAAAATTCAACCTTTAATTTAAGTAAATTTATTATGAGAAAAAAAAATCCCTCATCAAGACAATTATTTTTAACAAAACCACATGTGCCACAATTATTGGCACCCCTTTATATATAGAATAAAGTAATCATTTTTTATATTTGGTCGCATATCCTTTGCATGCCATGACTTCCTGATGTCTGTGACCCAACAACATCAAAAGACTCCTGATATCATATTTTCTGATACTCTTACAAGCAATACTGTAACGTCTCTGCATTTGAATGGATCTCTCTGGGAATTGGGAGGTGGGACTAGATTTAGCTGTAAATTATGCTGGAACAGTATGGAATAGATGGTTGGTAAAATGGCTAAGTCATCAAGGGTCTGAGGTATCAAACGAGCCTCAAACCATCACTGCTGCCAGATATGCAGTAGATATGGATGGATCACTTTAAGGGTCGTTTCTCCTGACAAATTTTCCTATTGAACTCTATGGAAAAATAAGTCAGGAGAAGAAACCCTTCAAGTTATATATATATAAATGTAGGGGTGCCAATAATTGTGGCACGTGGTTTTGTTAAAAATAATTATTTCTTTTTTTTCTCAAAATTTACTTCAAGGGTGGATTTCTCTCATTTTTTCAGTGTGACATTAAGCTAATTCACCAAACGGTGAATTTTTTTATAATTGTTTTTACTCATCTTTACCAGGGGTGCCAATCATCGTGGAGGGCACTGTACCTCCCCCTTACACGCAAAACAGGGGGAGTCCTGACCTACTTTGTAGTGGGGCTGGGGGCCGGTAATCTCTTTCTCCACAAGAGGAATGTCAATCAATCCTTCCGAGGGAACAGGTACGCCCACACTCAGCACCCTGCAAGACAGAACACACACACACGCAGACGCAGACGCAGACGCAGACGCAGACACAGACACAGACACACACACACACACACACACACACACACACACACATCTTTATTGAAAGACTCCACACCAAACACTCAGCACAAATCTTTGCTAACACTATGGATGTGCATAAGCCCAATTTGCCTGCCTCGATTATTCAGGGTTTGCCATGAACAAATAGCAGTGCTTATTACTATTATTATTACAGCCATCAGCAAAACAAATACTACCATTATATGTAGGTTAATCTGGTAAAAAAAATTGTTTGCATTTAATTATTTAACTAAACATGAGAATCAGTTGCATAACAGAAGCCGTTAATGTCAGTCTGACAATCTGTAACAGAGCGGCACCTTGACTCTGGCTCATTTTATTTGATGAGATGTAAAAAACAGTGAAAACTCACAAACAGAATCGGACATGTTCTTAAAGTGTGGCCATGCAGCGCTCTTATGGAACTGACTTAGATATATCTTGGCAATTAGCCCATGTTAGGCTGTGTGTTGTGTCTCGAAGGTAGGCTATAGGCTACAGGAGATTTCAGTAAGTGATCTCCGTCGCAATTCTATGGCTGTTCACTCGAAAGTGATTTTTTTTGTATACACAAGTTGCAACACCTGTTCAGATGGGTTAACCTAGATAATTACACATAGTTACATTATTACACAATGCGTAAGCTGACATTCAACTATGGAAAAATAACTGCAAAAGATGTAGGCTCTTATCGCGACCATTGTTTAATCTTACAACCCAGTCAGCTACAGAAGACGAAGCAGGGTTGCCAAACTAGGGGATTAACCCTAAATGTAGGGGATTGAAAAAAATATATATATAAATTCAGTGTGATAATATTATTAAAGAATGAATAACGTGAATGTAACGTTAGCCTACGTCAGAGGTCTTATCATTAGCTAGCTATGCGTTTTCCATACTAACGCATCTACTGTCCGTACCTTAAATACAAATGCCACTACCAGCTGGGACTTGCACAAAAACAGAAGTTACAAGCTTTTACTTTCAATTAATTAGAATTCATCCATGGCAAGTTACAGATAATGTAGAATAAAGTAATAATTTTTAATATTTGGTTGCATATCATTTGCATGCCATGACTTCCTGATGTCTGTGACCCAACAATATCAAAAGACTATTTTCTGGTACTCCGACAAGCGATACTATAACCTCTCTGCATTTGAATGGATCTCTATGGGAACTGTGGGACTAGATTTGGCTGTAAATTACACTGGAACAGTATGAAACACATGGTTGGCTAAATGGCTCTAAGTCATCAAGGGTCTGACGTATCAAACAAGCCTTAAACCATCACTCTGCTGCCAGATATGCAGTAGATGTGGATAGAAGGGTTTCTTCTCCTGACCTATTTCTGAGTTCAATAGGACAATTTGTCAGGCGAAACAACCCTTAAAGTGATCTATCCATATCTACTGCATATCTGGCAGCAGAGTGATGGTTTGAGGCTTGTTTGATATGTCAGACCCTTGATGACTTATAACCATTTCGCCAACCATGTATTCCATACTGTTCCAGCATAATTTATGGCTAAATCTAGTCCCACCCCCCAATTCCCATAGAGATCCATTGAAATGCAGAGAAGTTATAGTATTGTTTGTAAGAGTACCAGAAAATAAAATATCAAGAGTCTTTTGATATTGTTCGGACACAGACATCAGGAAGCCATGGCATGCAAAGGATATGCGACCAAATATTAAAAAATGATCACTTTATTCTACATTATATTAAACTGTCCAATATTTTTGATGCCCGAAAATGGGGGGGGGGTCTATGTACAAGGTTCTATAATTTCTAAACGGTTCATCCGATATGGATGGAAATACCCTCAAATTAAAGCTGACAGCCTGCACTTCAACCCCATTGTATCCTGTCAAACTCAAAGTGCTAGAGTACAGAACCAAAATAACAAAACATGTTTCACTGTCCAATGAATTATGGTGCTCACTGCAACGTTGGTATAATGGGTCACTGTGAATTTTCACTGTTGATTGGTTCGCAAAGTGAACCGGCCTATCTCTTTGATTGGTTTATGTCATAAGCCACTTTGTTTTGAAAACAAAATTCAGGCCGAATCACTAGTTTTAGAATGCAGAATCTGATCGTATAAACACAGGGTATGGTGCTATGATTTCTACCAACTAAGCATGACCATTCCCCGAAAAGGTGCATAATCCAGCTTTAATCTCTAACACACCACTCAGAATTAATCTCTAACACACCACTCAGCATTAATCTCTAACACACCACTCAGCATTAATCTCTACAAACACACCAAGCACTCACCAGAAATCTCTGCTAACACACAGAACACTCAGCACAAATCTCTGCTAAGACACCAAAAACATGCAACACCAATTTCTAACACACCAAAAACACTCAACACAAATCTTCTCTACCAACACATCATCAATGACTCAACACTAATCGACTAACACTACAAACACCCATCATTAATCTCTGCTAACACAAAACACAACACTAATCCCAACTAACACACCAAACACTCAACAGCCATCTCTACCAACACTCATCTCTTTACTAACAGACCAGTCTCGTACACTCATTTTTTTGAATAACCTATAGACTGGTTTATAGGTCGATTTCAGGCGAGTGACAGAGTATAAACAAGCCTTATATTACGGAGGGGTTCTGACTATGTCAATAGACAGCATTGACCATGCAAACACACTCCACTAACAAAATCTCCCACAAACAATGCACAAATACAACCATCTACACCCCTGTAACCTGTAGGAATTTCATTCATTAGCTTCCGCTAACCCTCCGTTTAAACATACTGTGTGTTAACTGGGGGTGAACAGGTGCCATGCTAAACTTATAGCAGCGTATGCAGCTACACAATAATACATTGACTATCATTCTGGTAATCCTCACAGTTCTTCCAGGTTGTGGTTGGTTTGGGGGTGGGGGTTGGTCTTGTGGCCTGCAACCACATTTACGCACTAACACACCAAACATTTTGAATTTAAAACATCTGTTCACCAGTATTTTTTCTCCACTTGATGCGTTCTGAAGAGTTCCTGGATGCGACTGGCTGCCATCTCACTCCTGGCCAACAGCATTGTGCCAGTTGTCTCTTTGTCCAATCGGTGGCAGAGGTGTAGTTCAGATCCTGCCCTCATTCCATCAATCATCTTGGCCAGGATTGGTAGCACATCAGAGATGCTATTCCTGACTCCTGGTCCACCTGCAGGAGTAAGTATTCCCAATGGCTCGTTTAGAGATTAAATCACTCTCCGGGCCCTTATGAAGGACTAATTCAAACAATTGTAGCAGTTGAATTACACAGATTACTTCCCTCATCTGGTTTATTGTGTCTGAATTGATTTCTGATTTTAAGGTGAAAGCTAGACATGGATGATGCTATCATTATATTGTTTAAAACAAACTAATTGGTATTCGCCAATAAACTAACCCTGCTTTCAAAGTACACAATCTTCTAATTAACTACTTAAGATCTTCTAATTAACTACTTAAGAGTGACAGGAATAATAGAGAGAATTTAGTTTAGATTTGGTTAGTTTTGTTTTGTTTTCTGCCAATTTACTGTTCCACACTCCAGTCCAGTAGGTGGCATTAATGCACCTCTAAGCTATTCTACCAACCGCCATTAAAACCAAAAGAAGAAGAGCAGCTTCGATATCATACGTAACATCACTAATATGCAGCATAAGTCATTCAAATCGTGCTTCCCATGTCACGAATGCAACATTATCATTTTAAAAAAGTGGTAATGGCGTCATCGGTTTGACCTACCCTAACATACGTATGGCCGCTCAAAGGATATTATTTTTTACCTGGTTGTATCGGAGGGCGGTGTTAGCTGGGTGTACATACCGTGCACAGGTACGCCATATGGCTTGTTGATCGCGAGGAGCTCCTGGTTGTGGAAAAGCAAGCCCTTGTGCAAGGCTTTTGCCAGGACGTTCGGGTGCACCACCTGCAGCTGGCGGGTCAGCTGCCGTAGTTCGCGCACTTTCTTCTGCACCGGAGACAACTGTGGCTACTCCGCGGCGCACACAGTAAGAAAATAGGACAGATAACGTCATTAAACAACGAGAATACTGACAGCCAAGCAAAGTGATAGACAGACGTGCACACGAACTAAGAAATTCACTGTAGACACGGCGTAATCGATATTTTATGACTTAAGCTAGTGAGCTAACATTGGATGATTTACGAGCAAGCAAACGTGGAAATTAGGTAGCAAACAGTATCACCTATATAATCCAGATATAGCAAGTACAGTATCACCAACCATAATGGCATCTCGAACTAGGAAGAGAGCTGACGAGCAAGGCTAACATTCTTTCAGTTCTTGCGAAAGCACACACCTGACAAGCTAACTTACAAACCTTGTCCTCGATTTCTGTTTTTCCACGCCGAATTCTCTGTGCCAAATCAGCTGCTTTTATGTCAGGTTTATTGTTCGCAGCGGTACTTGGCTTCCCTGAAACGGAAAAGTTAGCACTCGTACGGGCAATCACAGGACGTGAAGTGAGGCTCCAAGGTCGCATTTTGTCCAAACGAATGTGAATCCAAATTGGTCCATTCTGACACGGACTAAACAAAGCCTGTACACCTTTCATTATTTTATCATTTTAGAGCCACAATAATCATGCGTGATTTAAACACGGACCATGCTTCAATATCACAGATGTCTTCTTCTTCTTCTTTGTGTTTTTTTGGCGGATTTAAATACCAACTTTAGGTGCATACCGCCACCTACCGTACCGGAGTATGTAGAACAGGATTCCAGGGAAAAAATATATATACACTACTCACAAAAAGTTAGGGATATTTGGCTTTCGGGTGAAATTTATGGAAAATGTAAGTTCACGCTACAGTGATATTATACGTATCATGAAAGTAGGGCATTTAAGTAGAAGCATGCAATGGTGATTTCCTCATCTCAAACAATTTATTGAAACAAAAGCCAACAACAGTGGTGGGTATAGCACAACAAAAATGTCAATGTCTCAATAACTTGTCATGTGCCCTTGAGCATCAATTACAGCTTGACAACGACGTCTCATGCTGTTCACAAGTCGACTTATTGTCTGCTGAGGCATGGCATCCCACTCTTCTTGAAGGGCGGCCCTCAGGTCATTGAGGTTCTGGGGTACAGAGTTACGAGCCTCTACACGGTGAGTCAGCTGATCCCATAGGTTTTCTATGGGATTCAGGTCTGGAGAAAGTGCAGGCCACTCCATTTGAGGTACCCCAGTCTCCAGCAGCCTTTCCCTAATGATGCGACCTCGATGAGCTGGAGCATTGTCGTCCATGAAGATGAAATTAGGCCTGTGTTGTTCATGCAGGGGCACAATGACTGGATTAATGATGTTATTCAGGTAGTATGGGCTTGTCACTGTACCATTCACAAAGTGTAGGGCAGTTCTGTATTGACTAGACACACCTGCCCACACTGTAACACCGCCACCACCAAAGGGTCGTCTGGTGACAACAGTGGCTGATGCATAGCGCTCTCCTTGACGTCTCCAACATCGTTGGCGGCCATCATTTCTCCTCAACGTGAATCGACTTTCATCAGAGAACAGCACTGAGGCCCACTGGTCCCTCGTCCAGCGTAAATGCTCCCTGGCCCATGCAAGACGATGACGCCTGTGCCTGGTGGTGTGGTCAGGTACCCTTGCAGGTCATCTAGCACGCAGACCACGCTGATGTAAACGGTTTCGAATGGTCTGACGTGACACTTGGGTGCCTCTCACCTCCCTTAAATGTGCCTGGAGTTGAGTGGCATTCATCATCCGGTTCCGCAGGGCACTGTTCACAATGAAGCAGTGGGGAGTGTGGGATGTGGCCAAAGGACGTCCACTTCTATGCCTTTCTGTGACTCTTCCAGTCTCTCTGTATCTCTGTTGCAACCTGCTGATGACACTCTGTGACACTCTAAGCTCAGTGGCCACTTCCCTCTGAGAACATCCTGTTTGAAGCCTCGCAATGGCGAGGTACTGTTGATCAATTGTTAGGTGTTGTCTTGGTCTCATGATGTCAAAATGTGAACAGCATGATGAAGAGGACTGTTTAAATACCAATTCTAATTGAACCAGGAAATTTATTGGTCGATTCATGGATCAAACACCTGTTGTGAATTTTGCCGTTCAGCTCCTTGTTAGAGAACAGCAAGTTGTGCAAAAAGTACTGAAACATTGAATAGTTGGACATGTGCATTCAAAAGTTTAGAGAAGGTCAAATTAATTTCACCTGTAAAGGTTATAGTGCATTTTAGGTTCATCCTGAAATTTCACCCGAAAGCCGAATATCCCTAACTTTTTGTGAGTAGTGTATATATATAATTATTTTCTTTATTCTATTTCTATTATATTAAATTAAGTTAATAAATAAAATTATAAGTGTAAAGTAAAATTTTATATTCTATTAAACAATCCTGAGCCTATTACAGGAGCACAGTCAGGCATATGCATGTTTTCTGCATTCTAATCTACTATTTAATGTTTAATATTTTCAAAAAAATCATAAAGATTGGATTTGTGGTTTTTGAGATATGGGCCCTCAAGAACAGCTCCATCGCCAGAGCAGCTCCAACCTTATTTACCACATTTCCCATATCTCCCTGTGCTCGCTTAGGTTTGGTGTACATGAATATGTAATAGGGGGCGTACACGCCACTGCTGCGAGCATGGTGACGAGCTAACTGTTCAAGTCAAGATACCGCAGAAAATTCTTGCGTGTCTGCCCAAAATGCCATCGTGCGCCGTACGTGGGTGTGATAAGTCAGGATACCGTTTGCCCAAAAATGAGACGAGGTGCATCCAGTGGCTGGCAGCAATTAACAACCCGATCTATGTTAAATTTGCCAAAAAAAGATTACGACAAAGTTCAAGCCAGAGGACTTCCAATGCGACTATAGTGCCAAATTACTGGGAACTAAATCAAAGAATTTGCTTGTCCAGAAATCCAACATATTGACCATCGGGAGCAGGGTATCTTTGACGTACTGCAGAGACTACACACGATGGCAGCACAACTCTTACACCTCTCCCCAGTCGTTCGCCATGGAGTACCCATTCCAATAGCCAACGATAAGCGGTCAGTCTGAATTGCCTAACGTTAAATAAAGGGGTGACAGAAAAAACTGGTTATAGTAATGTAATATCTGTTGTTGCACAAAGGATGCTAAATGAGCTGCTAGATAGCCATCTAGGTATAGCCAACAAGCGACTGATTCCGACAGTAGCCTAACTGACATTACATGGAATGTCCGAATCTTGGTGTCATGCTGGCAAGCACAACATATCAACTTTAACATAAGTTTAGCAAACGTTAGCTAAATTACAAGATTTTGATACAGTTTGTTAGCTACTCACTCATCGCTTAGTTGCCCTCCTGGACCCCTTGGTTGTGGATACTTCTTCCAATTAATCCTCCTATTGCTGCATAAGAAGTTGGTAAGTACTGCAGGATGTAGCAAGGGTTCAAAGTTATTATTGGCAGTGATGCAAACTCCGTGTTCGGTTTCTGCCAACAGCCGTTGCCCTCGATCCCATTCGCGGCAGCAAAGGCTCTCCGTCTCGGTAGGCATGGGTTCACAGTTCCCACACCGGCACCAATTTATGTTCCCACTTATCTGCTCTCTGTTAGCTTCGGCTGCCTCATCCTCCGCTCTCTGTCTCTCTCGCAATTCTTCCTCTGTAAATTCCGGTTCAAAACTGTAAGGTTGTATTTCTTCGTCAAAATCGAAAAGCTCGTCCTCTAACTCGGCGAACTCAGAGCTGTCCGCCATATCTCTCAGGCTATCGTCGTCGGCCAAGTGATATTTGTACGCTAACGTTACCGTATTTTCGTGGGAGTGTCATGTGATCGCCTGGATGGGTGCCCGCCCATAAACCAGTCTCTGCGTTCAAGGGTGGAGTTTGAGCGCCCGTTACCTTCTGGGAAACACTGGCTGAAGATTCAAGCCAAACACGTCCAGTGACGTCACTGGACGTGTTTGCCCTTTGAAGTTTTGCCGCCGTATTTCCCATAAATAGGAAACGGCTGCACTGACGGTGATTTTAAAAAGGCCTACACACAGAATTTAAGCATTTAATCCAAATATTCTCAACTGAAACAAGCGTGACTGTGCTCCTTTAAGAACTCTGTTATCCCTCTCTGTACTTCCCACACCTTATCTCCATTTATTCCTAGTATCCCAACCTCGTCCAACCTCTCATACCCTTTGTTGCAAACGCTCCCTTTCTTCTTTATATTTGATACAATGCATTATTACGTGTTCAGTGTTTTCAGTTATATTACAATGTGCACAAACATGTGAATTTACTTTACCCAATAAAAATAAAGTTTTGTTTAAACCAGTGTGGTCAAATCTTAATCTCGATATAACTACCTCCTCTCTTCTGCTTCGCCCTTTAACACTGTGCTCTAACGGACTTTTGTACCCTATAGTATGTTCTACCCTTACTGTCCTCATCCCATTTTTTCTGCCAGCATTCCAATATTTTCTTTTTAATTAATGCTTTACCTTGCCCTATTCCAAATGCTATATTAATTATGTGCGTCATATTTTCTTCTTCTTCTTAATGTTTAATGGGGGTTTTAACACAAACAAAATGGTGCATTACCGCCACCAAATGGAATGGCGGTGTGTGGATCGAGATTATTGACTACAAATTTGAGTATGGTAGGACCACAGAACTATTCTGTGGGTAGGACGGAGACTTCGAGTGCGTGGGGTTACTGTCACTTTCCGGTTCATGTCGCTTAAAGCAGCTTTCAGATATTTCAGCAAGGTTCTCCTTTTTTATCCCAGTGGTTACAGTTGTAGCCAAAAAATACTGTTGTACAACTCAGTTTTTACTCTTGAGATTGAACCACAAATGTGTCCAACAGAATTCCCTAAGATTGACTGGGTAGAGCAAGCAGTTGTGACAAATTTGACAGAATATAATGTTTGGTAAAGGTGCACATTAAAATGGACACTCACTACATTTATTATCACACATAAAAAATAAGTATTCTGTTTTTTTAAATTACAATTATCATTGTCTGTGATGTTAAAGGGTCCAAAGTCTACACCAATACATTTTATTGAATACACTGAATGAAGTTTGCTCATAAATGAGATTTGTTTTCATAATAACTATAACAATGTGTGTCAGAAATTGCCTGCATCTTTACTTCAGTAATACCTTAACCCATAATTTCCATAGTGGAACGTTTAAAATGTCAGTATACCTTTGTTACAATTGTCAAGCCAATTGAGCTGATCACAAATCTGTTGGAATTTTGCAAATCAGCCAATGTATTAGGCTACAGTGTGAGTTTTTATTTACTTCCTATTTTTAGTCATTAGTCACTAAGGGCTGGTTTCCCAGACATGGATTAAGCCTAGTCCTAGACTAAAAACTTTTTTCAATTGAGATCTTCATAGAATGTTTTCTTTTAGTCTGAGACTAGGCTTAATCCATATCTGGGAAACCGGCCCTTAGGGTTTCACGTTTTTGGTTATCCAAGACATCATCTCTCGAAACGTAAGTTAGGAATGTCATATCTTTATGAGGTTTCGTACACAGATCCAGACTCTTGCTGTTAAGGTGGAAAAAGATATGTAATGCATTACTTTTTCATTATACACTTAGGAAAAGTATACATACATCCTATCCATTTATACAGAATTCATATGGGATTTTTGACATAAGTGATTTCTTTCTTTATTAATTCATTTTCACTGAAAATATCTTGCCCTCTCTCACACACATATACACATGCACACTCATGTGAATATATATTTAAATTAATTTCTGTACAAATGAAAAATAAAGCACAAAAGAAGTGAATCTGAATTTATATGGTTCTAAACTACACTGCATTTAAATTGCAGTTGAAAGGTTGTAGTTGGAAAAGCTGTACTTGAATTGAAGTTGAAAAGACCATTTAACCTGAAAACCTTTGAATTGTGAAATTGTACATCACAACAACAAAAAGTATAGAAACACAATTAAGTACTGCTGAACAGTTCATGATTTGATGAAAATCCCTTATCACTGAATGGAGTCTCTTCTCTCCCAATGGCCTTACAAACACCTGCACCTGCATCTGCGATGCTTGTTTGTAAACGTGTCTGGTTCTGCTCTGTATTTTCTCCCACACATCTCTCCTTTGTGTGCATGTGTGCGTTTGTGTGTGAGAGCGAGAGAGAGAGAATGTGTCTTACAGGGAAATAATCCGGACCCATTCTGTGTGTGTTTCTCACAAGAGTATTAAAAATTAAAGTTATACTGATCATCAATTCAGATGGAGAGCCATGGAATCGTATGTGGAGGTGTGATTTGTTATGCATAGCTTTTGTGTGCATTACCCCCTATGGTCCACAATTGCCCCTTTGGGAGACGGAGCTGGGGAGTAATAGCCTGCCGAGCCTAACAACTGCGCCTGCGCTACGGGTCAATAAAACAGCCAAACGCCCTTGACCCAGTGGCCATTCGTAATGGTGGAAGTTTAGGGTAACTGCTGTAGCACTGACGTACCCCCCGTGGAGCCAGACAAGGGTGCAAAATTCCATGATATTGTACGACAAGAATTTCCTTGAAGTATGGTGTTCTCAATGAAGAGAGATATACGTGTTAGTTGTGAAAGTGTCGCCTAGTTTGAATTAACAAGGTTGAGAAGAGTAAGAAGACGACAGTTCGTTCCCGCAAGTTACGTTTAGTCAGGGACAGTGAAATAGCTAGTGTGCGCACAGCACTAAATTAGCCAAGTAAACAATATAACGTTAGTTATTAGCCTACCTGTAGCTAGCACCGGGTCTACAGCGGCGCCAATGCTCCAGTGGAGAAGTTCCCTCCCCTATCGACGGGGGTGGCATGACATCGGCTGCGGAGGTCCTTCGCTTCATCTCGGTTTGGCAGGCTGATCGTTCTCCTGGCTCAAATTATCCCCCCCTCAGTGGTTTCCCGGGAATCAGGTGAATTATTTCCTATTCGCCTGTCATCAGATAAAACCTCCTCTGGCACACATAGTCCTCACTGTTAACTAGCAGCTACTAGCTAGCCACGTTAGCGAACATGCTAGCCGATTAGCAGCTAACAGTTTGCGGCCTACGGAAAGGTGAGCCAGACTTAATTGTGAGAGCTTCATGTCAACGCTCCATCGTTGAATGACTTTGTGGAACGTTTGGGAACATTCTAGCATAAGTTCACATCAGCGCTTGTGCCAGCGCTTCACCTTTCAATGTGGACTGCTTTCTAAGGGTATGTCTGTTATTACTAGAGTGTACGTTATATTGCGATTGCTGAAGTGTATGCCACATTATTGCCAAGGTGTGTGTCAGTCGCTCACTAGTCCTGCCAGCAAGGGAGAGTGTGTGGTTGTGTATTATTGGGCAATTATACATCTGGGTTTATGGCATGTTAATGTGAGTGTTTAATAATTAATATTTGGGTTTATACGGTTCTTCCTTACACGCAGCCAAGAGTGCTGCTGGTTATGATGGGGGACACAGAGACACAGATCCTGCACTCTCTGGTCACCCAGTGAGGCTCTATATATACACGCACACCCAACACACAACACGGACAAGTTCTGTCCGTCACATTTGGCGTCACAAACAGGATCAATTCCTACACGAAAACCCACTAGTAGACCACGCCAAGTGAATGGGAGCTGCCCGAGACCCACTCATGTGCCACGGTCAGCACGACCTCTGTGGAGGCGCCCAAGTCATCTCAGCCAGGTGAGCATAGACAAGAGCCGAAGGGTGTGTTTGGAAGCTGTTTCACCCTGGACATACTGATCGACGGGGTGAAGACACGTTGCCTCCTAGACACTGGCCCCGAAGTGACAACCATGTCTGAGACCCACTTCAAGAGGCAGTTTGGCGGGACGAGACTGTCATCGGCCAAATGGGTCAAGCTAACGGCTGTGAACAGGCTGGACATCCCAGTCGTTGGGTGCCTCTACGCAGGCATGGAGTGTCTGGGGATGAAACTGCCCAGGAAGTGTGTGTTCGTCTTGCGGGATGACGTCGCATGCAATGAAGAGAAGAGTGTGGTGCCCGGAATCCTGGGGATGAACGTACTCAGTGGACTCCGCAGTCTCTTCTCTGGTCTCGATGACGTACAGATGATGAACCTACACAAGCAGCCCGCCAGGAATGTGAACCTGCACCACGTCTTCACTGAGATGGAGAGAGAAGAGCAGTACTGTGGACCTGCCGGCAAGATAGGCTATGTTAAGGTAGTAGGACGACGTGCAATAGTTATTCCCCTGTGTAGCGAGACAGTCATCGAGGGCCGCTGCAGGGTGCCTCCAAAAACGAGCAGCTAAGTGCTAGTCGAGGCGACGGCTGAACCAGCTCCTAGGAAAGCACCAGGCCGTGTTCTCACAGGATGACGGCAACTAGAGCTACACCACCATGGTCACCCATCACATCCCCACTGGTAGTGCACATCCCATTAAACAAAGACATCGGAGAGTGCCCCCCCACGTGTTCCAGGAGTTCAAACAACATGTCCAAGACCTGGTCGCACAGGGTGTACTTAAAGAAAGCTGCAGTCCCTGAGCATCGCCAGCAGTGATCATAATCAAGAGGGATGGGTCGGTTTCTGCTGTGACGATAGCCGGCTGAACAGCATTACGCACTGAGACGCATACCCACTGCCCAGAGTGGAAGAGTCACTGGAGGCCTTGGGCCAAGCTAAGCTTTTCTCATCCCTGGACTTGACCGTGGGTTATTTCCAAGTGGCCGTGGGGGAGCAGGACTAAGAAAAGAACGCTGTCACAACGCTGTTCGGGCTATATCAGTGGACCCGCATACCTTTCGGGTTATGCAATGTTCCAGCCACGTTTCAGTGATTAATGGAGGCAGTGCTGGGGGACCTTGCCTTCCATGTCCTGCTGCTGTACCTCGTCGATATCCTAGTGTTCTCCAGTGACTTTGGGAGCCACTGCAAGAAATTGGATCTGGTGTTTGAACTCCTGCGAGAACAAGGCCTCAAACTAGAGCCCTGAAAGTGCTTCCTCTTCAGGACGGAGGTGAAGTTCCTGGGACACGTCGTGTCGGCCGCCGGGGTGCAGGTAGATGTGGAAAAAGTGATGGTGCTGGAAGACTGGCCCGTGCCACACATCATGAAAGATGTCAGACAGGTAGTGGGCTTCATGTCATACTACCGGCGGTTCGTACCGCACTTCACCCAGGTAGTGTGACCGCTGCATGCCCTGATGGGAAAAGCAAAAAAGGGAACCACAAAGGCTCAGCCCCTGCCGTTCGTGTGGGGCAAAGACTGCCATGCCGCATTCGACCAGTTGAGGAAGCACCTGATGTCCCCGCCTGTGCCAGCGTACACTGATTTCAGGCTCCCCTTTGTTCTGACAATGGCTGCAAGCTACCTCTGACTAGGAGCGGTGCTGAGCCAGCAGCAAGATCGAGTAGAACGTGTAATAGCCGTCGCCAGCAGGGGCCTGCGCGGGTCTGAACGAAACGATAATAACTACAGCGCATTCAAACTGGAACTCCTTGCCCTTAAGTGGGCCATCACCGAAAGGTTCAGAGACCTACCGCTGTACTCAAAGTTCACCGTCATCACTGACCACAATCCCCTGCGCTACTTGGAGACTGCAAACCTAGGAACAGTGGAACAGAGGTGGGTCGCACAGCTGGCGGAGTACAACCTCGAAGTCCAGTACAAACCTGGGAGGCTGAACCAGAACGCTGACATATTGTCGCACATCTCGGTGGGGCAGGAGCCGGAGGTTCAGGACGTTGAGAAGGACTTCCTAGTGATAAAGGAGGACAAAGTCAGTGCCAGTTTCTGGCCTATGTGGAAGGTTGAGGAGAAGAAAGCGCCTGTGATCACCGCAACGCAGGTCACGGTGAAAAGCAACCTCTGCGGCCATAGTTGGGATGAGCTGCGGCGGCTCCAAACCGGGGACCGTGATGTAGGGCAAGGTATTCACGGCCGTGAAAGAGGGCATTCTACCTACCAAATCACAGCTACGGGAGATGAGCCGGCCCCAAAGGAAGCTGTACGGGCAGTGGGGGCGGGTACGGCTGCAGAAGGGCATTATGTTCCAGTGCCTATGCGACCCCCGTGACGGTGAAGAAGTACGGCAGCTGATCATACGGCCTCACTACAGCGGCACGTCTATGAAACCCAACACAACCACGGCAGGCAATTCAGTGAACGGGGCACCATGGAGCTGCTGCGACATGGCTACTATTGACCAAATATGGCAACGGACATGAAGAGCTGGATACAGCAGTGCAAAAGGTGCGCCCTGGCCAGGGACGTGTTCCCAAAACACAGGCATCTACGACGTGCAGCACCGTCACCGTGCCTCTCAAGGTCCTCGCCATGGACTTCACAGTGTTGGAGCCATCGACAGGAGGGTACGGAAACCTGCTGGTACTAACAGACATGTTTACACGGTTCACAATTGCAGTACCGACCAAAGACCAGCCCGCGCGGACCACCGCTGCAAGTGTTTCTTACTTGTGGATATCTGGACTCAGTATATCAAAGGAAATTAAGCTGCTATCACCACATGTGAAAGTTTTGGTTTGGTTCTGTTTCAATAAATATGTTGACTACCCATAATGTTTAATTTGGTATTTAGTCTGTAGTGATTTGAGTGCCTAGGCACTTATTGTTCTCCCCTGGATTTTATGACCAAGTGGTGCTGGGGTGTCTTTCATGATGTTAAATTGTAGCCTACTAATTAAATGACTGAAGAGAAGTTTAACAAGGTGGACCCTACAAAGGTTTATAAGTAGGCTACTAAAATGGACTATACTTTCTTAAAATACGTGTAATAGCCTTTCGGCTTTATTGGACAGCACAGTGTAAGAGGAATGGGAGCGAGTAATGCAAAAAAGGTCGGATTCGAACCAACAATGTCGCAAAGAGCACGGGAATACTAACCCCTGCTACAGGCTGCACCACGGGGAGACACGCCAGGAAGGGATTCTTCGGCTCACACTTAAATAAATAAATCAATAAATAAATTATATTAAAAAGTAAAGTTTATACTTACAAAGAAAATGTTGCTAAAAAAAAAGTTAACTAGTTCTGTATGCCACTTGTGCTCACTGGATATCTAAGTTATCTTACTTGAGTTTTATTAACTAAAATGTGGCCTGTTTAGTCCTAAAGTTGTCATAGCCATAGGCTATGTGTAGCCTAGCTACGGTTTTTATTTTGTTTTTTTAAAGGGTTTTTGTGTTTTGTGTAGTTTTGAAAAAGCCTGGTATGCAGTAACAGACTAGCCTTTTATTTTCATTCGTTTTTTGTTTTCAAAGAGGGCATTTCCTGGTATAACTGCTGACTTGTGGTGAAAGTGCTGTGGTGATAGATTTACCTTAACATCTGTCCGAAATTGTAAACAGGTCGTCGATTTTCACGGTAAGAAGAAATTTTATGACAACGTTGGCCTGCATACCCAAATTCAACCTGGCCATAGTTCTTGTAACAGTCCCATGAAAAATGCATGTTGCACACAAACATGCCCGACCCAAAATGCGCACCCAGAGTAGGCCTACAGCTATCTCTGGATCACTTGGGAAAGCATGTAATCTGCTGATGCTCTGTCTTGCACCCAGTGAAAGCACACTTGCGACCCATCGCTCGTTGCTTGGAAATTGAAAATACTAGAATTGAAAAAACTAACTTACAGTTGCTAATACTAGCAAAATTGGAAAAAAATTATAAGTTGAAAGAGGCTAACCTATTAATAATAAAACGTAAATTGAAAAAGATAGGGTAACAGGTACATCGAACTAACGAACGATTGTCAAATGGATATGGCTATGCCTTCTCAGGAATGTATTTATATTGGGGGCGGTAACAAAGTGACATGGACTCGTACTTTTGGTACGATTCTACGTCATTTTCAATGATGTAAGCCATTTGTGATTTTCAACCCCGGAAGAAGAGAATAGGCGATGTAATGGCTACAATACTGGAAATTCAACATTTTGCCCAAAATTGTAGACTAAATGCATACTATTGTTCTCTTCCATCTGAGACAATGCATACATATTAGTTAACATCTCAAAAAAATTGTTTTAGTGTTTCCTACCCCTTTAACAAATAATTAAAAAAAAAAAAGTATACTCAACTGGCATACTCAATAGTAGGCAAGTGCGCTGATTCGGACACGGCACATGACTCTCAGAGTCGACTCCCAAATTCCAATCCTTACCCCATTATCCCATAGACCGCATTATCCCCCCCGTACATAGGCGCGCCTCCTATCCCCATTATGCCCCCGTACATGGGCGCGCCCCCTATCCCTACTACCGCCCCCGTGCGCGCACACTGAGACGGCTGAATGTTAGCGAAAGGAAGCGAATCAGAGAGGAATCATCACCGGTGGAAAACGGTAACAAAGCAGCAGGTAAATCAACTTTATTTTCGGATTGATTGGCAAAGATTTACGGAGGGGGATTTCCCTGTCTGTACCAAGTGAGGAAAGGTGCAAGTTAAAGTTTTGTTCTTGTCAAATCTTTAGCGAACGTTACATTGCTGTTTTTCCTATTCAGCCAGTGCGACCTCTTTGTCGCTTCCGCCCAACGAAATCATCGAGAAAAAAAACTAGCTAACGTTAGCTAACTTAGCAGACCTCTTTATCCAATGGTACGCTAGCGTTTCCTATTTTTCTTATAAAATGCGCACAATTTTCTTCCAACAAACTTGACTTACTAACGTTACTCAACTCCGAACTTTCAAGTGTCTAGCTAACGATTAATTTAACTTAACGTTACAGCAAATCTTTTTCCATAGACGAATATTGCTAGGTTAGCTGCGTTAACGTACCAACATTAGCAAGCTAGCAACTGTTAGCTAAGTAACGTTAACGTTACGTTAATAAACTTTTATCAATGAACTTCATGTCATATTGTTTTGTAAGCTAGCTCACGTTAGAAATTTAGGAGACTAACAGTTAGTACATTGCATCTGCTAAGTTAGCCGGTTCGCTAGGTTGCTAACGTTTGCTCAGACGAACGGCAGCTAGCTAACGTTAATTATATTAGCTAAGTTAGCTACTGGGTGGGTGGTAAGCCTAGGTGCAACTAAAGTTAGCGAACGTAAACATGCCAGTCAGGGAACTTTAACGTTACACCAAATGATAGCTATGCATTTAAAAAAAAAAAAAAAAAAGAACTTTTTGGCAAAAAGCTTGATCTAGGTAAATTGCTTGAATGACCGAGTGAATAACGTTAACGTTAGGTGACCTAGGTAAAGTACTTGGAGCCTAACTGTATATAGACGAATGCTTTACAATAGTAAATCAAATAGTAAAGCATAGTGTCATGAGGTGGGGTAAATATCGTAACGACCCAAACTCTCCCTCCCTGCGCGATATCCCTTCCTCCCTCCCGGGCCTCCCTGCGCAACTGAACAGTCAGTGGCGACTACGCATTTGTGAACAGAGCAGTGGTCGCTACCACAGGGGTCAATCCAAATCTGTGTTGTGGAGACTTGGGCCTATTGCTTGTTGATATTACAAAGTCAGATTATCCTGGACAAGAGAGAACGCACAGTCTCTTATTCCATGGGGTTTCTAATCTGTCATATGGGATCCCTCTATATTTGGATTTTGTCTGAACCATAATTGCAATTCCTGAAAAACCAGCATACTTGTAGTCCCCCAGGCCCAAATTGGAGAACCACTACATTATTTCAGTGTTTGGAGATTAAGAGCAACTTTATTAGTCATGATTATAGGAGTAGATTTTTTTTTATACATTAGCCAAACTATTTCCCCTTTGCATAGTACAGTCCATCATCGCTGTTTGCTGATCAGGGTAGTACAGCTCATCACTACTCTTCCCTGATCATGGTAGATGCTTTTCCGTGCTCTTCATTGATCAGAATTCCCAGCACTGGCCACTTAGGCCTGTCTACTTCATTGACCAGACACATAATTCTATAGTTAGCGATGTTCATGTGTGAACATGCTGCAAAACACAATTCTTAAACGTGCACTATGTAGGATTTTTAGCCTGGCTGTAGTCCTGTGTTTACAATCAAAAAAGTCTCCGCCTCCGTTCTAAACCCCACCCACTCCCCTACGTTGAGGTCGAGATTGTATAGCACAGGCAAGAAACGCGAAAAATGTCAAGCAAAGATAAAATGAAAATAACGTTTTCAGCAACATTGTTCTATACGGTAACAGCAATTGTGTAGTATTATAGCGATTAGGCTAAATGAACACTTTTGAAATAGTTTTGAAGTCCTCAGCTCCCCAACATCGACCCCTGCTTCATAATGTATTCATTCATATAGCCTACTGTACGTCACTTTGAATAAAAACATCTTCTAGGAAGCATGTATCTGGCTCATCGTTACTGCCGTCACCGACGAACGCAGTTGTAATTGGCGATTCTGTGTTTGGAATGTAAATGTTGCCAGTGGTTTCATGGATTTTAGCGTGAAGCCTACTGTTTTCCTGGTGTGAGAGTGGATGTAATAATTAATGTAGGCAGAAATTACACTAGGTTGATAAAATCATAAGTTTTAAAGACTGATATTATTTCATTATGGGCCTATAACTGCATTAAACTCATTTGCAAGCTTAATTGTGATCTCAGGACTGCTTCCTGTTTTAAACCGTGGCAGTGAGAAATTCAGCCAGCTCAGTGCCCTAAATCTCAGTGTTTGGCTAACATTATTCTGAAATCTAAGACAACAAAATTCCTTTGTTTGAACGATACCCTTAGCTAGCTTGCTAGCTATCGTTAGCCTCAAAACAAAAAATACCTTACCTAGACGCACATCGTTTCACTAAAATATCTAACGCTAGCGAAATTTGAACACATTCATTGATTCAGTCACAAAATGGAATAAACTCTCCTAAAACAGGTATCTGGTTTGCATTAGGTAGGATAGGTAACTAGCTAGTAGCCGTGATAAATTAGCTAAGGTTAGCTAACGTTAGCTGAAGCTCAATGCTTACCTGTTCAGGAGAAAATTAGCCAACTCGGTATCCGTCTTGAAAGGCTTCTGGGCTCTAAGCTGTCTGCATCTTTCAAATGCCAGTCCAAGATTTACCCGTGTTTTAGCACGGCTCTGGTCGTGGAGCTGTTTCGAAAGAGGATGAGGCTTTTTAGGTTAGGTCTAGTACCATCGCAGTTGATCCAGTTCGTTTGCTTGCTTCCATAGTTGCAGCGCGCTGTGTTTGTGTGCCAATTTGTTTCATATCAGGCAACCCGGGGTGTCGAAATGGGCAGTGGGCGGAGTCAACTCAGAGACGTTCGGGCAGTGGGCGGAGTGAACTCGGAGAATAGTGAATCACGCAAGACAAAAACAGACGTTCCAACCCGGAATGGAAATTTCAAAGGAGAATATACTGGCTGTAGCATTGTTGTCGGAGAAGCCAGTATTTCGATTTAGCATGTTTCCTTAATATCTGATGAAATATCATGGTCATTTTATGATTTAGTACAGCAAATATGTTACATATAGCCCCATTAACAAGCATTTGAATCTTACATTTAGACTTTAGAATCTTACTTCTGTTACTTTTTTGCTAAATCAGACAAACTAGCTGCCAGTGGGGTGTGAGCTTTACTCATTTCAAGATTTGCCTGTGGGGTAAGATCATTTTACTAGTCTTCTCATTACAAGACTAAAACACTTAAGACAGGCATTTTTTCAGTGTACTAGTGAATAATTTGCTAGCCAGCCATAAGAAACCTTAGTTATAGTCAGCGTGATAGATATTTAGCCTAATTTTGCTTTTGAAAGTTATATTTGTGTTAAGACAATAAAGCTCAGTTAAGTTAGGTTAATGGAATTGAAAGTTCATGGCTAATAGCCTAAATAGTTGCAAACTACCTAGTATCTTGCTGGTACATGTGTGTTTATTTCTGAATGTGTAGTTGTGCAGATATTGCTGTGTGTGTTTCTTTCTGCAGAGATTGCGGTGCGTGCATGTGTGTGTTTCCGACAGTGTGTGTTATTTTGCAGGTATGGCAGCGATCAGGAAAAAGCTGGTGATTGTGGGCGATGGTGCATGTGGAAAGACGTGCCTTCTGATCGTGTTCAGTAAGGACCAGTTTCCTGAGGTCTACGTCCCCACTGTCTTTGAGAACTACGTTGCTGATATTGAGGTTGATGGGAAACAGGTGAGCTGCTGCCCCACCCATATACAGCTTTGAGGCATGTATACACACACACACACACACACACACACACACACACACACACACACACACACACACACACACACACACACAACTTCTATACCTTGTAGACAAGAAAGTACTCTACCATGTGGTAAGACTGAACAGCATCACTTGTTGAGTTTTTATGCCTCAGGGTTTTTTTCTCCGAAAGTTGGACCAACTTGTCATGCTTGTGGGCCTGTCTAATCATCACAGTATCCTCTGTCGATTTGGTTGAGGACTGATGAGCAGGTTTTATTCTCCAAAGAGCATGTGGGTGTAGAGCCATCCAGTAGGGTTGCCCCCAAATAGTCGACTAAACCATTAGTTGATCAAAAGAGCTTAGTCGATTAAAATTTTAATTGGTCGAATCGTCGCACTGTGAAAAAAGGCGAGAGTGGAACTATTCATTCCGGACGTGCGCCTTGTAACAAACAATTGGTGTCGATTAATTAAGGAATAGATCAGTTGTATAGAATTTCTGAGAGAAAATCAGAAGTATTCGAGCATTTCGAGCGTCTAAAGCAGGGGTGTCAAACTCCAGTCCTGGAGGGCCGCAGTGTCTACAGGTATTTGTGGTTTCCTTTCAATCAGCACCCAGTTAAAGCATTGAGAACAAGGTGTGTGGACTTCTTTGCCAATTAGTGACTTAAATTAATCACTTGTGCTTAAACGCACCAAAAACCAGCAGACACTGCGGCCCTCCAGGACCGGAGTTTGACACCCCTGGTCTAAAGGATGACCCCAAAAAAGTTAAATGGAAACTCTGCAAGCAACAATTCGCCTATAAGCGCATCTTCTCAAAGGCCGGCTTTATTGTCAGCCCCAACACGGAGCGCACTTCTCCCTAGCAACGTCAACAAACTCGTGTTCCTCACGCATAATTATGAGAAGATCGGAGGAAAAACAGCAGTGAGTAGGCCTAATGTGACAAGGTTCGCTGGTCACAAGTAGGTTAAAACACACTTTTACATTGCTAATATAGATTATAATTCATCTTTCGTTTGGCCTGTTGTTGATATTTCTCTTAAGTGTTTCAGTTTGCTGTGTTTTTTATTTATTCGTTTGTTTATATAATTTATAGCCTATTGCGTTTTAAAAATAAAATAAAATATTTTTTTGATAACCGTGAAGTTGTTAAATGAGCTACATTGTTTTTGCTCTTTCGTATCACTGGACAAAAGGCTGCTTTTTTATTTAGTTAGTCACTATTTTTAAGTTGTGTGTTGTTCTAAAGAGTAGCCTATAACTAAAAATAACAATGGTAAATGTCTCATTGCTTGTTCTGACACATTCATTTACCGCTTTGTCTATGCCGTTAATAGCCTACAACGTGGGCCATAAGCAAACCAATGCCATTAAGAGGCAGCGCAGGTCATTTAATCGCAACCTGTGCTCATAGCTATAATTGATATTTTAAATGCTCGTAATGACGGATTTGTATTTCTCTGTAATATAGTAAACTTACTATAGATCAGATGGAAGGCAAACCATTTTCTGATGCTCAAAAATACATATTTAAATAATTAAATTTATATCATAAATGTGCGACGGTTAGTCGACTGGGTTTGAACTGACGACTACAGGTTGACTAAGCAAATCTTTGGTCAGGGGCAGCCCTACCATCCAGTAACCACAGCTTTCAGTTTGTCCTTTCTTTTGCTGTGATGTGCCGCTGGGTCGTTCATCCTGTTAAGATGCTTTGCTTGGATGTGGATGGGCCCCACGATGTGGTATCAAGCAGCCCCGCAGAGTGGCACATATGTCGCTTGTTTGTAGTGTCATCTATCGGAGAGAAGGATTTCAGTTTTCATAACATCAGTCTCATCTTGCACCAGTGACCCTCCTCTGGTTAATCAGCACCCACAGATTACCTGCACACTCCTATTATTATATCTGTGCATGCTTAACCCCTTTGCGCAGATGCCAAATTTGCTAAATTCTCACCTATTTAGGGGGTGATCTGTTTAAGGCTTTATAACTCCGCGTGTGAGCATCAGAGACTTGAAAATGGCTTAAATGAACCAAGACAGTTGTACCATTTACAATACTAACTTAGATTTAGGTCAAAATAAAGTGCCACAAATGCAAAGAAATCTTGGCAAAATGCAAAAGAAATTAGTTTTTCTTTAGTTTGCAATGAAATACTGTGAGGTTCATATGTGAAACGGGTAAAACTATACATTTTCTGGATCATAAACTCTGTGTCGACAAGTATGCAAAATCTGAGGGTGATATGCAGAACTGCTACAGATCTATGATGCAAAAGGCAATGTTCCCTGCTGTCCCTTAGTGTCTTCATATGTATCCAAAATGGATAAACTGTGCTGTAAATCATAAAATAATTATACATTTAACTACAAATCAACTGTTTTGGCTCATTCAACTCACTTTCGCATAATTTTCAAGTGGGAATTAACTATCTTCATGAGTATAGGGGATAGATATGCATGGGTCTAAACACCTATCCAAAACCTGTCATAAAATGAATAAAATATTTTTTGTTCATCATAAAGCATATACACAGTCATTCATACTCATTCCAAGGAACATTTTATATTCATCTAGCACAGGGATTCTCAACCTTTTTTAGACCAATGCACCCCTATCCAATGTTCAGGTCCCACCTCAGGTTTATTATTATTATTAATTAATAATTATTATTAACAAACCTAATAATGTTCTATTTGGCTACTAATAAGTAACCTACAATTTTATGTCCTACCTATAAGGTTCCAACCCAGTGACAAGCGTTTACCTTTTAAGACGTGTCCTTTTTCTAAGCGTGTTGCCAGCTGCGCTAAGTGACATTTATTCAGGAAATTTGGGTGTTGGACATCTGATTTCTGACATGGTGCATTCCAAAATAAACTCAGTTGTGTTGTTCCGCTGATGTTGAATTCATAGCCTTCCAATATGCTTATCAAATTCTAAATTGCACCGGAACTAAAGTCTTCTGACTTAATTTTGTTAAAGGGCACAAAGTTCATGATATTATTTTCAAAGAGGTTGAAACGCATGTGCTGCTAGTTAAGTACACCTCTGATAAAGAACATCTTTCTTGCCAGCTAGCTAATCCTGTTTCGTGATACAAGCCCCAGTTCTGTGGCCATGCTGTTGCTGTTTACTTGTTGGTAACTTTGCGCCGAAACTGGAAGTAACTGCCTTCTCTGTGCTCTCACCAACTGAAGAGGGCAGGCATCGGTACGGTCGGGGATTCTTTTTTTATTCCGATTTTTTCCCTCGGATGTCGGAGGCGTCTTGATGGCTTGACCCCCGAGGCTTGAGCATTAATTTAGGGCAGACGCCCCCCATAATGGCTCCAACGGCCCTCTCTCATCCATCGTGCTTCCAGTGCCCCCTTGCTATCTCAGCACATCCCCGTTGAGAAACCCTAATCTAGCACATATACAAAGTTGATTTGAATGAGTATTTAAGTGACAAGTATTGCCCAGGGAGATACTAATACGCCATACTGTTGTGTATATTATGTATGATAAGATTACAGTAAAATAATACTCCACCATAAGGAAAATGCTGGCAAATGTTTTAGCTTAAAGGGGAACTGAAACGTAATATGAAGTGAAGGTGATAGGGTGGATGACTTTTCAGTCTCATACATATTCCAGTTCTCAAATCTCACGAAACGGTCAATAATTTATCTATTTGCTAGCTGAGTGACAGCAGTAGTAGTGGCCGTCTCAGTCTCAGTGAAGTCAGGTCATCGATGTCTTCAATGGAGAAAGATGCAAAATGGTCCAAAGGTCATACTGCATTGCCCCAGGCTGTAGAAATACTCTTTTTAAAGAAAAGGCAGCTGTTCGCCCCATACATTTTCACCGGTTTAGCCCCCCTAATCTATGTTAGCTAACGTGCTGAATTTGGACTTGTCCTAAAAACATTAAGCTTGAGAGCCTACTATTTACGTGATCTCCCATGTCGACTCATTTGCCTTTAAGGGCAAATCAAACGTAAAACATGACAAAGCCACCTATGAACGCTTACACTACACGTTAACTGTGGCAAGTGAAGTCTGTGAAGATGTGAAGTGAAGATGTTACGCTTGGCTTCTTGGAGACTTCTAGGAGCATCTTTCGGTCAGCTCTTGGGGTGAATTTGGTGGGACGGCTTGTCCTCCGTAGATTTCTGGTGATGTGGAATTTTCTCCATTTGGATATGATGCATCAAACAGTTGAATGATGTCCTTCATACTGCTTTCAAATGGCTTTGTAACCCCTCCCAGTCTCATGAGAATCAATAATCTTTTTTCTCAGTGCTCCGGCTAGCTCTTTTGACCTGGCATGATATGTTAGAACACACCTTGATGGTTATGTCCAAACAAAACCAATTGTCTGTTTTTATGTAAGCCTAGAACTTCCAAATTATTATCTAATAATTGGACAATCTTTTAAACCAGTTTTGTGCACCAGACATAAATTTTAATCAATATATTTGATAGTAAAGGTTAGGGGTGAGTCAGAATATTTGGTTATTTGATTATTCGTTCATGACGGCAAAAATCTAATTTTGGAGGGGGGCAACATTTTGTCGGTAGTTTTAACAACAACAAAAAAAGTCATATTTTATTTCTTGTGAAAAGTATTTTTACATACAATCATATTTCATAAATAAATATAAGAATAAAAGTTTGCATAGACCACAGGTGCTGGAGATGTGTGAAAGCCAAGTGTGAAACAATAAACTCTGTGGGTGCATCCCAATATTTTTCACTCCCCACTTCCTTTCTGCCACTCCCCCACTACCACTCCTCTCCTACCCGGAAGTATGCAAAACTGCATGAATGTTTCGAGTAGAGGTAGTTGCATGTACAGGATACAATGTACCTGACATTGCGGTTTGCATCGAGACATTCATTAATATGTAACCATTAATACGTAATTAAGATGTAATCAGCAACACAATGATCCGTTTCCGGGGGAACGGAGGAGAGGAGGTGGTAGTGGAGGAAAGGAGGGTGCATTTTTCGATTGGGACGCACTCAGTGAGTTTATTGTTTCATAAATAAATACAAATCACTGAACAGAACCGTTATGCACTTCAGTTCGTGGTTCCGTCTAACTATTATTGTGAACGACCTAGAGACTACTTCTCGCTGGTGACGCATTAGCCTTTCCTAGCTAACCACTAAGCCAGCAAAAATGTCCATGTCCAAAAAAAGCTCAGAAAAAGCTCAGCCTGGGACCAATTTAAAATAATCGGGGACAATCAAGTGCAGTGCAATATTTGTGATATTAAATTGTCCTACCACGGATCGACCTTGCCTTGTGACCGGCCCCTGTGCAGGCTACGTCTTCTTTCTTGCAAACTCACAAATGTGACAAACCTCCAGCTGAAGAAATATCCGTGAACATCGCTGGCATGATAGCCAAGGACACTAGATAACAGCAGTGTAGCTAATCCTTGCAAAGGGTAGGTGCATAAAGTACTGAAAACAGGGAAAACAGCTGTTATTATATATAGCACATTATAGCCTACTTGTATTTTGGAAATTGAATTCTTTTTTTTTTCCATTTCAAATGTACAGTAAATGTAAAAAAAATGTAATTTCCTTAATCTACGTATTTTATATGATAGAATTGTTACTTGTAAATTGTTGCTAGAATTGCCACAATTTAATTGTTAATAGGCCTACACTTGAATAAATAGCCTATTTCATATAATGCTTCTTGTGTGCGTTTTATTTACGGTGTTTTCTTAAAGCTGTAGTTTATAATTTCAGACAAACATGAATACTGTAATTGTGACAGATACATCTACCACTAGGGGTCCAACGTGGATCGGGTTAAAGAAATCTGGAAATCCAAGCTGGCTTTAGCGAATTTACCAAGACAAGAAGGGTGACAGCTGGAGGAGGGTTAAGCCGACACAACCCGCAAGATGAAACCATAATGTGTTAAGCATTCATTATTTTAGATCAGAAAAATTAAAATGAAGGCTAATTCATAGGTCTACAATAGTGGCTGCAACAACAATATTGTTGCTTATTTGACACCACCCTCCATTCAGAGTGACGTGCAGTCGCTTAGGTTTTACCGCGTCAGGAAAATCTACTGCATTTCGCACTTGACAGGTGTCAGTTTCTGATCCTGACGGGTAAAGGTAGGGGTGTACTTACTTTTTCCTCATGAGGAATTTGCATTTATGTTCATTTCAATTGCTTTTCATTTAGCATTTGTTGAATTAGTTCGCCTTAATCAATCAATATGGTTGAAATAAAAATTAGATAGACTTGTGTCCAGATATGTCAAAAAAACTGACTACCGTTTGAAGGTGTACTTACTTTTTCACATGACTACATATCGAGGAGGGATATGTGCATATCCCACAGGCATATTCTCGGACGGAATCAATGCTATGGTATCTTGGTAACTGGTATCTTCTTCTGACCCACTCCCAAAATCCATTTAAGCAGGTGAGGATTTTCTCTTGCCATGCTGACGAGTTAGTAAATTTGTTAAAACTTGCGAAAATAGCAGGAAACGACTAGTACTCCTCACCAAGTGAATGTACATTCTAAGTTGTTTGTGTATAACTAAACTGATAAAACTAGAAATGCTGTTACACGCGGCTGTAATTTATTGTTCAAAGCATCCACTAAGACATTGTGAACACTTGCTAAGGTTATAATGTCCTATGTTGGATTAAAGAGTCGTCACTGAAACCAGAATGAACAGGAATGAATGAGACAGGTTTGCAGAGCGTGGGGTGTATTACACGTCGCCGTTTCAGATAGTGTAATAGTGTTACAAAGTGGATTGTCCCAGACAATAAATTACCACTGAATTTTGGAAGGGACATCTCTATGCGTAAAACCAATGGTAGGATTGGATATTTCTTTCATATTTAGTAGCAGATATTGGTAGTAGAATGATGTGGTATAATTACACAAGAATTTCACGTTTATTTTGCATTTGAGTGAGCAGGGCTTTTCACGGTTGTTTTGGCATACGATCGGGCTATTGTTGGGTTTATCTTGTTACGGGGTGTCACGATTCTCCAAATCCGCGATTCGATTTGACTTTCGATTTTAAGGTCGCAATTCGATTCTTTTTCAGCACAATTTCTTTTCCAGCACTATAGTCTAACTAATGGCTATGCCATTGTTAGACTATCGAGTCTTGATTTGTAAAGACACCTAAACAGTTAAGCGCTTTATCAAAACTAGACTCTAGAATAAACAGTTGAACATTTACCACGCTATTAACAATTTACACATTGGTTTTATGCCCTGACAACGGTCATTTACATTTTCAAATTCTTCTTTAAAAAGATGAGCGTGTTCACATTCTTTGAACAGTTAAGAGCTTTAACAAACTAATATCTGAAATAATAAACAGTTGAACATGTACCACGCTATTAACTATTTACACGTTTTTTTTCATGCCCTGACTGTCATTTGGGTTGTCATTTGAGTTGCCTGTGTCAATGTTTTTTTCCCAGTCAAATCTATTTCTTTGTGATGCCTGCGAATGTGTCCTGCCATATTTGACGTGTTGCCTGAGGTGGCGTATGGTACTCGCGTGTAGCATAGCCGACAAACTGTTGTTATTTTGTCAATGACACGTTCGTTGTTTATATAACTCACGGGGAAGGCAAACTGTTGCCACACCGGTGACTTGAGGGAAGCAGGAGGATTTTCCAGTTCTGTTTCTCCATCTCCGACTCCGGCAGTGGCCATGGTGTGTCGAAAAGTAATGCAGGCTACCGGTAAGCTAACGTTAACTAGCAGCTGTGTCTTCTTTGAAATATCAGTGTTTCCCCTACCATTATCTTGGCCGGGCGCTCGCCTGCCGCCCGGCTTGGACAAGAGGGAAAATAAATAATTTTAATGAAAAAAAATAATAATTTATATTATTCTTTTTTTTTTTTTATATAATCTTTTTTTTTATGTAGCTGCAATATTTCCCTTACCGCAGAATGCGGGAATGATCAAAATAGCATCTGGAAAAACCCAAAACAGCTTCCGTTTCCCGTTAGGCCTAATTAAAATTTTCAATGGCAGCGCTGATATTATGAGGGTGTAATTATAGTTTCCGCCTCTACGCAAAATGGCGCACTTTCACCGCCCGGCCTGAAAAAAAAACTAGGGGAAACACTGAATATCGTTGTTTTTTTTCTCCGGACGCACGCCTGCGTGGACGAACAAAATGCAGTGGAAGGCGTCAAGTTTCGTTTTGTCGGAAACGCTTACATTAGAGATGGCCATGTAGGCTACTTTTTGTACATTTTACCCATCACATGAAAGGCTAAGAAGGCGCGCGGGGGGCGGGGGTGGAGAGAAAAAAAAAACTTGGAGAATCGCGAACCAGCTTGTGATTTCGAAGTTCGAAATCGAACGCTCATTTCGATCAGATTTCGAATCGGTATCGTGACACCCCTACTTGTTACTATGACGGAAAAATAATTTTATATGATGAATAAATACGTATATATGAACTCACACATAGACGCTGTTGTCCACTATCTCACGCATGGGTAGGTACAGTTGCAGGCGAGACTGGGTGGGCGGTTGCTTATTTAATGGTCTTTCTACAGGAAAATAGTGACACGTAGAAACTCCGTATTCGCCAGAGTTGTCACGAATCGTGCACAAATAAAGCTAAAACACGGAGTTTGTTGTTTCCACTCATAGTTTGGTTGCAGGAGAAATTAATATCTGAGTTGAGCAAAATCTTGACGCCATGGCCACTAGGGGATCTGCGTGAAGGGGTTAACTGGAGCACTGCAGAGTAAAAAGAAGCAACTGACTGACATAACATGTTTCAGAAGTGTGTACTTGTTTCGGGTGGGTGGGATTGCTCTGCTGTGGCAATTGGAAACAAATAAAAAACGGGACGGGATATGTTTTCAGGACAATGTCTGTAAAGTAAATGTTATCACAGGAAGCCTGTAATGTTAATGACCAATTCGGACGGGATAAAGTATCTCTGTAATCAATGTCCAGAATTAACCAATTAAACTGGGGGATGATTAGGTAGCAGATTGAAAGAGCTAGGTTGGGAGTTTAGCCAGGACGCCGGGGAAACCCCTACTTTTGCGATGTGTCACAGGATCTTTAAGGACCACGGTGAGTCAGGACCTCGGTTTAACATGCATGGTGGTATGGCTGCTGGCAAATGTGTACCACCAAGACTGAGGAGGCAGACTAATGTGAAATATTTGAAACATTCATACTGCAGTCTTATAAAACAGGCTTACAACTGAATAACCAAAGCTTCTACCATAAAGATGAAAT
Organism: Synaphobranchus kaupii; assembly: GCA_029718625.1. NCBI lineage: Eukaryota > Metazoa > Chordata > Actinopteri > Anguilliformes > Synaphobranchidae > Synaphobranchus > Synaphobranchus kaupii. The sequence continues at coordinate 91,707,146 of CM056380.1, forward strand.
GCGTCCTGATTAATGAGATGGAATTCAGCCCTGGTGCACACCGTGCAACATTTGGAAAGCAGTACTTCAGTGGACAGGGCAGCGGCATAATCAGCGGAGTTGGGGTGTTTTGCACCAGGACAAGTATGAGTGGGGGTGAGCCCCCCCCCCCCCCCCCCCCCCCCCCCATGGTGAAATAAAATTATTAGGGGAAGAAGTTGGTATGAAATCCAGAAGTAGATGGAGCTCTCCCCTGTCCTAAAGATAGAGGAATGTAGGTGGATTTTACAGGTTAGGGTGCAGTCAAACTAACCTGGCTAATGTGGTGATGTGGTCAGGCAGCACCAAGCTGACCCGCTACCTCTGGGGAAGGCTGTCATTGTTTGTGTAATATGACCTCAGAATCTGAGTGCGTTTTTTGATAGGTTCTTAGAATTTAATTTGCTATGCCTCGCACCTGTCAATCATTAGCTACTCCGCCCATACCGGAAAACCAAACTAGCACAGGTGGCTGGCTAATAATTAACAAAGAGGTGGCTACCTATGGGAAAGAACGCCCGGCTCGTAAAACCTTTTGGTTAAAGTTTGATATGACTGCAGCTTTCCATCTTTTGAGCGTTGCAAATGACTGCTGCAGTCGTGCAGACTCCCACTTAAAGGATTTTTCTAGAAACTGTTTTCTCTCCAGGAAAACAAACCGACGCTTTTGTCGCATAAACGACAACGTGTTGGTTTCCGTGACAGCCTACAGCTTGGTCACAGACGGAAACAAACAGCTGGACTAGGAGGAAAATAATTGGCGATGCGGTGTTTAATTAAAACAGCTTGTGATTCGTTCAATTCAAAATGACGATATCCAACCAGCGTAGGTTGCCTGAGCACACAGCCCCTTCATTATCTACGTAATTTGCAGACACGATCAAAGCCGCCTTACCAGAGTCTGGAGTACTGTCCAGACTTGATTGTTCGCCAGGGTAGCAGTCAAAAACGTTCTGAATCATAACAAAGATGTCTGCCTCGCGTACCTCAATGACGGATAACTGGATGTTTTTGTCCCAGATTAAGGTGCATCACACATGAATGTGGAGCAGCTGGTGGGGTCGATTAGCGGCACCGGCCTCTTCATGATTTCAGCACCCTGCACGCACCCAGTTTTACAGAAGTTAGCCACAGGTGTGTTTTTACAAGTCCAGTTTGTCACTTTTGTGCTGTTAGAGGGTAAATCAGTCTCAGATGCGCTCTTACAGATGGAATCAGTCACAGGGGTGTTGTTGCAGGTTGAGTCAGTCACAGGGCTGTTGTTGCAGGTGGAATCAGTCAAAGGTGTGATGTTGCAGGTGCAGTCAGTCACAGGGGTGCTGTTAGAGGTGGAGTCAGTCACAGGGGTGCTGTTAGAGGTGGAGTCAGTCACAGGGGTGCTGTTAGAGGTGGAGTCAGTCACAGGGGTGCTGTTAGAGGTGGAGTCAGTCACAGGGGTGCTGTTAGAGGTGGAGTCAGCCACAGGGGTGCTGTTAGAGGTGGAGTCAGTCACAGGGGTGCTGTTAGAGGTGGAGTCAGTCACAGGGGTGCTGTTAGAGGTGGAGTCAGTCACAGGGGTGCTGTTAGAGGTGGAGTCAGTCACAGGGGTGCTGTTAGAGGTGGAGTCAGTCACAGGGGTGCTGTTAGAGGTGGAGTCAGTCACAGGGGTGCTGTTAGAGGTGAAGTCAGTCACAGGGGTGCTGTTGCAGGTGGAGTCAGTCACAGGTGTGCTGTTAGAGGTGGAGTCAGTCACAGGGGTGCTGTTAGAGGTGGAGTCAGTCACAGGGGTGCTGTTGCAGGTGGAGTCAGTCACAGGGGTGCTGTTAGAGGTGGAGTTAGTCACAGGGGTGCTGTTGCAGGTGGAGTCAGTCACAGGTGTGTTGTTGCAGGTGGAGCTGGCTCTGTGGGACACGGCGGGCCAGGAGGACTATGACAGGCTCCGTCCTCTCTCCTACCCTGATACTGATGTCATCCTAATGTGCTTCTCCATTGACAGCCCTGACAGTTTGGGTGAGTCCCAGCAGCGCTCCGTCTGCTTCCCCTCCCAACACCACCCTCTGCCCCCCTGTGTCTGCTTCCCCTCCCAACCCCACCCTCTGCGCCCCTGTGTCTGCGTCCCCTCCCAAACCCACCCTCTGCGCCCCTGTGTCTGCTTCCCCTCCCAACCCCACCCTCTGCGCCCCTGTGTCTGCTTCCCCTCCCAACCCCACCCTCTGCCCCCCCTCCCAACCCCACCCTCTGCCCCCCTGTGTCTGCTTCCCCTCCCAACCCCACCCTCTGCCCCCCCTCCCAACCCCACCCTCTGCCCCCCCTCCCAACCCCGCTCTCTGCCCCCCCTCCCAACCCCACCCTCTGCCTCCCCTCCCAACCCCACCCTCTGCCCCCCCTCCCAACCCCACCCTCTGCCCCCCCCTCCCAACCCCGCTCTCTGCCCCCCCCTCCCAACCCCACCCTCTGCCCCCCCTCCCAACCCCACCCTCTGCTTCCCCTCCCAACCCCACCCTCTGCCCCCCCTCCCAACCCCACCCTCTGCCCCCCTGTGTCTGCTTCCCCTCCCAACCCCACCCTCTGCCCCCCCTCCCAACCCCACTCTCTGCCCCTGTGTCTGCTTCCCCTCCCAACCCCACCCTCTGCCCCCCCTCCCAACCCCACCCTCTGCCCCCCCTCCCAACCCCACTCTCTGCCCCTGTGTCTGCTTCCCCTCCCAACCCCGCTCTCTGCCTCTGTGTCTGCTTCCCCTCCCAACCCCACCCTCTGCCCCCCCTCCCAACCCCACTCTCTGCCCCTGTGTCTGCTTCCCCTCCCAACCCCACCCTCTGCCCCCCCTCCCAACCCCACTCTCTGCCTCTGTGTCTGCTTCCCCTCCCAACCCCACCCTCTGCCCCCCCTCCCAACCCCACTCTCTGCCCCTGTGTCTGCTTCCCCTCCCAACCCCACCCTCTGCCCCCCCTCCCAACCCCACTCTCTGCCCCTGTGTCTGCTTCCCCTCCCAACCCCGCTCTCTGCCCCCCCTCCCAACCCCTCTCTCTGCCCCCCCCTCCCAACCCCGCTCTCTGCCCCCCCTCCCAACCCCACTCTCTGCCCCCCCTCCCAACCCCACTCTCTGCCCCTGTGTCTGCTTCCCCTCCCAACCCCACCCTCTGCCCCCCTGTGTCTGCTTCCCCTCCCAACCCCACCCTCTGCCCCCCTCCCAACCCCACTCTCTGCCCCCCCCTCCCAACCCCACTCTCTGCCCCTGTGTCTGCTTCCCCTCCCAACCCCACTCTGCCCCTGTGTCTGCTTCCCAACCCCACCCTCTGCCCCCCTGTGTCTGCTTCCCCTCCTAACCACACCCTCTGCCCCTGTGTCTGCTTATTGGCCGATCTCAGGCCCTGTCCCAATACTCACACTTGAGTGCGTACTTTATGCACCCTTGATGCAGCCTTCTCGTGAGTCCGTCAACCAGCAACGTTGCACAGACGAGCAAAATAAATAAAACGAAAGGGGTTTGTCATTCTTGGCTCTCCTGTTAACGTCCAGAGGACATCCACATTAGACGGTGTGTCTGCCTATTTTGACCGAAACTCAACTTTAAAATATTGTTAAACGTCAAACGATGTTTTCCCTAATTCACAATTAACCCCTTTGCGCAAATGCCTAGTGACCAGGATGCTGGCGACAATATTTTGCTCAACTGAAAGATTTGTTGCTCCTGCAGCCAAACTGAGTGGGAATAACAAACTCGTGTTTTATCTTTATTAGTACATCTTATCTTTATTAGGACACGATTCGTGAAATACGGAGTTTCAAAGTGTCACAATTTTCCGTAGAAGTCCATTTAACAAGCAACCCCCCACCAAGTCTCGCCTGCAACTATACCTACCCATGCATGACATCGTGGACAATAGCGTCTATGTGTGAGATCATAAATATATTTATTCATCATATAAAATTAGAATTCCGTCATAGCAACAAGACAAACCCAACAATAGCCTGATCGTATGCCAAAAAAGCTGTGAAAAGCCCTGCTCACTCAAATGCAAAATAAACGTGAAATTGTGTCATTATACCACGTCATTCTACTATCAATATCTGTTACTAAATATGAAATAATTATACAATCCTACCATTGGTTTTACACATAGATACAGTGCCCTCCACTATTATTGCCACCCCTGGTTAAGATGAGTAAAAAGGGTTATAAAAGATTCACCGTTTGGTGAATGAGCTTAATGTCACACTGAAAAAAGCAGGTGCCTTCAGAAACATATTCGAAATGCGGCTACAATGTATGTGGCTTGTCTTCACCTCATTTAATTTTTTGCACTGGTGCGTTACCACGGCCAATCAGAGTAGCAAATGTAACCTCGCAAAGGTTTTTTTTTTATTATTTTTTTTTTTTTCCCCCCCGCGAAGCTTACAGCTGATCATTGCGTCTCCTTCCGTGCTCTCTGCTTGTCTGTGGAACGTGACTGCAGCTGCAGTGCCTGCCTATTTTCCGAAAACGATTCGTAGTCGAGAATCTCTCAGAAATGCGTTTTGTTATGGGAAGACAACAGTAAGCTTCGTATATGATTTAAAAAGAATTATATAACATTTACACTGGCCCGAGCAGGCCATTGAAAAGAGTCATTCACTGGCCAGGAGCTGTTGAAGACACGAGCGGGCCAGCACTGAAGTCAAGCTCTGGAGTAGTGTTACGTCCCTATGCCGCCTCACGAGTGCGCCCTTCTAATTTTGTATGCTAACTCATTTCCTTTGGCTCACCTGAGTCTTGATTGGAAATTGCAGTCGCCTGTGCTGAATTCCCAAGAGCATATGTAGGCCTATTGGAGACGTTCTCTAGCTCGATATACTCACGTAAATCTCGACTGTCACCAAACCGTGTTGTTGATTTCTTCAAATAAATTAGAAGTTATTATTAAATTCATTAAAGGCTACACAACATTAATTCAGACATACAGTTGAAGTCGAAAGTTTACATACATCTTAGCCAAATCCATTTAAACTCAGTTTTTCACAATTCCTGACATTTAATCGTAGTAAACATTCCCTGTCTTAGGTCAGTTAGGATCACAACTTTATTTTAAGAATGTGAAATGTCAGAATAATAGAAGAGAGAATGATTTTTTTTCAGCTTTTATTTCTTTTATCACATTCCCAGTGGGTCAGAAGTTTACATACACTCTGTTAGTATTTGGTAGCATTGCCTTTAAATTGTTTAACGCGGGTCAAACGTTTCGGGTAGCCTTCCACAAGCTTCTCACAATAAGTTGCTGGAATTTTGGCCCGTTCCTTCTGACAGAACTGGTGTAACTGAGTCAGGTTTGTAGGCCTCCTTGCTCGCACACGCTTTTTCAGTTCTGCCGACAAATCTTCGATTGGACTTTGTGATGGCCACTCCAGTACCTTGACTTTGTTGTCCTTAAGCCATTTTGCCATTAACTTTGGAAGTATGCTTTGGGTCATTGTCCCATTTGGAAGAGCCATTTGCGACCAAGCTTTAATTAACTTCCTGGCTGATGTCTTGAGATGTTGCGTCAATATATCCACATAATTTTCCTTCCTCATGATGCCATCTATTTTATGAAGTGCACCAGTCCCTCCTGCAGCAAAGCACCCCCACAACATGATGCTGCCAGCCCCGTGTTTTACGGTTGGGATGGTGTTCTTCGGCTTGCAAGCCTCACCCTTTTTCCTCCAAACACAATGATGGTCATTATGGCCAAACAGTTCAATTTGTGTTTCATCAGACCAGAGGACATTTCTCCAAAAAGTAAGATCTTTGTCCCCATGTGCAGTTGCAAACTATAGTCTGACTTTTTTATGGCGGTTTTGGAGTAGTGGCTTGTTCCTTGCTGAGCAGCCTTTCAGGTTACGTCACTGTAGGACTAGTTTTACTGTGGATATAGATACTTTTGTACCTGTTCCCTCCAGCATCTTCACAAGGTCCTTTGCTGTTCTGGGATTGATTTGCACTTTTGGCACCAAAGCACGTTCATCTCTAGGAGACAGAATACGTCTCCTTCCTGAGCGGTATGACGGCTGCTTGGTCCCATGGTGTTTATACTTGCGTACTATTGTTTGTACAGACTAACGTGATACCTTCAGGCATTTGGAAATTGCTCCCAAGGATGAACCAGACTTGTGGAGGTCCACAATTTTCTTTCGGAGGCTTGGCTGATTTCTTTTGATTTTCCCATGATGTCAAGCAAAGAGACACTTTGAAGGTAGGCCTTAAAATACATCCACAGGTACACCTCCAATTGACTCAAATAATGTCAATTAGAAATCAGAAGTTTCTAAAGGAATTATCCAAGCTGTTTGAAGGCAAAGTCAATTTAGTGTATGTAAACTTCTGACCCACTGGAATTGTGATATCGTGAATTAAAAGTGAAATAGTCTGTCTGTGGAAAATTGTTGGAAAAATTACTTGTCATGCACAAAGTAGTGTATGTAAGTGTATGTAAACTTCCGACTTCAACTGTATCAGCGTTAACAGTTAGCCCACACGTTATCTTGGACTTTGTGCAGAATTTAAGCATGTCGTTGTTTGTAGCCTACCTTTACCATTCGACGAACAGGAGGCTAAATGCTTTGATTTACTGTTTATGTATTTATTCGCCACTCGACAGGTAGGGCTGGATGATGTGGTTAAAAAATTACATCTCAATATTTTAAAGTCTTTTGGCGATATATGATGCATATCTCTCTTTCCTATGAAATGGCTTAACACAATGATTTTCATTCAAAGTCATATACTTGTGTAAGCAGCCTTTAATAAAATAAGCAGCATTTACAGTCAAGCCGGAAAGTCTCCCCACCCCTTTCACCTTCTCCACGTTTTATTACGTTACAGACATATTCTACAATAGATTGAGTAAATTTTTTGTCTCAAAATTCTACACAAAATAGCCCATAATGACAAAGTGAAAACAGGTTTTTAGACATTTGTGCTAATTTATAAAAAATCAAAATGTAAAATATCATATGTACACAAGTGTGCACACCCTTTGATATGACACCCAAAATTGAGCTGAGGTGCATTTTGTTTCCACTGATACTGCTTGAGATGTTTCTACAACTTAATTGGAGTCCACCTGTGATAAATTCAATTGATTGGACATGATTGGGGATTGCCAACACCTGCCTATATAAGGTCCCACAGTTGACGGTGCATGTCAGAGCAAACTCCAAGCCATGGGGTCAAAGGAATTATCTGCAGACCTCAGAAACAGGATTGTGTCAAGGCATAGATCTGGAGAAGGGTACGGAAAAATCTCTGCAGCTTTACAGGTCCCAAAGAGCACAGTGGCCACCATCATTCGTAAATGGAAGAAGTTTGGAACCACCAAGAATCTTCTGAGACCTGGCCGCCCGGCCAAACTGAGCAATCGGGGAAGACGGGTCTTGGCCAGGGAGGTGAGCAGGAACCCGAGGGTCACTCTGACAGAGCTCCAGCGTATCCTTGTGGAGATGGGAGAACCTTTCAGAAGATCAACCATCCAGGCAGCACTCCACCAATCAGGCCTTTATGGTAGAGTGGCCAGACGGAAGCCACTCCTTAGTAAAAGGCACATCACAGCCTGCTTGGAGTTTGCCAAAAGGCACCTAGAGGACTCTCAAACCATGAGAATCAAGATTCTCTGGTCTGATGAAACCAAAATTGAACTTTTTGGCCTGAATACCAAGCGTCACGTCTGGAGGAAACCAGGCACCGCTCATCACCTGGCTAATACCATCCCTACAGTGAAGCATGGCGGTGGCAGCATCATGATGTGGGGATGTTTTTCAGCAGCGGGAACGGGGCCACTAGTCCTGATAGAGGGAAAGATGAATGCAGCTAAGTACACCGAGATCCTCGAAGAAAACCTGCCCCAGAGCGCTCTGGACCTCAGACTGGGGCGAAGGTTTACCTTCCAACATGACAACGACCCAAAGCACACAGCCAAGAGAACAAAGGAGTGGCTTCGGAGAAAGTCTGTGCATGTCCTTGAGTGGCCCAGCCAGAGCCCAGACCTGAATCCAATTGAACATCTGTGGAAAGAGCTGAAAATGGCTGTGTACCGACGCTCCCCATCCAACCTGACGGAGCTTGCAAGGATATGCCAAGAGGAATGGGCAAAAATGTCCAGAAACAAGTGTGCCAAGCTCGTAGCTTCTTTCCCAAGATGCCATGAAGCTGTAATCGCTGCCAAAGGTGCAGCAACCAAGTATTAGGCTAAGGGTGTGTACAGATATGTAACTCCTAAATAACCTATTTTTGTCAGTAAAATAAAATTGCATATTTTCTAAAAACCTGTTTTCACTTCGTCATTATTGGCTATTGTGTGTAGATGTTTGAGGCAAAAAATTAACTCAATCTATTGTAGTATAAGTCTGTATGGAACACATGGTTGGCTAAATGGCTGTAAGTCATCAAGGGTCTGAAGTATCAAAAGAGCCTCAAACCATCACTCTGCTGCCAGATATGCAGTAGATATGGATGGGTAACTTGAAGGGTTTCTTCTCCTGGCTTATTTTTCCATCGAGTTCAATAGGAAAATTTGTCAGGAGAAATCCCCACAGCCAGCAACACTATGACAAACAACCATATAGTAAGGGCTGCATACAACCTGAAACGAATGCCACAGTAATATTTAAAGGTTGTATCAGCGATTTTGGGTCGAAACATAAATGATCACATTCATCTGATTTTTCCTCACGGTCCGCTAGCTGCCCGCCCCATAAGCAGGCCGTCAAAAAACCGCGTCTCTGTAGGCAGCCTATGCTCCGAGATCGTACACAAAAACAAATGGTACTACCAACCACTCAAAACCAAAATAAACAGTATTCCAACCAATCACCGACAAGGGGTGGGTGATACTAATACGCTAATACTCATCTCGCTGAAATCTTTACGGATTTACAAACGGTTTGGTTTCTTACAAACGTTATTAACGTGGTTATAATTCTGGATGCTTGAACACTATTTTTTAAAAACATAACATAATTGGCTCTGAGCTGGAGCTGGCTCTGTTTGTTTGGGATTTCGCTTCAGAAGTGACGTCACCCAAAATCGCTGATACAACCTTTAAGAATGAATATAGCGGCGACAGGAAATATGGCAATGCGTGTGTATGTAACCACAGCGACCTAATGATGTAATGCAAGGGTGTCTCATTTCTTTTGTACCAATGCGCCCATATGCACTTGCACCCCTTGGTCCAACCTCGGAAATACGTCACTAAAGTGCAGACTTGAAGGAAGTCCTTAGACTGTAGGGCGAGTATTGAGACGAGGCCCATGTGGTTGACCTGAGGGATCCGATTGTGTGATTTTACTGTGGGATGTGTGCTGACACTGTGCTCTGTGCTGTATCTCCTGTATTGTAGAGAACATTCCAGAGAAGTGGACCCCTGAGGTGAAGCACTTCTGTCCCAATGTTCCCATAATCCTCGTGGGCAACAAAAAGGATCTCCGCAACGATGAGCACACACGTCGGGAACTGGCGAAGATGAAGCAGGTATACACACTGTACATGCATACACACAGGTGTAAGATGAAGCAGGTATACACACTGTACATGCATACACACAGGTGTAAGATGAAGCAGGTATACACACTGTACATGCATACACACAGGTGTAAGATGAAGGAGGTATACACACTGTACATGCATACACACAGGTGTAAGATGAAGCAGGTATACACACTGTACATGCATACACACAGGTGTAAGATGAAGCAGGTATACACACTGTACATGCATACACACAGGTGTAAGATGAAGCAGGTATACACACTGTACATGCATACACACAGGTGTAAGATGAAGGAGGTATACACACTGTACATGCATACACACAGGTGTAAGATGAAGCAGGTATACACACTGTACATGCATACACACAGGTGTAAGATGAAGCAGGTATACACACTGTACATGCATACACACAGGTGTACAGACATACATATACATTCACACACACAAAAGCACATCTCCCACGCTTACCATCGTATAAACTCCGAATGTTGCAGTCTTCAGTAGTTCTCATCCTCTCACCCCCTCTCCCGAACAGGAGCCAGTGAAGCTCGAGGAGGGACGAGATATGGCCAATCGCATCACAGCTTTCGGCTACATGGAGTGTTCAGCAAAAACAAAGGATGGAGTGAGGGAGGTGTTCGAAATGGCCACCAGAGCAGCGCTGGTAGCACGCCGAGGGAAGAAGAGCAACAAATGCCTCCTGCTGTAGAGTGTAGGAGAGGGTGCACCCCCCTACCAACATGCACATTATATGCACGTTATATAAACACAATGTACACACACACCCCTACAGATACACTCTACACACACAGTACACATACTCTCTCACACACACTACAGAAACACACATTATGTACATATGCACACACCCCCTACAGACAGGAACATTATGCATGCACACACACACACACACGCACACACGCAAGCACGCAGGTACGGCGTGCACACACTCCAACAGACATGAACGTTATATAAACACCACTAACACTCACCCCATACAAACATGCACATTATATACACAATGTACAGCCAAACACATCCCTACAGACATGCACATTATATACACACTGTACATGCACACAAACGCACATCCTGACAGACTTGCACATCATGGACACACTCGTACAGGCACGCACGCACACACACACCCCTAAATAGTGCTCTGACCTCCCTTCTGCTCAGGGAGATTAATCACAGCCAGTCTTCATTCATTTCTTTTTTTTACCTGTTTTTAAGAAGCTTGTGGAAGTGTCTCAGTATTTAAAGAGCAGAGAACTGGAGGAAGCTTTTTTTTAAAAAAACAAAAAAAAGAAAACTGGAAAAAAAAAAAGAAAAAAACGTGTCAACCTCAACTTGCCTCGTGACCTACAGTACCAGTACAAGTTTGGACACACCTACTCATAGGTTTTTTTTTTCGTTATTTTTACTGTTTTCCCACATTTTACAATAGTAAAGACATCAAAACTATGAGAACACGAATGAAATTATGCACAGACCAAAAAAATTGTAAACAAATCAGAAAAGTCTTATATTTAAGATTCTTCAAAGTAGCCACCCTTTGCCTTGATAACGGCTTTGCACATTCTTGCCATTCTCTCAACCAACTTCTGTGGTAAACAGGTGATGCTATCATGACTCTGTATAAAAGGATATCAAAAGACTCTTGATCTCTTATTTCCAGGTACTCTTAGAAGTGATACTATAACCTCTCTGCATTTGAATTGATCTTTATGGGATTGGGGGGTGGGACTGGATTAAGTTTATTTTTCCATATAGTTCAATAGGAAAATGAGTCAGGAGAAATAACCCTTAAAAAGATCCATCCATATCTACTGCATATCTGGCAGCAGAGTGATGGTTTGAGGCTTGTTTAATACCTAAGACCCTTGATGACTTACAGCCATTTATCCAACCATGGGTTCCATACTATTCCCATGTAATTTACAACTTAATCTAGCCCCACCCCCCAATTCCCGTAGAGATCCATTCAAATGCAGAGAGGTTATAGTAACGCTAGTAAGAGTACCTGAAAATAAGAGATCAAGAGTCTTTTGATGTCCTTTTATACAGAGTCGTGATAGCATCACCTGTGGAATATCTGTTTTACCGCAGAAGTTGTTTGAGAGAATGGCAAGAATGTGCAAAGCCGTTAAGGCAAAGGGTGGCTACTTTGAAGAATCTAAGACTTTTTTGATTTGTTTAACACTTTTTTGGTCTTTGCATAATTGAATTTGTGTTCTCATAGTTTTGATGTCTTTACTATTCTAAAATGTGGAAAACAGTAAAAATAACGAAGAAAAACCTATGAGTAGGTGTGTCCAAACCTTTGACTGGTACTGTTTGTGGTCCATGTGGCCTTTTGTCATGTGACCTGTGAGGTCGTCTGATCAAGGCTGGTCCAGAGTCCAGGGTTGCGTTCCAATATTCTTCACTCCTCACTTCCTTTCCTCCACTCGTCTCCTCCACTCATCTCTAACCCGGAAGTGTGCAAAACAGCCTGTACATTTCAAGTACAAGTGTTTGCATGTACAGTATACGATGTACCTGACATTGTGGTTTGTCGAGATACTAATTAATATGTACCCATTAATATGTAATTAATGTGCAATCAGCAACATTAGATTAAAACACAAAGATCGGTTTCCGGGGGAAGGAAGAGCGGATGTGGTAGTGGAGGAAAGGAGGATGCATTTTTTAAGTATTGGGAGGCACCCCAGATCTGCTACTCAAGTGTTTGGCCCCGCCACTAGCCTGTTGGAACGTTTGACTATAGGAGGCTTTCCTGCTTGTCCCAACAATCTCTGTGCATAAACACAGCTCTCTGCAAATGTACAATAAAGGGATTAGAATAGAGATTTACAGGCATACACCAATATGTATGTGTATAAAAGCGTATGTGCATATTCACACAATCATAACTACAAATGTGTAGAAGAATGTGCATATGTACACGTGATTACAAATGTGTATGAACACATTTGTGTGAGTATGTATGTATAATGTGTGTCTATGTATAATATATATATATATATATATATACACACACACACACACACACACACACACACACACGTGTGTATGTGTGTAAACGCATAACCAATGTGTGTGATGTGCATATATACATATGTACACACATGGCTACAAATGTATATGAGCATAATTGTATACATGTACGCAAATCACTACAAATATGCGTGTATGAAAGCATGTGTGTGTATATATACGTGTACATGCAGAAAATACAAATGTGTGTATTAAAGTACATGTGCATATATACGTATGTACACACAGACATGACTGGAACCTGGATTTGTAAAGACTTGGAAACTTTGTGTAATAAATTACTTTATATAAGGTGTGTGTGGTGCTTTGAATCTGGAAGAGGTACATTGTTGGGAGAGGACTGCGGTTCAGGCTGGGTTATTTTCGCATTGAGGGAGGAGGGGACACGTTTACCATCATACATATTTATTTTCCACATCCTCATCCAACTGGTTTGGAAGGGAACCTCCACTAAGGCGGGAAAATGCATGAACTAAAAATGCACCCAATGTGCAAACGGATTAAATTGACTTCATTCACAGGCTCATAATGGATAAACCCGCTTGTTTTCTTTTTCATCTGGACGAAACTGCAAATTTAAGTGCAAATTTTAAATGACCTGCTGAAGATCCATTGCACTTTCTGTTCTGTTTGCCTTTTTACAATCGAAGCAAACGGAAATAAACTGCCAGTGCTGTCACTGCTGTGCATTCCGCGGTATTCTGACATTTTAGTGGAAACATGCTCTTCAAATATACAGTGAGCACCATAATTAATTGTACAGTGACACAGTTTTTGTTAATTTGGTTCTGTACTCTAGCACATTGAGTTTGATACAATGACAATGAGGTTGAAGTGCAGAATGTCAGCTTTAATTTGAGGGTATTTTTTTCATATCGGATGAACCGTTTAGAAATTATAGAACCTTTTGTACAATGTAGAATAAAGTAATCATTTTTAATATTTGGTCACATGTCCTTTGCATGCTATGACTTCCTGACTAGATTTAGCTGTAAATTATGCTGGAACAGTATGGAATACATGGTTGGCTAAATGGCTGTAAGTCATCAAGGGTCTGACGTATCAAGCAAGCCTTAAACCATCACTCTGCTGCCAGATATGCAGTAGATACGGATGGATAACTTGAAGGGTTTCTTCTCCTGATGTGTTTTTCCAGAGTTCAATAGGAAAATTTGTCAGGAGAAACAACCCTTAAAGTAGTCCATCCATATCTACTGCATATCTGGCAACAGAGTGATGGTTTGAGGCTCGTTTTGATATCTCAGACCCTTGCTGACTTACAGCCATTTCGCCAACCATGTATTTCATACTGTTATGTATTTCATACTGTTCCAGCATAATTTACAGCTAAATCTAGTCCCACCCCCCAATTCCCATAGAGATCCATTCAAATGCAGAGAGGTTAGAGTATCGCTTGTAGGAGTACCAGAAAATAAGATATCAAGAGTCTTTTGATATTGTTGGGTCACAGACATCAGGAAATCATGGCATGCAAAGGGTATGCGACCAAATATTAAAAATGATTACTTTATTCTACATTATGTAAACTGTCCAATATTTGTTGATTCCCGAAAATGGAGGGGACTATAATTTCTAAACGGTTCATCCTATATGGATGAAAATACCCTCAACTTAAAGCTGACCGTCTGCACTTCAACCTATCATTGTCATTTTATCCTTTCAAACTCAAAGTGCGAGAGTACAGAACCAAAATAACAAAAAATGTGTCACTGTCCAATAAATTATGGTGCTGACTGTACGTGTAGCACTGGTGCACAATTGATTTCATTCATACTCTGGATTCACAGAAATCATAAGCCACCATGACCTTCGCTATTGATTCATTCAAATTATCCAAGATACAAGAGAAACTGCTTGGTTTATTGTAATAGCTTGTCTGGAATCTGATCCAGAGGGCTATAAATGTTATGTTACAGCTGAATATGAGAAGGAGCGACGCGCTAAAGATTGAACTAGTCTGTCGACGAAGAGTTTGTGACTCAAATCCCCGTCGCCGTCACCTCCATCTGCTACTGTGAGCAGCTCAGCATAGCTCTGAATGCTGTGAAATGTTCCGCATGGCGCTTCTGTTATATACTTGCCTATTTTTAGACTTAACGACTGAACTTATTTTTAAACGACATGAGATCATAATGGAGTTGCCCCGCTCGCTGAAGCTGCGCAGAGTGCGCATGCTAGTGCGTGAGGGGCAAGGGCTGGTCCTAACACCAGAGTTGCCTGTCAGCGGTTTTACATCTAAATGAGGCTACTTTCAAAGTGCAGTCATGGGTAAAAAATAAAAAGTCGCAAAGCACACACTTATTTTAAGAAGTACAAATATGATGTTTTCTATTTAAAATACGTTGGTAAGTATTTTGGGCTAGTTTTTAGTCGCCACTTGCCTGCCTGGAAAGTCTTGCAAGATCTGGCAACCCTGCCTAACATACCCTAGTCGGCAACGCGTCATGGGCATGTAGGCAGAGCCCGCGAGGGGGGAACAATGCCGTGGGTGCGTCCCAATACTCGAAAAATGCACCCTCCTTTCCTCCACTACCACCTCATCTCCTCCGTGCCACGCAAACGGATCTTTGTGTTTTAATCTAATGTTGCTGATTACATCTTAATTACATATTAATGGTTGCATGTTATACAACGCAACGCAAACCGCAATATCAGGTACTTTGTATACTACTGTACATGCAGATGCTTGTACTCGAAACGTTCAGGCAGTTTCACATACTTCCAGGTAGGAGAGGAGTGGTAGTGGGGGAGTGGATGTCACTGTTCTTCTGAGTACGGACACATCAAGCTAGCTATCATTGCTATTTTACAAACCCCAATTCCAAAAAAGTTGGGACAGTAGCCTATGTAAAATGCACATAAAAGCAGTGATTTGCAAAAGAAAAAGACTGGGAAGTTAAAAAAAACACCTGTTTGGAACATTCCACAGGTAAACAGGTGATGCTATCATGACTGGGTATAAAAGGATATCAAAAGACTCCTGATATCTTATTTTCAGGTACTCTTACAAGTGATACTATAACCTCTACATTTGAATGATCTCTATGGAATTTGGGGGTGGGACTAGATTGAGCTGGTAAATTACACGGGAATAGTATGGAACCCATGGTCGGCTAAATGGCTTTAAGTCATCAAGTGTCTGAGGTATCAAATGAGCCTCAAACCATCACTCTGCTGCCAGATATGCAGTAGATATGGATGGATAACTTAAGGGTTGGTTCTCCTAACTCATCTTCCTATTGAACTATATGGAAAAATAAACTTAATCTTGTCCCATTGGAGCTACTTCACTTCCTGCCTACACTGGAGCTCCAGCTCCAAGGCTGTGTCCGAATACGACCACTGTTCCCTGTGCACTGTCCCGTCCACTCAGACCCCTGTCTACTATGTGCCGTCCCCTCACTTTGCAAGCAGTATGTGAAAGAAATCCCGCAAAACTTTCCAAACTAGTGAGGAAGTAGTTTGTAATATTTCTTTTTTAAATTTATATGAGAATATCAAACAGTTAACATATGACGATTGTTACAAAGTGTAGATTATGAATGAAGGTAGAATTAACAAAAATAAAAAGAGTATTTTGTAATATGAACCACTGTATATCAGCATTATCAGTTAGCCCACACACGTTATCTTGGACTTTGTGCAGAATTTAGGCATGTCGTTGTTTGTACCTTTGTGTAGAAAACTTGTTGATGTACCATTCAACGAACAGGAGGCTAAATGCTTTGAATTGCTGTTTATTTATTATCACTCGACAGGTCAAGTATTTGCCGGGACCACAGTAAAAAAAATAATCTGCTTTGGAACTTGGCTTACTTTTCATTAGTTGTTGCTCCTCTGACATTGAGTTTAAAACATGGGCGATGTCTTCCTCTGGAGAGTGTAGCTATCTGGCCTCACTTCCCTGAAGTAAAAAGTTGTGAGTTAAAATTTCCAAACCAATGAAGTCTCTCTCCCGCTGGTGAAACAATATTGACTGAGCGAGAATGACTACAAGAAAGATTATACATTTCAGTCAATTTACCTGTATCTTTAAACATATCCACAGTTTGTTCATTCATGATTTTTGTGTGTTACAACTAGTAAAAGGAGACAGGGAGTGAGACAGCAAATCTTTTACCATAATTACTCGAAATTAATGCGATTTCAACATCGGGATCAGGCAGCCAGTCAGTCAGTTACCCACAATCAAACGTCTTGTGGCGAAAGTGCCGCCGTGGTAATTAACAGATTTCCCTAACATCTGCCCAAGAATGTAAACAAGTTGGGGATTTTTCACGGTAAGAAGAAATTTTATGACACCATTAGCTGTTGTTTGCCACTGGTTTCTTGACATGGAAGGTGGAAATCCGGGTTTTTTAAATCAGGGGGTAGAATAGGTAAATTAACATCTAAATTAATAAGCTAGCTAATGTCACTGAACAATAGTAAATTACCCATGAATGTGAAAAAACCAGTGGGGGGGGGGGGGGGGGGGTATACTACGAAGCAGGATTACTGAGTTAGCTGGATAACTGCAGCTTGTCCATTTGTCCCTCCTCAAAAAAACTCAGCTCCATGTTCCAGATTTGGGAAGGTTCCGGGTTATACTGTTATCCAGCTAACTCAGAAATCCTTCTTCATAGTATACTCCCAGGTCAGTTGTTACAATTCCAAACAAGCGCCAATATTTTTAAAAAACAAGGCCATAATCCCACAACCCGCAACTTCAGAAAAAAGAAGCCCATGTTGCGTGCGGGAGGTTATAGCCGAGATAATGTTAGCTAATACAGAGCATTCCACTCACGTTAGCTAGCTGAACGTGGGAGGATGGCAAGCTAGTAGGCTATGAAACCTGAGTGGTGGTTACGTGATGTCAACAGAATGCGACCGATTGTTTTAGTTCACATTAACCTAACGTTAGCTTTATACTTATATTAATTATGTGTTTCTTTGTGGAGATGATCTTCATGAACAAATCGTGTGAATATCATACGCAATTGTTTGCAACGGAGGTTATTTTTCTTAATTTATCCAAAACCCTATGGGGAAAAAGCATTGGGAATGTTGAGGGAACCCATAGCGGAAGAAACCTCCGAGTTTGGCCTACAAAAATACGGCATCACTGTTGCACTCTGTGAGTCTGTGATGGGGAGTGGAGCAGTCAGTGGGCTGGACAGGTCTTGCAGGAGCTGGTATGTGTTGAACTTTCTGGACTTTTCCCAATAATTCTCTGGGTTATCATCAGTCTTCCAAATTTAGGGAGACTGATGCTGGGCAGAACACAGAAACAAGTGACTGGTGTGGAGGGTTTCTGTGGTGATGCACTCTGTGGTGTGTACACTTTATTGCTCAGTTTTAGAGCATTTGAATGAATGGGTTAATTATTTCACAGGTGGTTTTAGCCAAGAATTTTGATCTCCTTAGAATTCAAGTGCTTTTTTTTTTTTTTATAAACAAGTTTTTGTTAAACATGTAAAATGTAAAACACACACAAACCACACGGTGGGGGGCACACAAAGGCAAGAAAGTGGGGGTGAGGACTAATCACAATGATCACTAAAACTATACACAATGAACAAGGTTGATTAGAATACTGTATATACAGAGCCTGACAAGCTACCTCCAAAGCCTCTCCAGAAACTCCAGCCTTTTTTGTATGCTTTCCAAATTTGATTGTCTTATATTAGTTTTTGGAAAAAATCAATGGTACATCGTTTCCTGTGGAACAGTTGGTCAGGTCCACTCGCTGTCACTGCACACCCGTTGAAGCAATGCAATCACATGCTTCATCTCACAAAACGCATGTCTGCAGTTACTACAAGCCAATACATACCACAACAGAGAATATTTCTTTGGTTATACTTTAGACATACAACAAGTCTTGGAATTCTACATGGTTTGCCTGACAACCAAATCACCAAATAAATACTTGTCATTGGAAGCTTGCCTCATTAATGTATGATGGTGTTATTGTACCATATGATGGAGTTTTCCACGTTAGTGGGATTGCCCATTCAGACTCTAGCACACATCAGATTTATGTGATCTGCAGGTTTACGGTTGGATACACCCACTTCCTTTATGGGCTCAGTAGGTTTAACTTTTCTCAAACTCATAAGCACTTCTGTTCTTCAAATTACATTGAGTTTCTCAGGCAGTACTGATCTTGGCAGTCATGAGGGTGCGAAGGTTCTGCTCCTTAGCTGAGCACTGATCTGTGGTCAATGTTGCTGAGGATAATGAAAAGCAAGAGCATGTACCAATACAAGAAGAGGGAGGAGCTACAGCTGCAAGGCAGTTGAAAATAGCGATTTCACCTTCTGTTCCTAAGCAGCAGATTCTTTAGAAAAACCAGGTTTTTTTTTAAGAAAAAACAAAACTCAGCTCTGTATTCTTAACATTAAAAGTTCTGTCACTCACTGTGGCAGTGCTGCCATGTCCATGGCCACACCTCTTAATGAAAACACACCAACTCCTAAAAAGCAGCTGTAACTCAACCAGAAACTCTTGTAGCTATGCAGTAGAGAGGTGTGAAGGAACATAGGAGGTGATCATCTGGTGTTTCTAAAGAATCTGTGTAGGGGTCACTGGTGCTTCTTTGGTGGGGTGCGGAAGCGGGCGATGAGCACGGGTAGCAGGGCCAGTCCAGTGAGGGCTCCAGCCACCAGCGGTCGGTAGAACAGCCAGCCAGCCGCAATGGTGAGGAGTGAGAGGGAGCAGGATACACAGAGAGCGAAGATCTTCAGCCCCAAACTCACAAGCTCTCTGAGGATGGGAACCCAGTCCACTGGAACATAGAAACACAGAATGACATACACTCATTCCACTGTAATGTACAAATACATCATTACCTACACTCATTCCACTGTAATGTACAAATACATCATTACCTACACTCATTCCACTGTAATGTACAAATACATCATTACCTACACTCATTCCACTGTAATGTACAAATACATCATTACCTACACTCATTCCACTGTAATGTACAAATACATCATTACCTACACTCATTCCACTGTAATGTACAAATACATCATTACCTACACTCATTCCACTGTAATGTACAAATACATCATTACCTACACTCATTCCACTGTAATGTACAAATACATCATTACCTACACTCATTCCACTGTAATGTACAAATACATCATTACCTACACTCATTCCACTGTAATGTACAAATACATCATTACCTACACATCTTCCACCGTAACATACAAACCCCAATTGCAAAAAAGTTGGGACAGTCTGTAAAATGCACATAAAAGCAGAAAGCAGTGATTTGTAAATTCTCTTTTGCATATATTTAATTGAAAACAGTACAAAGAAAATAAATTGAATGTTTTACCTTATCAACTTTATTGATTTTTTTAAAATATACGCTAATTCCGAATTTGATGCCTGCAACACGTTCCAAAAAAGTTGGGACAGGGGCAAAAAAAAGACTGAAAAAAACACCTGTTTGGAGCAGCGAATGGTTGAAGGGTTGTTTCTCCCGACTTATTTTCAATAGGAAAATGAGTCAGGAGAAACTACCCTTAAAGTAATCCATCCATATTTACTGCATATCTGGCAGCAGAGTGATGGTTTGAGGCTTGTTTGATACCCCTTGATGACTTACAGCCATTTAGCCAACCATGGGTTCCATACTATTACCGTGTAATTTACAGCTTAATCTAGTCCCACCCCCCAATTCCCATAGAGATCCATTCAAATGCAGTGAGGTTATAGTATCGCTTGTAAGAGTACCTGAAATGGATCTTTAGCATATTTTAGGAAAAATTACATGTAAAATGATAGCCCATTTGACCTGAGAAAACATACCCCTCAAAATTACATTTTACAAAGAAACCGTGTCTGTGCCCTTAATTCAGAAGTGTATAGTTTGTGTAGTGTGTACTGTATGTTTACACAATGTGCAGTATGATGGTAATCTTCTTGTGTATCTTGTCAGGTGCATCTTATCATGCGTGTGGGTAAGTGGGATAATTTTATTTTATGTTAATATAATGCAGTAGTATTCAAAGTCTAGGATAGATTTCCCTTGGGGGATGACAATGCTGCTCTGCTCTGGTCTTACCCAGAGTGTAGAAAATCCTGATCGTCAGACTGATCCCCAGGAACATGAGCCCCCATCCTGCAGCTCTCAGAGCCCAGAGACGCCTGGTGTTCACCTGCTGTTCCCGCTCAAACACCTCCTACAACAGGCATAGCGCATACATAACACCTCTTACAACAGGTACAGCGCATACATAACACCTCCTACAACAGGTACAGCGCATACATAACACCTCCTACAACAGGTATAGTGCATACATGACACCTCCTACAACAGGTATAGTGCATACATAACACCTCCTACAACAGGTACAGCACATAAATAATACCTCCTACAACAGGTATAGTGCATACATGACACCTCCTACAACAGGTATAGTGCATACATAACACCTCCTACAACAGGTACAGCGCATACATAACACCTCCTACAACAGGTATAGTGCATACATAACACCTCCTACAACAGGTATAGTGCATACATAACACCTCCTACAACAGGTATAGTGCATACATGATAGGGGTGTAACAGTACACGTATTCATACTGAACCGTTCGGTACATGGCTTTAGGTTCGGTGCGCATTGTGAGCCGAATGAATAGTCTAGCTTTAACCACGCATGCGTAGAACTTTTTTTTGTGTGCGGAACTTAAATTCAAACCTCAGAGTTTCCCCCCGAAGACATAACTTTCGCAAAGAGCCGGATGTTTTTAGTTCAGCCCATGAGCACAGCAACTGAATTAATGCTGTTTTACTTTTTTCATCTCCAGCTAGGAATCCCGATATCTAACTAGGGAAAATGTAATAAAATACCCTTCAAACTAGGAGTTCTATGTCGGAAATCATGGATCAGGAAATCAATCCCGACTAGGAAGAACTTGACATCACATCATCATGGCAGCTCACACTGCGACCCACATTGTGAACAGTAAAGAAACATGACTTTTAGACAATTTTAGCTTTTAAAACACTTCAGCTTTCGTTTTTCAGCATGAAATGCTTTTGTATCGGCCAACATACCGATACAGAATGATAAACATATACAATAGTGGTGGGCATTACGGTTCCTTTCAGGGACCCCGATCCTTTGACTCTGTTCACTAAAAGGATTCATTCCCGGATTCGTTCACTGATCTAGTTCAGACTCTCGTTCACCGCTCTCGTTCTCGTTCACTGACTCTCGTTCTTCGCGAACGAGACGCGTAATAATAATAATAAAATACATTTCTAATAAAATAAATCTGGATCGGAAAATGGCTTAAAAAGGGTCAAAACATTTAATTTGGCATTTTTGGAAAACGGAATTTGGCTTCAAGTAAATGTCTGACCCTGGATTGGCACACATGCGCACGCACGCACGCACGCACGCACGCACGCACACACACCTGAGCAGACAATTCTTCCAAGTACAGAATCTCCAGCTTTTCTCCAGACTTGGTTTTAAAGGACATCAGCTGGTCACTCCTCTGCATCGCAACCACACTGACCTGTGAAGACAACACAGATTGACTAAATAACCTAAATCACGACACACTGACCACCTACTTTTCTAGACAATTTAGAGAAGGTCACTACTCACCACCTGAGCAGGTCTTGGGTATGATCCCTCTCCACTTGACCCCGCGTAGGAGAAAGACACTCTCACATCCCCAACCTGTGTATCCAGAACAAACAGTCTGTGCATGCAAAGCTAAGACCGTCACAGACTGCACATACAGAGCAAACACCGTCACAGACTGCGCATACAAAGCTAAGACTGTCACAATACTGTGCATACAGAGCTAAGACTGTCACAGACTGCTCATACAGAGCAAACACCGTCACAGACTGCGCATACAAAGCTAAGACTGTCACAATACTGTGCATACAGAGCTAACGCTGTCACAGACTGCTCATACAGAGCAAACACCGTCACAGACCATGCATGCACAGCTAAGACTGTCACAGACCGTGCATACAGAGCTAACTGAATAACTGAAGCACAAATGTTAATGTTACTTTGTGAGCAGCACTGGGACATTTACATAAGTTAGCTAATGTTAAGGTAGCACAAATGCATTTGTCGCTGGTTTTTGGTTTCAGAAAAGGGACAAAGGTTTCTCCTCCCTCCAATCTTTCAGGGTACCCGGTGTAGGTATTACAGGTTCCCCAAGCAAATCTTTTCACCATCCTGTCTGACTCAATTTATGTTTTGTTTTTTTTACGATTTTCAATGAGCTACTGCAATCTTTCCATTGCACCTTGACCGAACCGCTTGACCGAGGTCAGAACGCATAGTAATGGTGGCTAAAGTATGATTGGACAATTCCTGGTTTGGGGAGGAGCCTAGCGATAGGTCAATGGTGTAATGACCTCTGGCCAGTTTGGGTATGGAATGTGTGTGTATAAACTGTGTACTGACATCTGGCCGGTTTGGGTGTGGAGTGTGTGTGTATAAACTGTATGTACTGATCTCTGGACAGTTTGGGTGTGGAGTGTGTGTGTGTATATAAACTGTGTGGACTGTCCTCTGGCCAGTTTGGGTGTGGAGTGCGTGTGTGTATAAACTGTGTGTACTGACCTTTGGCCAGTTTGGGTGAAGAGTGTGTGTGTGTGTGTGTGTGTGTACTAACCTCTGGCCGGTTTGGATATGGAGTATGGTAAAAGTAGTCTCCATACACTGTGAGGAAGGAATCAGAGTCAGGAGAGGGCGCAGTCAAAGTCAGCCTCTGGAAGTTCTCAATCTTCTCCACCAAACCTGAGGGACCATAAAAAAACACACATTCTACCACACTCGCATTGATACACACAGTGAACAGTGTCATACTACACACTCACTAAAAACACACAATCTCACACACTTTCACAAAGTTGTAGTGTAGATGAGCTCAAAGCATACCATTGGACAGAGAGAATCGTCCCACCCAGACATCAGGAGCAACCACGGTTACACTCTCCACTGCCATCGCACTGCAACAGGCATGCACATAACATCCATTATGTTACATTTACATTTCAGGCATTTAGCAGACGCTACAGTTTTTACATTCTATGCATTTTTTAAGGAGAGCAGACACTGTGCCCTCCTTGTGTATTTTTCAGTTAATTCAAACAGAGTGAAAGCAGAGTTACAGATAGAGATGTGATCACAGTACAGAAAGTGGGTGCATGGGCGGGGATTCATATATGGATTGAGAGGGGGCTGCTTTATGGAATGCACCACATGGTCTCCCATCCTATCCACTTTTAATAATGAATCGTGTCATTTTTGGAAGTAATTCAGATCAGATCTTGCCCCGCCGGTAAAATGCACCTGACCAGTTGCCCAACCATTACAGTACATTTCTGACATCCATTTGTTATTATGTACGTCCTTTTAATCTGGCAGGTCTACTGACAACACTGATTTTCAGTGAAGATCTGGTTAATCAAATTGGATGGGGAAGTTAAAGGATTGTGATGCCAATCAGATGTAGCCAGGATTTATATGTATTTATTTATAAAAAGCACATAAGACAAAAACACCACTATAAATACATGGAGGGAAAAAAAAGACATGCAGGAGGGGACTAAAAGCCGAAGGCTTATGAGGTGTCCCCACCAAAAACAGGACAAATAAATAATTCAAGACGTACAGAAAAAAATAAAGAAAATAAAAAAGTAAGTGTGGTAGAATGTGTGTTGATTAAGTATCCAGATGTACAGAGCCAGTTTTGTGGACTTTGACCAGGACACTGGGGTTGACACCCATACTCTTTTGAAAAGTGCCATGGGATACAATTTCTTGGTCAAATGACTAAACCTGCTTGCTCTCTCCATGTGGCAGCCTAACCACGCCAATCACAGCTGATTAGCTATAGAGTACTCAAGTGAGTACGTCAGACGTGGGCGGAGTCTGGTTTCGGAAGTTAATTCCCTATGACAGATAGAATGGGCTTCGGAGACGACTGACTATTTCTTGAAATCTGATTTATAGAATGAGCCAAAACATTCCTGGATTAGCCTGTGTGGTATAAGGATATAGACCATATATTCCATGTTCCAATTTACATTTTTTAAAGTAATGGATTAATGATTGTAGTTTGACTTGTAGTCCACTTTAATGGACTACATATCCAGTACTGCAAAGCATGGATGGTTCTCGACCAATAAGATATCATCATCTCGTCGGTCTGGACATTTTTGGCAGATGGGAGCACTGCTGCTGAAGACGAGCTAACGTTAGCTTGCTAAGTTGAGAAGCCCGCCCGACAAGGTGAGAAACTGTGCTACGGTTAACCACATAAAGCAATTCTAGCTTTCAGTCCTTCAAACTAGCTAGCTAACGTTAAAAAGTTAGTTAAAAAAGTGTTTAAAAACGCAGCTGTGTGCTACTGCTGGCTAACGTTATATAACAACCTTTGGAGACAACGCTGCTCGTCCGGAGGGAATTAGGGGAAGTCGAGTTTTTAAACAATGCCAGCGCTGGTATATTCACAAAAACATACTAAAACATTAAAATATACTCAAAGCTGGTCCAGAAAAACGACATAGTTTGCGAACGGGAATTATGTAGAACAATCCAGGAAATTGACATAATGGTAAGACATAATCACTAGAAATGGCTTAAAAGTAAGTTTTAGTTAATGTCTACACTCTAAATGAATGGGGAATTTACTTCCGAAACCAGTGTGACGTAGTCACTTGAGTACTCTATACAAACCATTCACCAAATTATCCCCCTTAAAGCTGATTGGCTACACATGGCACTTGCCTAATTTCCCCCATAAAAACTAGATGGCTACACAATTCTTTGCATTTCACACTCACCTAGATTGCCCAAGTGGTCACTGTAAAAACTACTTTTCAGTGCAAATCCTTGGTAAATAAAGTTAATAAATGAAGGCAGCAACATGAGGATGTTAATAAAGGGTTGAGAAGGTTACCTGGGGTTAATGTGCCCAATCTCTTTATCAAAGTTCCTGCTATTGATGACGTCTGACCTCCACTCTGTGCCTGGGCAAGAGGGAGAGGAGCAATCAGTGTGTGCGTGTGTGTATATACTGACAGTAGAAGTATGTTGCCTCAGGATGGGCTGTGTTTTTGCATGAAGGTGAATGTCTGTGGTGTGTCTATGTGTGTGGAATCACTGTATGAGTTTGCCAGCTCCTCAGGTTGGGTGTGTGTGTGTGCGTGTACTCATTGTAGGAGTATGTTGTCTTCTTAAAGTGTGTGCGCGTGTACATACTGTAGGAGTATGTTGTCTCAGTCTTGGTCTGTCCGTCCTCCTCATAGTCCCTGTAAGAAAGGAAAACAAATGAGGTGCAGTGAGGGGCATGGATAGGCTGTGCTCTCCCATTGGTCCCTGGCCCTGTAGCTCCTCCCACCTGCTCTCCTGGTGCTCCACCCACTGGTACATCTCCACCTGCCTCTTCAGTTTAACTGCGTGCACTGCCACTTTGTAGTTTGGGTCATGCAGGGGCTAGAGAGGCAAACACAGTGGCATGGATGTGAAGGTGTTTATATACAGTGTCTACACATATGTGTGTCTACTCATGGGACAGAGGAGGAGTATGTATTTGTGCTAGAAACAGGGTGATGTACCTGCTAGAGACAATGAAAGGTGGTGTTGGATGCTGTACCTGGGCAGTGCGCAGAAGGCCAGACAGATGAACTAGGCGGTTATTATTCTGGAGTATTGGAGTAAAAGAAGGTTCCAAGGACACCACCTGGGACAGACCCTCATCCAAAGAGGCAGCGACACGTATCGCCCTGCCCTATAGGGGGTGACACTCCTTACTAATCACACAAACAGACCCTTGTCATACAGGTGGTGACACTCCTGACTTCTCAGAGGCACACAAACAGAGGGAAACGCTCCTTATAAACACAAATACACAAATATAACTCTGCTCTGTAGGGGGTGACACACCATACAACACACACAACCCCGTCCATACATCAAGGGTAACTGCAAAGCAGTTTGAGTTTGTTGTACCTCATTGGTGAAAAGCACATAAAATGACAGCAGGAATAAAGAGACTCCCACAAGCATTCCTCCAGAAGTCTCGCTGAGGCGCTCCAGTAACCCGGGCTTTGATTGGCTGCTGACCCGTGTATGCGTGTCTCTGATCTGTGGGCAGAACCGATGTCAACTAAAGTGAACTAAAGAGTGCAGTCAGGGAGGAACACTGTCACTTCAACATAAATTCATTTTAATATCAAGTTACCATGGATACCAACAGCGTACTTATATTGAAAGGGGTAGTCCATTACAATTAACTTTTAGGCTAATATTTAGGTATTTCTGAAAACTTTCGGCAATTTTCCAAGGTTTTTCTCTGTTGTGATAGTTGCTATGAGCATGGACGATGTGAACTCTGCAAAATGCAATTCAATGACGACTCAATTGCATTGCATTTCTGAAATGATAAGAGAGTCATTTTCATATGGCAGTAAAACATGCCTAGAATTTTTGTATCATAAATGTGTAGCCACAGTTGTTTTCTTCTAATTGTATGTAGTTACATTTTGTATATATGTTGAACATATTAAGAAATGTAATGAAATATTTATAGACAGCCTGCACCGTCTATAACATCTATATATATCCGTCTACATATTTCGCAGCCGTTCAAGCCTCCAACTCCCATACATCATTGCGGCGCTGTAACTAGGGTAACTACAAGCCTGCTGGCATAATTCTAATGTTACAATTAGCTAGAAAAACAAAATAACAGTACTGACTTCAACTTGTCTTAGTAGCTAAGATTGACACTCGACTGGGGACAACGACAACTTTATCTCTCGCAATCAGGCTGACAATCGGCTGCAAACATGGAAATGCCAGTGGTAGTTGGCATAGTTTTTAGATCTGAAGTTAGCTCGCATTAGCTTTCACTTTCATCTTCAGAAAGCAACAACCAGAGGTGTAAAATCCAGGGGTCAGAAAGTAAAAGTCCTGCCACGTCTTTCTTCCACCCATGAACTCAGCCAGCTGATTTCACTAATTAGTTCTACCACCTGGCTGACGAATTGTGCTAATTAACAAATCCAGGTGATTGGAACAAAATACTGGGGAGAATTTTTACTTTACTTTTACACCTCTGGCAACAACACAACCTGAACCAGTGAGCTAGGTTAACTAAGCTTACCACCATCAGACAGATAACAAGTAATCCACAAAAAATGAAAGTAGCTAACTAGCTAATCCATTTCAGCTAGTGGTCTAGTTAAAGTGAAGCATTGTGGGAATTGTGGTCTTATAACAAAGCAAATGAAGATCAAGCTTCCAAAATGTGATATCCACACAGTGATATTTTGAAATGTAGAAATCCTCCAGAAGGAAAATTGCAGTGATATGTCATAGTAAAATACATGCACCAAAATATATTTTGATTAGTTTTATTGAGGTGGACTACCCCTTTAACTACCCCATTCAAAAATATGAACAAAAACATCATTAGTTACATCTCTAACTCTAACTTCAATGAATATGAGACAGATCTCCTGTTGATATTTTTAATTTACTGAAAGGTCATGAATGGACCACATGATTATCACAGTGGAATATTTACAGGGCGATGGTAGGCTATAACGTCGTTAATTGTAATGTTAACGTTAGTTTAATTACAAAATTAACCAGTTCTCATCTTCTGCAAACATATTTGTGTACAGATTCCAGACATTCACTGTCCAAAGAATACACGATTGTTCGGAACTATCTAGCTAGTTACATTTGGCAGTAAATAGTAGCTAACGTTAACGTAGCTGCTAGAGTACGTTAACGTTAGCTAGTTAACCCACAACTTGCCAGGTAACTTATGAGGTTAACTTAATTATATTTTCGCTATCGTGGAACTCTGAAATGGCTGCAATTCGCTAGATAGCTTGTTGACGTTAGATGGCTTACATAGTTTTGCATTGTGTTAATTCATTAACCAACAGTGAAAGGTTCCTACCGTACCGGTTCCGACATATTTTCACTTCCACACCCACTCTGCATTGTGTAAGAAGTCCTTAGAGAGGTGAACTCGTTCAATTCACTGAAACTACTGTTAATGTTTTTGATTATAGTTATTCGGTCATCTCGTAACCAGCCTGAACGCTGAACAAATATACGTTAGGTTTTTAAACAATACAGGACATCCTACTACGCTTAACAGCAAACCTGGAAATGTCACAAATTATAACTTGTAGAAAGTTGACGTTTGAAGCGTACTGTGATCTGATAGGGTGAATGGACATCCGCTTCTGTTGCTGGTTCTGTTGAGGTTTATGGGAAATGTAGTTATTGGTGAGTTACAGAGAGGGTTCAAAATGAACACCCGTATAGTGCCAAATGCGGATAAATATTCTCTCTGGTGGGTAAATCACGCAGGCCAACCCGCCATGCAGGTGTGTGGAACCGACATTTTTCTTTTTAGGTGAAATCGCCTTCATTGCTTGGCCGTCTAGAGACACCATAGCTTTTTCTTTACATTACTTCAGTTCAGATTCAAGTTGGTTTCATACCTGGTTCATTCATTTTAGATGACTGGTGGTTAATATAGACCGTAAATGGTCCACATAACTGTATAGTTCTGTGGTTCATTTACAGTCTATGGTTCATACCCATACCCATGTCATCTAGCTGCTGCAAATTATATTATCATGAACATTGGCTGTTTTGACCATGCTGGTCTTTAAGCCCTAGAGCCTGAGCCGACCAGAGGAGGATGTGTTCCCCCCTTGAGTCTGGTTCCTCCCAAGGTTTCTTTCTAGTTACACCAGGGAGTTTTTCCTTGCCACTGTTGCCTTTGGCTTGCTCTTGTGGGGGATTTAGGCTGGGTTTTCTGTGAAGCTCATTGTGACAACTAGTTGTGAAATGCGTTATATAAATAAATATTGATTTGATTTGATTTGATACTAGGGCCGTGTCCGAATCAGCACTCTTCCACACTATTGAGTAGCCTTGGTGAGTAGATAGGACGAGAAAGTCGTTGAGTAGGCAAAACTTTTTCAAATTGCAGTATACTTGAAACACCCGGATGACACACTTACTTCCGGGGTTTCGCTGAGTACATTCGGGAGCACACTTTTCAAGAAGTACACAAACATTTTGGTCACATAAATATGACGTGAAGCTTCGTTTTAAAAAGTGAGGCGCAGCCTTGCTGACGTTTTCCTTCTTATCTTCATTCATTATCTACACTTTGTAACAATCGTCATATGTTAGCGGATTGATATTCTCAATAAAAATTAAACAAAAATATTACAAACTACTTCCTCACTAGTTTGGAAAGAGTTTTGTGGGATTTCTTTCGCACACGTGCTTGCAAAGTGAGGGGACAGGGCACATAGTAGACAGGGGTCTGAGTGGACAGGGGACAGTGGACATGGAATAGGGGTCCCATTCGGACACAGCCCAGGTTCATTCCAATCGCTCAGAAGTGGGGCATGTCTGTGACGCTGGTGAAGTTGGCACCAGGAAGTATCTCTCCCCAGGTAATTTTCCCATAGACGATTTCTCTAATACAATTTTCGTAAAAACGAGATCACTGAAACTTCGATCCTACTAAGTGTCCTTATATGAAGTAATAGGTATCAAGAGAGCAAAAACAGCCTATTATCCTAATTTTGACAAAGGTACAAGCTTGTTGCACAATTTTTCTTATTAATGAACTACCCCATACAGAAATCTATGTAATTTACATAGATTAATATATGAACATATGTAAATTACCTAGGCCGCCTATATAGTAGATATGTTCATGTACTGTATGTCTCTCACTGATATAAAAAATATGTCACATATTATTAGTACATATATGCAATGTATTTTTCAAAATATAACATAAATGGACCTTTTTTATATATGTCCAATATATTTTACCAGATACAAACATATGATACATAAATATTTCTGTATTCATATATTTCTATAGCATATTTGTTCATATATGAGTTACAAATATATTGTTCCTCATATTTTTGAGACAAATATGTCAAAATAAGGTATATGTTCTTATATGAATATTTTTTGTTGGATCAAAATATGACAAAATATACATATCAAAACTATTTATTTTGAAAGATGAATTCCTAAAGACAAGTATCTAATTTAATCATTTTTTAAATTAACATCTATATCAGTGAAAATATTTATATAAAAAAACAACATTTTGGTGCTGCTACTTTAATATTGTTTTGATCACTTAAAAAAACTTTTGCCTTATAAAACTTTACAATCATCAACCCCACTCGGGGTTAAAGTGTGTAAAAAATCTTTTAAAAAAATCCCCCCCTGGTGATCTGTATTATCAATTATCAATTATTATCTCCCCCTCTGTGTGGGATGTTAATTTTTTATATGCCCAGGTACCTCAAATTAGAAGCCAGGTGGTCTTAAAGGGGCAGTTCACCCAAAAATGTAATTTTGAGATTTTTCTACATACCTGGAGTGCTATCTATCCATCCAGGTAGTTTCACTGAGAACTCACTTGTTTTGTAGATATCCGCTGCAGCTCACAGTGATATCATCTTGATACGTGAACGGACCTGAAAGGGTCCAATGTTGTTGGCGCTTTGTACCTTGTTGATGCCAGTATTCTGGGGCTTAGTGTTGACAAAGTGCCCCCCAGAATACTGGCATGCTTTGGTTGAGACTTTGTGTGGATATACACAGTTGCCATATTTCGGTAGAAAGTTTTTTTCTAAAAACTGTGCACAATAAATTCCGTGGATGTTCGTGAGTAACCGTGTCATTATATTTGGAAAGAGACGTTGCTGTTAATTTTTTCAAATGTAAATTTTGAAACAACATTGGACCCGTTCAGGTCCAGTGTATCGGGGTCATATCACGGTGAGCTGCAGCGGATATCTATAAAACTAGTGAAATCTCAGCTAAACTACCTGGATGGATAGATAGCACTTGGGGTCGATAGAAACAGCTTAATTTAATTTTCGGGTAAACTGCCCCTTTAATACTCACACACTCACTAACTCACTCACATACACATACCAGATTCTAAGTGTTGGACAAAATTGTTGCGAAGTTGTCTAAATGGCGGTGCGAGAGTTCCTTTCGGGGGAGGGTTTTGGTCTTGAATAACGGTCTGTGCATGCTGGAGCCCCCCAGGGGCCTACTCAAGGAGACAGGACTTCTTTTGTCAAGGCAGCACTGGACCAGAGTAGTGGTGATGTACCTCCCACAGCAGGAAGTTGGGACATAGCCTGGTGGACTCGCAGAGCAGGGTCATGGCGCTGAGGTTACAGACTGCCAGGCGGCTGCTGTACCACCCAAATCTCAGCTGGAGGGGTCCCTCTACTGCAGAGGGCTGGAAGGGTTAGACTATGACCGGCAGCTGTTTTTGATGAGCCCAGGGGTGGTGGACCTTTCAGCGCTCATGCCGTTCTATAACTCGTTTATGCGGGCATGGTTTCAGACTTTTACTGCCAGCCGGAGCACCACTTACCCTCACAACTGTCTGGTGGGGTTGCTGCAGCTAGTCAGCGTGCCGACTGGTCTGCTCGGTACAGGGATCACTAAATTGGGTGACCTTGTGAGTGGAGGAGGATGAAGGTCAGTGAGTGAGCTGGATGGGGTGGTCGGCATGCAATCCTTCAGACTGATGCAGTAGTTGGTGGAGGGGATCCGTGCTGCACTTCCTGCCTCCTTCAGGGGGGCAATGCAGAGGACTTTGCGGCTTAGCCGGTCGGGATTGACAGGGGAGGAGTTTACTCCGGTGGCTGTGGCTGCTGTGATTGACGGCCGGATGAATCTGGGAAGCTCCCTAATGTCTCTGGAAACACAGCGACTGGAGGACTTTCAGCAGGTCAGCAAAAAGGCCCTGTACCTTGTGACAGTAAAATTCCATCACCAGGTACCATGATACCATCAGGGTGGCCAGGGGATTTGGGGCCTGACTCTTCACATACAGGCACTCCCCGTATAAACCTATAGAGAAGCGTACTGCTGATCTACAGTGAAGGATTATTCACAGGGTCATTGCAACGAACAGACACGTGGCACACCTTGATCCAACTGTAGGGGAGGGTTGCTTGTTCTGTGGAGAGCCCAAAACAGTTGAGCACCTTTTTTTGAGTGTGGTAGGTTGGAGGGTCTGCTGGGGATAGTCAGGGGTTGGTATGCAGGGCTGGGAACTCAGTCCTCCAGGCAGGTGTATATAGAGGGGCCAAGGTACACGCAGTAGGAGAAGGGGAGAGTGTGCTTGCTCAACAAAATTTTTTGGGCATGCTAAGTTGACTACTTGGTTCAGAAGGAAGAATAAGAGGCTGTGGAGAGGGTCTGTTGAGGCAGGTGATGTTGTTGAACTGTGACAGTAAAGGTGTTTTAAAATTATTTTTTAATTCTGTCTCTATCTCTCTCTCTCTCACACACACACACACACACACACACACAGATGCACCAGATTTACTCATATAGACTCATCTTCTGTGATTGACATTTGAGAGGATTATGTGCTATGGGGCATATGCGCCAGCATGACCCACTGGAGACAGAGACATGAGTGACTCACACACGTACGGACTCGCGCACTTGTACAGACACTTTCCTAGTCATCCACCCATAGACGCACGCTTGGAGGTTTGGCTGCCCTTTGCCAGGTACAGAAGTACTGTCCTTCTTTAGACACAGGACCTTTACTCCTGGGAACAGCCAGTATGCAGGAGCATGATGTCATCATTTTGGGCACAGGTCTAAAGGTGAGAGCAGCCTTTGTCTACATATACAGCACCTGTCTATACAGTACCTGTCCTCACCCATCTATGCCAGGCAACACCTCTTGCCATCTCTGTAGCATTAGAGATTCTCTTCAAATGTTTTCAAACAGTAACTGAAACTGTGGACACAGAGGTCAAAGGCAGAACCTTGAATGTCACACAGCTAAACCATTATACCTTTTGCATTGACTTTTTCACAGATTTTTTATTTGGTAGTAGTAGCTTTGTGGCTTCTGATCTCTTGTGTTTTATAAGGAAATACTATATATGTTTTTTAAAAAGCTTTTTTTCTTGTGAAATATTTGTGATTATAAAACATATTGTGAGACGAATTGTAATGATAATATTTACTTCTCATAATTTACAGCATTTGATATTGCAAGCGATTCATTTGATGATGCTCATTGTTTTGATGTAAATATTTTAATTATGAGTTAATACATTTCTGTCAACAATTGTCTTTTTTTTGTTTTTGTATTTTTTGCTGTGATACATATTGCATTTTTCTGGGACAAAATATGAATACAGTTGAAAGACCCATATACAGTATGTTTATATATAGATACTACATGTGTATATATATATATATATATACACTGCCTGGCCAAAAAAACTCTAATATTTCGTTGGACCGCCTTTAGCTTTGATTACGGTGCACATTCGTTGTGGCATTGTTTTGACAACCTTATGCAACGTCACAACATTTATTTCCATCCTAAGTTCCATTAATTTTTGGCCGAAATCTTGTATTGACGACGGGAGAGTCAAATCACTCCATAAAGTCTTCTCCAGCACATCCCAAGACTTTCAATGGGGTTAAGGTCAGGACTCATGTGTGAAAATGATTCCTCATGCTCCCTGAACCACTCTTTCACAATTTGAGCCTGATGAATATTGCCATTGTCGTCCTGGAATATGCCCATTTATGGGATAACCTGGTCATTCAGTACATTCAGGTACTCAGCTGACTTCATTTTATTGCTGCATAATGTTGCTGAGCCTAGACCTGACCAATTGAAGCAACCCCAGATCATAACACTGCCTGCAGAGGCTTGTATAGTGAGCATTATGCATGACGGGTGCAACAGCGACTTTTTTTTTGGCCAGGCAGTGTATATATATATACACAGTATCTACAGTATATATAAATATACAGTATCTATATATATTTATATATATATAGACAGGGGACAAATTAAAGGAACCAACATAAGCCTCCAGAACAGCTTCAATGGGCCTTGGTATAGATTCTACAAGTCTCTGGAACTCTACTGGAGAGATGGAACACCATTCTTCCAAAAGATATTCCCTCATTTGGTGTTTTGATGATGGTGGTGGAGAGCGCCGTCTACCACTTCGGTCCAAAATCTCCCATAGGTGTTCAATTGTGTTGCGATCTGGTGACTGCGAAGGCCATAGCATTCTCATCAAACCATTCAGTGACCCCTCGTGCCTGGGGGATGGGGGCATTGTCATCATGGAAGAGACCACTCCCATCAGGATAGGAATGTTTCATTGTAGGATAAAGGTGATCACTCAGAATAACTTTGTATTGATTTGCAGTAAGTGCAAAGGGGACAAGTGGACCCAAACCATGCCAGGAAAATGCCCCCCACATCTGAATTTGTTATGTTTCTCCACTCATTAATTCAGGTGTTTATTTAATTTGCCACCCATCTGTATATATATATATATATATATATATATATATATTATATACATATATACATATATATACTATACAGGCTTTTCAACTGTAGTAATATTTTTGTCCCACGAAATTGCAATATGTATCACAGCAAAAAATACAAAAACAATATTTAATATGTCAATAGTGTGAAGGAAGAAGCTGTCATTAAGGTAAGAAACAACCGTTATAGTGTTCTTTTGAAGTGCTCATTTTGTGCACCAGTGTGAAGTTAGTTGATAGTATCAGCTAATGATTTGATGACATTTTGTCTTGTGTTGATGCAGATGTTTAAACATAGCTACATAACCTGGTTTTTAAGGGAACGGTTTACAAATGATATAAATTTACAAATGATTTTGGGTGTTCGTGTGTGTGTGTGTGTGTGTGTGTGTGCGCGTGTTTGTGCATGTGTGTGTGTGTGCGTATGTGCGTGTGTGTGTGTGTGTGTGTGTGTGCGTATGTGCGTGTGTGTGTGTGTGTGTGTGTGTGTGTGTGTGTGTGTGTGTGTGTGTGTGTGTGTGTGTGTGGGTGTGTGTGTGTAAAAGAGAAGTGGGTAAGGCTGTGGCTTTGAGGATCCAATTCACTCTCCGCACTCACACAGAAACACAAGGAGAAACCTCCAACACTGATGATGTTGGTGGATCAAGAGGCTGTAAGCAGGATTAGCTGTCTGACATTCGCACCTCCCCCTGTGATAACGAAAAGCTGCCACAATCTTGCTACCTGTGCTACAGCTGATCAGAGAAAAGCATAGCACAGACTTTTCATAAATGTTTTTTTTAAATTCAAATCAAAATATGAAATTGTTCTTACTCTATTATAAATATATATTCATACCCCTTCTCTCTTTCAGGAATGCATTCTCTCAGGGATGATGTCAGTGGGTGGCAAAAAGGTCCTTCACATTGACCGGAACCTATACTATGGCGGGGAGAGTGCCTCCATCTCCCCACTGGAAGAGGTGCTAATATATATCATCTAAAAATAAAGTTGTGCGGCTGGCGAACATTTTATTTAGACAGTCTTTGTTAGACCTGGGTATGTGGTTGTGTGTTGGGTTTTTACAGTTTTACAGGTTGAACGTGCAGTTCACTGAATGTTGGATCTGTGTTGTTCGCTGTGTATTGGTTATGTGCAGTTGTCTGTGTGTTGTATGTGCAGTTGGATATGTGTTGGATTTCTGCAGTTGTGTTGAATACATGTTTTCTCTCTCTAGCTGTATAAGAAATTCCAGGTACCAGGTCCTCCAAACTCCATGGGTCATGGGCGTGACTGGAACGTGGACCTCATCCCGAAATTATTGCTGGCCAATGGTGAGGAAACTGTGGATGGGTACATACAGCGAAGTCTGTAATATCACGTTGTGTCTATGTTTGGTCATGTGTCTCTGTGTATAAAACATGTGTGAGTTATGGATGAGAAATAATCTGTTATGCAATAGAGGTATTTTTGCTACATTCTGTGTACACATGTGTATGTTGCAGGGTGTGCAACTGTGTGGACATATGTGTGTGTGTGTGTGTTTTGCAGGGTGTGTAACTGTGTGTGTGTATATACTGTGTGTACATACATAGTGTGTAATTATGCGTCTCTGTTTGTGTGTATGTTGTAGGGTGTTTAACTGTATGTGTATGTGCGCTCGTGCGTGCGTGTGTGTGTGTGTGTGTTGCAGGAGAGTTAGTGAAGATGCTACTGTACACAGGGGTGACTCGATATTTGGACTTCAAGGTGGTGGAGGATAGTTTTGTGTACCAGGCGGGACGAGTCCACAAGGTCCCATCAACAGAGGCTGAAGCCCTGGCGTCAGGTGACACCCGTCTCTCTCCCCCGGCTATCACCACAGTCACTCTCACCTGTCTATCAAGCCTGTAACTCTCACCTCTCAACAACATCATACTCCATCACATCCCAGCACGTGATTGATGTGTCTTGCCTCTGTCAGATCTGATGGGGATGTTTGACAAGCGTAGATTCCGCAAGCTGCTACATTTTGTGCTGAACTTTGAGGACAGAAGCCCACGAACCCACCAGGACATGGACCCCAGACACATCAGCACCAGGGAGCTTTTCCACCACTTTGACATTGGGCCAGATGTCATTGAATTCACAGGACATGCCCTGGCTCTGCACCAGAATGATGAGTCAGTAACAAGTATTTCTACTACTAGTATTACTACTACTACTACTACTACTACTACTGCTGCTACTACTACTGCTACTATTACTATTAATAATCATTTTATTACCTCTGCTACTACTATTACTACTATTACTACTACTACTACTACTACTACTACTACTACACTACTGCTACTATTACTATTAATGATAATTTTATTACCTCTGCTACCACTACTACAGTGCTCCCCTGCCCCCACTTACTGCAAGCAATTCCATATAAATCCCCTCCAATAGAGAACAGTTGTATTTTACCTCACTAGCTCTGTCGCCCCCTGCTGTCAATCCTGGAGCAGTACAAATGTATGAACAGTGTTTTCCTTCATTGCTCTGCTATTCAGATAAGAGACAGGATCTGTTTGGTATGCATTTACACCTAGGCACTTTTACAACCACAATAGGAGCAACAACCATGGTTTTAATCTGGTGGTACAATGAAGAGAACTGCACTACTGGTACTTCTGTGTACTGTGACTCTTACAACCACTGCTACATCTACTACTGCTTTACTCTTTCACAGACGTATGCATGCACGGAAACTCCACGGTTACTCACTGATTAATCCATGGCAACTTGTATCGGTGTGTGTGTGCAGGTACTTGGACCAGCCTTACCTCCAGACGGTTAATCGCATCAGACTGTATGCAGAGTCCCTAGCTCGCTTCAGTCACAGTCCATACCTCTACCCCATCTATGGCCTGGGAGAGCTGCCGCAGGGATTTGCACGGTAACAATGCTGAGCATAGCCTTCCTTAGACATTTTCAGTCTGAAATAGTACATAATTAAATATATATATATATATATATATATATATATATATATATATATATATATATATATATATATATATACACACACAGTGCCCTCCACAATTATTGGCACCCCTGGTAAAGATGAGTAAAAAGGGTTATAAAAAATTCACCATTTGGTGAATTAGCTTAATCTCACGCTGAAAAAAATCCAACCTTTAATTGAAGTAAATGTATACTGAGAAAAAAAAATCCCTCATCAAGAAATAATTATTTTTAACAAAACCATGTGTGCCACAATTATTGGCACCCCTAGAAATTCTTATGAACAAAATGTAACTGAAGCATTTTTTCCATTTATATTTTACTTTTTAAAGTTGATCAGAGTGTTTAGGAACTTTCAAGCAGTAATCCATGACTTCTTGTTTCACTGGGGTATAAATATGAGGTGACACAGAGGCCATATTCCCTTATTCATACATCAACATGGGAAAGATAAGAGAACACACAAATCAAATGAGGGAAAAGTGTGTTGAGCTTCATAAGTCAGGGAATGGCTATAAACAAATAGCTACTCACCTGAAAATGCCCATATCTACCATTAGGGCAATACTTAAAAAGTTCAAAGCAACTGGAACTGCTACAAACTTGCCTGGAAGAGGACCCAAGTTTATTTTGCCCCCACGCACAGTGAGGAGGATGGCAAGAGAGGCAAAAAAATCCCCAAGGATCACTGTTGGAGAATTAGAGGAAAGTAGCATCTTGGGGTCATCAAGTCTCCAAAACTCACCTCCATGCCAGCAAATAATTTTGAAGGCATGCCAGAAAAAAAGCCTTTCCTGTCATTTCACCACAAATGTAAATGCTTGGAGTTTGCTAAACGCTACTGGAACTTTGACTGGAACCGTGTTCTATGGTCAGATGAAACGAAAATTTAGCTTTTCGGCAACCAACACTCAAGGTGGGTTTGGCGTAAAAAGAAGGATGGCTATACCGAAAATAACCTGATCCCCACTGTTAAGTATGGTGGAGGTTCCGTGATGTTGTGGGGCTGTTTTTCCTCCAAAGGCCCTTGGAAACTTGTTAGGGTACATGGCATCATGAACTCCATGAAATACCAGGAAATTTTAAATCTGAATCTGGCTGTCTCTGCCAGGAAACTAAAACTGGGTCGTCGTTGGATCTTCCAGCAGGACAATGATCCAAAACATACGTCCAAATCAACACAAAAATGGTTAACTGAACACAAAATCAAGCTTCTGCCATGGCCATCTCAGTCCCCTGACCTAAACCCCATTGAAAACCTGTGGGCTGAGCTGAAGAGTGCACAAGAGAGGACCTAGGACCTAGAATGGTGAATTTTTTATAACCATTTTTTACTCATCTTTACCAGGGGTGCCAATAATTGTGGAGGGCACTGTATATATATATATTTCTCAGTCTCCCCTTCTCCCAACCTCCACCACAATCACTCACTCACTCACTTTCAATATTTCTCTCAAATTTAAGATTCTTTATTGGCAGAAAATACATTTGTAAAAATTGCCAAATAGCAATATATTAAGCATTAGCACAGGTGAACAAGTAGTAAATGCTATATAACCAGGATAACAATAAATATAATAACAATAACAAGTATTAAAACAACAATAATAATAATTGTTATTATTTATCTTCCTCAGACTCAGTGCAGAGTATGGGGGAACCTATATGCTGAACCGTGAGGTGCAGGAGATAGTGATGGAGAATGGTAAAGTTGCTGGAGTCAAGTCTGAGGGACAGGTGAGTCATAAGATGGATACCTTTATCAGATGTCCTGCTTTTTCACCAGCTGTCTCCTCCTATTCCCCTGTTCTTCATTTGCCCCTGCTCTTTCTACACTTTATTTTCACCCTTGTGTCTTTTGATCTCACTCTTTCTCTCTCTCTATACCTCCTTTCCCGCCTTACGCTTTCTTTCTCTCTCTCCTTCCCTCTTCCTGTCTCTATCTCACCCTGATAGATCTAATTCTTTCTCTCTTGAACCCTTTGCTAGCTGCTCCATTTGCTCCTCTCCATTTCCCTTTTCCATTTCCTCCGTATCTCCCCCTCCTCATCTTTTCAATCCTCTTCCTTGTTGTGTTTCTCAGGTATTTCACTGTAAGCAGCTGATCTGTGACCCCAGCTATGTTCCCAATCGGGTGCAGAGAGTGAGGCGTGTCATTCGGGTTATCTGTTTACTCGACCATCCAATCAAAACTACTCATGAAGCTCACTCCTGTCAGATCATCATCCCCCAAACACAGCTCAACAGAAAGTCAGGTATCGTACTGCTGATTGACATGAAGTATTACATCACAGCTTAACAGGAAGTAACTTGTCATTGGTAAAGATACACGCATGCACGCACACACATACGCACAAGCACACACACATACAGTGCAAGATGATATACTCCACACCCAGTCCTAGGGGGCCTCGACTGCCGTCTGCTGGATTTTCTGCCAATCAGTCCAACTTTGTGTGTAATATTTTCGCAGGAGCCGCAAGAGACAAAACATGAAGTGGCATTTCTTTTTGGCTCCTGGTCGCCAGTTGAAATGTCCTAGAGATTGTAAGAGCTGGTGTATTGATTAAGACATGCTCCATGTGTGCGACCATCTTTACGCCAGGGCAGGTTTATCTGTCATTTCTCCAAACACAAAGTACTGTATGTAATAATGGCAATTGCACATCTTGGCTGTTGGGAAGCAGTTAAAAAATTGTTGTTTGTATTTATTTTGCTTCATGGGGTGACATATGTGACCTGTCTGTTGCTGTTTCCCTCTTTTTCCGGGCCTGGCAGCTGGGAGATTCACTCCAGGCAGTCGAGCACCTCTCGGGTCTCACGACAGTAGCTACATAGCTATTGTGTCTCACACAATTCTAAATATTGACCCCCTAAATGTGGCAATGTCAAGTTAAACTTTTCATTACGTTATTACTGATTGAGTCTTTCTGTCTTTGTATCCATTCCTTTCAACTGCCACACAGACGTCTATGTTTGTATGGTGTCTTACGCCCACAATGTTTCAGCTGAGGGGAAGTATGTAGCCATGGTGAGCACAACCGTGGAGACGGATAACCCTGAAAAAGAAGTGAAGCCAGGACTGGAGCTGCTGGAGCCCATTCTACAGAAGTGAGCATGATGACATCCACAATACAAACAGAACAAAAATACAACTGCAACTAGAATACATCCACAAACACAACTTAAGTACTACAACAACCACAAAATGACCCACAACCTGAATGTAATCACAAATACAATGCAACTGAAACTAAATCGCACAATGTACTAGGGCTGCCCCAAAATAGTCGACTGAACCATGGCCGTGTCCGAATACGACCCCTACACCCTTTTGAGGGCGCATATTTGAGTCCACTTCGTCAAAAAGCTTTTGAGTGGGCAACTTTTTCTCAGAAATGGGGGCACTTAAAATACCAGGATGAACCCATTTTTTCCTGGGTTTTGTTGAAGGGATTCAGGAGCACACTCATCAGAACGGTGCACTCATCCGACAATTTCAGTAAATAACCCGGAAGTAAAAACGTAAAAGACATAGAGCGTATATGCATATCTATGGTACAAGAGTGGGTCATATTACGAACTACTCTTTTATTTGAGTTAATTCGATCTTCATTCATAATCTACACTTTGTAACAATTGTCATATGTCAACTGATTGATATTCTGGACACAATAGGCTAAAACACACTTTTACGTTGCTAATATATATTATAATTAATATTTTGTTTGGCCTGTTGTTGATATTTCTCTTTTAAGTGTTTCAGTTTGCTCTGTTATTTATTCGTTTGTTTATATAATTTATAGCCTATTTATTTGCAATATAAAAAGAAAAGAAAATATTTTTTTTTTTCCATCTAGTTTTTATAACCGTGAAGTTGTTAAATTAGCTAGGCCTACATTGTTTTTGCTCTTTCGTATCACCGGATGAAAGGCTGTTTTATTTAGTTAGCCTATTCACTATTTTGTTGTGTGCTGTTATAATGAGTGGAAATAAAAATAACAATGTTAAATGTCTCATTGCTTGTTGTTCTGACGTCCGACACATTCATTTAGGCTACCACTTTGTTTATGCCGTTAATAGCCTACAGCGCAGGCCATAAGCAAACCGATGCCATTAATAGGCAGCACAGGCCAGCAAATCGCAGCCTGTGCTAAGTTGTATTTTAAATGCTTATAATGACGGTTTTGTATTTATCTGTAATATAGTAAACTTACTATAGATCAGATGGAAGTCAAACCATTTTCTGATGCTCAAAAATACATATTTAAATAATTAAATATCATAAATGTGCGACGGTTTGTCTATGGGTTTGAACTGACGACTAGCCTATACAGGTCGACTAAGCAAATCTTTGGTCGGGGGCAGCCCTACAATGTACAAATTCTCAAAATAGAGAAAATACATATTTCTCTGAACCCCACCATTATTTAGTGGAAAGCTATTTTTTAAAAACATATAGAGAAGGGATCACAGCACAGATTCAGCCATTTCTTGCCATGGGATATTTTCCTGATGGACTCCGATTTGCTGACATTCAAAAAAAAAGTATGGGGGCCACTGGCCCCTTTCCAGCAGTGAATTCAAATATGGAGTCAATGTTTTTTGATTTGACTGGTTTGAATATCAGTTGAAAGGGTATTATGTACTGTAACCTAGGGACGGCCCAGCAGGGGGTAAATACCCACAGTTAGGGAACCATTGATTTATGCTAACTCTGATTGGTCCACAGATTTGTCTCCATTGATGACCTGTTTGTCCCCTCAGATGATGGGAGGTTGAGCCAGGTGAGGACTGTGGTTGTGTTGGATGTAATGTTCAGATAAGGTTATAGCTAAGATCATGTCTAATACTAAGTTTGTTCCATTTCACCCATTCAAAATGGGCCCCCGAAGGAACAAAATGTGTGTCTGTCATTTCTTTTTGCACTATATAATTTTGTTCCAATAATATATTTTGCTAGGCATCGGAGACCATATATGCAGTGCGTACAGCACCTTTTTTTTTTGTTTATTGGTTTTTGCTATACGCACTAAGTCTTGCGGCAACACTTACTTCGTTGCTTCTTGAAATCCCTCTACCCTCAAAACTTCTGCCCACTCACATAAGCTCATCTTACCCCACCACCAGGGTGCACTGTGTTCAGTAGCTTGTGGAGGTGCTTTGTTCAACATTGTGCCTCTAGATTTTATAAAGTGGGAACACTGCCTGTGGTCACGGTGATGTAATAAGAACACAACGATCTCTCAGGTCATTGGGTATACATACCACTCTGATCTA
The DNA here is from genome assembly GCA_029718625.1 of Synaphobranchus kaupii. Lineage (NCBI taxonomy): Eukaryota > Metazoa > Chordata > Actinopteri > Anguilliformes > Synaphobranchidae > Synaphobranchus > Synaphobranchus kaupii. Next base: position 91,750,409 of record CM056380.1, read on the forward strand.
GCTGACTAACCATTAATTAATTAGTAGTAATTTGAAATGAGCATGTTTCATATTTGTACGGAGTTGGGATTTGACGAGAGCTGAGAGCCATGTTTTTCTCCTGCAGGTGTTTGTCTCCAAGTCATACGACGCTGCCACACATTTTGAGACAGAATGTGAGGACATCAAGGACATGTACCATCGCTTAACTGGATCAGAGTTCAACTTCAACAGCCTGCAAACAGAGTAGTGCCACATCACTGAGGACTGAGTGCCTCACACACAGACCAAGCCAGTGACAGTAGGGAAATGAGAAACAGACCAACTCCCCATTCCCAGTATGCACTGCTTTCAGAGTGATATATGATGGTAAATAAGCGTGGTTAAGACACAATAAATAATTTCTAATAAATTAACTTTCACCTCAGATTCCGGTGTGTGTGTGTGTGTGTGTGTGTGTGTGTGTGTGTGTGTGTGTGTGTGTGTGATAGAGTGCATGATTGTGTATGTGTGAGAGTGCGATTGTGTGAATGTGTGTTTAAGAGAAATTAAAAATGACTTCAGTTCTACTACATGATAGAGAACAGAGTGCGAGATGCTAGATACAGAATAGAGATTAATGCTGGTTCTTATGAAAGTGCTTATCTCGAGAGGGATAGAGATGAAGAGACAAGGAGGATTAATTTGGTTTACTGTGTGAAGGACAGCCATGGCAACCTTGAGTAGAAGGACACTAAACCTGGATTAAATACAGCTGTCTTCTGGATTAACAACCAAACATGTGCACACGGACACGCACGCACGCACGCACGCACGCACACACACACAAATGAATACACACAAAAAGATGTCCAGTACAGTCACACACAATCATGACTGCTAGTGCAAGAAGCCGCACTTAACTGGTCACTGTTGGATTTTACATCCATCTGTTGCAGATGATCTTATTTAGAGCTACTTGCATAGTAGTGCATACAACAGGGCCAGACAATATGCAACACCAGTACAGACAGAGAATTGTCTGAAACACAATTGATTGGCATCACTGCACAACCAAATGCAGCCCTGCTTGATCATTTTGCAGGTGGTTCTGGAAAATACCAGAGTTAGCGAGTTAGCTTTGACTTCATCATCAACACATGTCCACACATATGTGAGGCCAGTTGGAAAAACCAACATAGCATTTTGCTTAATGAAAGGATAAGAAACAACACACACATGGGTAAATCTGCTGGTAACTCACTGGATGGTTGCCTACACAGTTACTCATAGCCATATGATGTTTATTTGATCTACACCAGTGCAGATGGCTAAAAGTGACTGTTCTAGGCTAGTCATAGCCAGAGATGATTTAGGCCCTCACTTCCATGTTTTTACTGCCATACTCTTTGTGCATGTGCTCTGACCGACTCTCCTGATTGGTCCCTTCACGTTTTGCTGTGATGACATTGCGAAGTACAACCCAAAATGATGAGGATGATGCAAAATAATTTGAAACTAACAAAAATCCAGGAGGTTAGTCGTGCTTGATGGGGACCACAAGCTTCAGGCACAATCTTCAATCCAGTATGCAAGTGGAGATCATTGCATTAAATCCACCCTGATTGTTGCATCATTTCCTGTATGGGGTGCTACTCCAGGGATCTGCTGGGAGGGGGTGGAATGAGGGCAGCTGCTGCGATTCGACGCTCGCTTGACAGGAAGTTGAAGGTTGCACATGCGTTGGGCTGAGACAAGGAACACACACAGAATAAACATGATCCTCCCATCCTTAGACAGCCCAGAACATTAAAACAGCTGATATGATGCCTTTAAAGCTACTTTCAAAAATGGTACCGCTATCTTCTTTTAAATACATTAGTACGATATTAATATACGTATATGACTGGCTCTAGCAAAATTAATAAATAAATCATAATTGTAAAGCTTAATTGAGAATTATTTTTGATAATATGCCCGGTATTTTCCAGAGCCAGTAAGCATGCACATTATTTGCAAAAGTAAGGTCTTTCCTGTCACAAGCTGATGCAGAGAAATTAGTGCATGCCTTCATTACCAATAGGTTAGACTACCAATAGGTTAAACCAGCTGCATCTAGAGTAAAATGTGGCAGCAAATATTCTGACATGAACCAAACAGAGAGCACATAATACACCTGTTTTTATGTCTTTTCACTAGCTACCTGTTAAATTTAGATTTCATTTAAAAGTGAAAATTAAATCAATTCTACTTGTATTTAAAGCATATCATAGCATCCAAGTACACTATTGATCTATATAAATTGATCTATATAAGTTCCAATGGTACAGCACCAAAATGGCGGAGAGGTTTTCTATTTTTATGCCCCTAAACTATGGGAGACACAGCAGACCAGCAATGCTGAGTCTATTGACAATGTTAGGACTTCACTGAAAACTCATCTGTTTAATTTGGCTATTAAATAATTGTTCTCTTCCATCTTTTCTCACAAGCTCTTCTGTATTTTGGTCATTGCATTTTCTTTTCAGTTCTTTTTTATACCCCTTTGTTTTGATTTACATTTCTTTGTTTTTTATGCTTTCTTTGATTCTTTTTATTTGTTCTGCTGTATACATGTTGAGCTACAAGAATTGTATGAAGGGTTAGGGTTAGGGTGCACGTGATGTGATGTCACCGGGGGCGGGTCCTCACCGTGTCCTGTACTTCCACAGCAATGCCCTTTTTGTTCATGAACTTTAAAATATTTGGGTCAATCCGCTCTACCCGTCCTCCTGTACCCAAAACCAGCACCTCTGAGACAGAAAAGTGAAATTTGCTGTAAACAAGATATCCACAAAACATGATCAATCAAGAGAGTTTAACCCCTATGGCAGGGCCCTATGGCACTGTTTCTGTCGATGTTCTATTTTGTCACTTAACAGTGAACATTGTGCAAGGGTAATAAATGTGCTAAAAACCATACAGAAGTGATTCATTCAATATCAAATCTGCCACAAAAAAACAAACTTGTGCAGTCAGAACCTCAGTTTTGGAACTATGTCACCCTACATTAAAGGGGAAGCACTTGGTAATGTGGCTCTGGTTCGTTTGATTTCACAAACTGCAACTACCGTGCCACTGGCATGCAGGCTGCTCTGAAATGTGACGGGTCTGCAGTGATGAAAGTGGACAATTTGTTTTTCGGACCACAAACCGACTGAAGCCAGATGATGTGGTTGGGTGGGAGGTCATAACTACTACGGTCTATGAGTAAATTAGAAGAGACGAGCTGGCTTTTGTTTTTTCCACACGATTCACCGTTGAGCCCTTTGAAAGTCAGCCATCAAGCTATAGGAAATACATTGAGCAGCCGAGACCAAGGGGTCAGCTTTCGACTCTCAAGCTCAGCACCGGACATAATGTCGCCCTCTGTTGATATCTATGATTTGCCCTCAAAAAGCCAGTTTCCCCATTGGTCTCTATTCATTTTTGACAGCAAATTAAAAATACTTCCACTCATATATTGATGCTAACTGTGAATTAATTTTTTTCTTTTAAATGACTTAAATATTTTTTCTTACCACAAAGATATACATTTTTTTATTATTATTTATTCTGGCCTACATCATATTTATGGCACGCTTGTTGGCAACCAATTACAAACTCTGAAGGCTTTGACATAGCCTTCTCCACGTCACTGTGCCTTCCTCATGACCAAGGACACAACTGGGCATGTCTGTTGAGCGCACCTATTATAATTCCTGGTTCAGATGTGCTCCCCATTGGTTTATATTGGCATTGCTGTCTCTACATAATATATACACTCATGCTGCGTTCCAGACAAAGTGTGGGAAGTTTCAAACTGATTTTTGCCTCATGCCCTGTGATCACATTTCTCTGTAGTTTAAAAATAAATGTTCCCATTCATAATGACTCCAAGGAAAATTTTACCTTCATCTAGCACATATCAGTGCACAGTAAATTGGAAAGTGACAATTATTGCCCAGGAAGATACTAATATGCCATAGCCTATATTATGTATGATAACATTACAATAAAATAATATTCCACCATCAGGAAAATGCTGCCAAATTAAAGCTTCAATTCAATTCACACCGGAATCTGAGGTTAAATTCTAGCTTCAATTAAAATCAGCACATAAAACATCACTGAGCCACCAATGAATGCTTACATTACAGTATGTGAAATGCACTCAAAATGTGAAAATAACAATATCAAACATATTGGACAAGACAGTGGTTGAGTGGAAAACCTAACATACATACTGTATGTAGCCAGCGAGACCAACCGCATATTACAAACTACTTACATATCGAGGAGGAAAAACTCCAGTCAGCGAATGCGTTTTTCTGTTGCTGTTTGCTTAATACTAAATTGATAACTAAAAATTATGTTACGCTGGACTGTAACATATTGTTCAAAGCATCCAATAAGACACTGTGAACACCGTTTCTAAAGTTATGAAACCATCATGAACTGGAATGCATTAGACAGGTTTGCAGAGCTTAAGGAGTTTTACACGTCGACATTCCAGATAGTGTACTAGCGTTATAAAGTGCTGTGTATTTCTCAAATGATTGTCCCAGACAATAAATGACCACTGAATTTTGAAAGGGACATCTCTATACGTAAAACCAATGGTAGGATTGTATATTTACTTCATACTTAGTAGCAGATATTTATAGTAGAATGACGTGGTATAATTACACAAAAGTTTCACATGTTAATTTTGCATTTGAGTGAGCAGGGATTTGCATGGCTGCTTTGGCATACGATCTGGCTATTGTTGGCTTTATCTTGTTGCTGTGACGGAATACAAATTTTTGATGGTAAAAAAATATTTTTATGAACTCACACATAGACTCTATTGTCCACTGTGTCATGCATGGGTAGGTATAGTTGCAGGTGAGACTGGGTGGGGGGTTGCTTGTTAAATGGACTAGCGACGCGACAATAGTGACACTTAGGAACTCCGTATTCAGCAGAGTTATCACGGATTGTGTACTAATAAAGCTAAAACACAGAGTTTGTTGTTTCCACTATAGTTCGGTTGCAGGAAAAATTTATATCTGAGTTGAGCAAAATCTTGCCGCCGACGCCATGGCCACGAGAGGATCTGCGCAAAGGGGTTAACTGAAAGCATAAGTATGTGTGGGCTTTGACCAGTAAGGACAAAAAAAACCATACCCTCTGATGCAATATGTGAGGTCATCTTACACAGCAAGATTTTAAAGCCAATAGAAATTTTGTGTGCTGCTTTTTTGCATGTATACGTGCGTGTGTGTGTGTGTGTGTGTGTGTGTGTGTGTGTGTGTGCGTGCGTGCGTGCGTGCGTGCGTGCGTGCGTGCGTGCGTGCGTGCGTGCGTGCGTGCGTGCGTGCGTGCGTGCGTGCGTGCGTGCGTGCGTGCGTGCGTGCGTGCGTGCGTGCGTGCGTGCGTGCGTGCGTGCGTGCGTGCGTGCGTGCGTGCGTGCGTGCGTGCGTGCGTGCGTGCGTGCGTGCGTGCGTGCGTGCGTTTGTTGTTTCTCACCGATCCGAGGCTCTAGCATGTAGAACAGGGCCAAGCTTTCCACTGTGATGTCCTTGTAGTTTCCCACCTGCAGGTTGAAGCAGATCTTATAGGCTTATAAGTGGATACACATGCGTTCTCTCTTCCTCCCTCCCCCATCTTTCCTTCTCTCTCCCTCTACTTCCTTCCTAGTCCTGCTCCACCCCCTCCCACCCAGCTCTCTAACTCACGTTCCACTGCAGGATCGCGGGGGGCAGAAGGGCACAGGGCCCTATCACACTGTTTCCGTTGATGTTGAACCCACGGGGGCTGTAGCTGTAGATCATGGCCCCACCTAACTCCTCCCTCTGCATGACAGACACTGTGGTGCGCTGATATAGCTCATCATCGCTGGGGCCCAGTCTGTGGGTCCGCGTCAGGGGGAGGCTGGAGGGCAGGTGGGCATGCAGGGAACACACAATATTATTTACACAAACTATTTATATAGTACACTCACACACAGTGTTAATGCTTAACTATTTATAAGACGTTAGTTCACATACACATCATATTGATAATAACTACAGTGTACTTAAATATAGTATGGACTTAACTATTCATATATTGCATTTACACACAATATTAATAAATATGTAGTGCACTTTCACACAGTATTGCCGTTCATATTTTAACACCTCAAGACATTCTACGGATCACTTGGGAACCCAATGAAAACTTTAAAAATAGTAGAAGATTCAATACTCTGGTGGAGAAAAGCCCTGTTATCCATCGATTGCAGTCAGACCACAGTGGATAGTAGCCAGCTGCCCACAAACACGGGAATGCAGACGTACAGCAACGTACAGGGTTTGGCAGCAGTGCAGTTATAGGAAACATTATTGAAGTATAATTACCAAATAACAAGTTTCATATATAATAATTTAAACCAGACTGACCAATCCACCCGTATCGGAGCAGAAAATCCAGAGATAAGCGGAGGTAACTCGTACAGGCATAAATAGCAGGTAGGGTATTAGAGGCGGTGATATAGCACAGACATGTGTCTGCCATTATTCACCGAAATTCACCCATTTGGGTAAAAATCATTTGTGATCCCTAATACGCAAACAAGGGTGGACGTACAGTAGTTAAACCCCAGCCACAATTCTTAGGACAAATGCATTATCTGGAACTCATCTGATTGAGACAGCAGAAATTCTGAGGAACCCCAGCCATACCAGCCTATTTTATTGAGTTAATCCTTTACTTTTGCAGGAGAACAAGAGTTGTATGTTGTATAGTCTGTGATGGCTCACAGACTAATAGACTATAGCCAAATATGTAACAAATTGATGATGAGATTTATTCATGAAGAATCAAAAATACGTTCAATAACCAAATAATGTTATAATTGTAGGATTATATGTGCAGATCATGCCATTTTTGGCGCAACACTACAAAATAATAATTTATAAGACGGTTCGAACTTTTATTGTGAAATTTCCCACTATGATGTTTACCGGAAGTCACCACAGAGTGTCACACTCCTGGTTAAAATAACATCTGATGTAAAATCGGATAAATGACTTGTACTTATTTAGATAGTCAACTGAAATTCGCAATCGGGCTAAATTACATTCCGTGTTCTAGTAAGCATTCATTTTAGCTGGCTAGCAAGGTATAACTGTGCTAGATACATACCGGTAACTTGGATATTAGCTAACTCAATTATGACCTCTCCAAGCTAACTACGTTTGCAAAGCAAAGTAGCGTGTGGTGTTACTATAAATCAGTTAAAACAGTACATTTCTTTTACAATATAGTTTATTATTATTTAGTTTATAATAGTATGAATATGATAATCAATACCTTAGTAACAAAGGAGAGCGTACTGATGCTAGTCGTAAACCATGCGCCGCGCCCCTCAAGAACAGTCGAGTGCAGTTAGCTGCAGCCATTGTGACTGACTTGTGACAGTAGTCGCTCTGTGTTCGATTACTTTGCCTGCATGCCGAAAGGGGCGTGCCCGTTTGTGTTGTTTTGCGTGCGCGTCCCCTGTTGAAAACGTGATCAGATCCGTAGCTTGGATGACAAACAGCGACATGAGAAACTGGGAGAAAACTAGCTTGCTAGCTAGTTAGCTAGCTAGCTATGTGCCCATGGTTTATTTTTTAGGTCATTTATTCCTCCTGAGAACACCCTGGAATTAACTGGTCTATTTTTGCCACTGGAGCCAGACGCTAACTAGCCTGCCAAGAGCAGCAAAATTTCCCGAAATTTGCAAAAACAGCCAAAGTTAGAATATGTATAGGTCTCTATACGCGTTCCGATCGCCAGAGCCAAACTCTCTCCACTTCGCTGCCGGAGAAAGCTTCCTAATCCTGGAGCGGAGTAATCAACACTGGTGGCTCGGATCGCGCTGCAGCTCGGGGGAAACCGGATACATACCTGCATCTTACATCGAGAAAATCCAGGTAAAAGCTGGGGCAGCGTTATTCTGAGACTGTCAAATGAGTTTATACATAAAGCAAACCAACTGGGATATGTATGATTTGGGCTGCAATGGGTTAAAATGCTGTTAGCAGAGAGTGAGCTAACGTTAGCTCCAAGTGGGGTCGGGGTGATACACAATTCACAATGAACCATGTGTACTATATGTCACAGGGCATAATTGGAAAAGGGGGTCGTCATATTAACTCAGTTAATAACTGAATTTTGACCTGTTCTGAAGTACTTAGCTAACTAGCTAACGTTAGCTAACTGGCTAGAGCATAGCAGGACTTTCTCCTTACACCCCCTGTCCGATTAATGCAGGCAGTGTTGATTTTTTTTATACGGACGCAATATGTAAATTATAATGAGTATACATTATAAATTATAGTACGGCTGAATATTATCTCATTTATAGGCTTGATTAAGTTAAGCATCCTGCGTGATACCGCAAGTCAAAATGCTGACGTCAACCCAAACAAATACTGGCCGTCTTGGTGTAAAACAAACCAGCAAACTTCAACAGTGAAAAATAAACGGCCAATAATACAAAAAAAAGTTAGTTTGACAAAATGCCATAGCGGTGTAACTTCAGTCTTAATACGAGGTGCGTGACGCGCGTTGGACACGACAGGGCTGCATCTGGAGGTTAGGCTTCTCCTGTTCCTGATTTACCGCAATTCTGTCCTTCAATTACATTAATGCCGCGCTACATACACAAGGAAATTCACTTAAAATAGTGATATCTTGATGATAGGTTTTGTGTGGTTCACATTTTCCGCAAAGATTTCCTATGTCTTGGACGGTTTCTCTAATGCCGCATTGCATTGGTATCAAAATAATTGCAAACAATGATTGCTTGTCTGTGGGTATTCCAGGATGTTCCAGGCAAACGCCTCTATGTCTCAATAAACCCACTTTCTTCATTCTAAGACAATACTAACCTGTACATTCATCTTTCAGGGTGACTCCCTAACAAGTCGATGCATGTACCCATGGCATTGAGCATGTTACTCTTTTTTAACTAGTAGAAATGTAGTTACACAACAGTTTTGTCTTTCCTCTGGCTTGTAAAAAAGTATCTTCCAGGATACTCATATAATTGGACACATTTTTATCATTGAGGATGATCATCAGTTTTCAAGCCCAAAAGCTGCCACTTTGACCTCACTGCAGTTACTGCACAAAGATTTCATGGCACAGACATTTAAAGTTAATGTAATTACTGGACCTGTCAACAGCCATGATGTTCATGCACATGTTCTATCATTTTGGTTCTTTTACTGTTGTTTGCTTAGAAATGCTAAATGTAGTCCATTCACCTCTTAATCAGATTAATTTAAAAAAACAGAAACAGAAAATGTGAAAGTAACGGCCCTCCTTGTCGAAATTTTGAAAAATCTTTCCCCCAAAAGTGGCTACCAGTGAGGTAATATCCAATAATGTGCCTATAGTACACATTGAAAAACATGCTTTCAGATACTTAGAAGTCCCTTGCGCCAAAGACCACCCTTTTTGGAATTATTACTGTTTTTAAATCTTTACATTTACGCAAAGAAGCACTCATGCAGTTTTGTCTCTCACATTCATTTCAGTTTTGTGATTTTGTTCAAATGGCTGTAGATGGGAGTAAAAGTCTTGTGTAAGCCTTTAATAAAAAGCTCTGTACGGGGACCATGCCCTTAAACAAGGAACACTGGCAGCACACAGCTGCTCCATTAGACACTGCCCTCTGTCAGAAACCCCGTTCACAATGGACCCAGTTCCACCAAAACACAAGGAATCTGATGCTCTTCTGTCTGGTGAGAATGCAGTACGAAAGGGCACTATTGCGTCTGCACACTATATTGCATGCTCCCAGAAAGTGTGTGGTGATGAAGTGTTTCAACTGGCTTTTAGCTATGATGTACCATTTGGTAGCTATACCAGTCAAGATCCTTTGAACGTATCTTTTATTGCGTATTCAAGTTTTTAGAATAAAACATTTTTGTTTAAAACAAGTTTAAAACACATATACATAGCACATCACTTTTCCAAAACAAACATAAACATTTACAATGGGATCCTTTTCATTTCAAAAAGTAAAAAAAAAAAAAAAGTTAAGTTGGTTTCTTGGGTAGGCTGTAGCTTTCTTGTGGATTTATCTCTTTCGGGTGGTGGACTATAAGATCAGTTGTTTCCAGTGGTCCACCCCCCATTTCTCTCTTGCCAAGATCCTTTGAAGGTAAAAATGTTGTTTGCCATTAGACACTTTTCTTTTTATGTTGGAACCTCCTTTAGAGGTGGCCTGTGTCATGAGCTGACTGACTGGGAGTCTGCAGCAGTTTGACACTGTTGGCTCGCACTTGCTGGAATGGGGGGGGCGTGAATCGGCTATGGTTCCACAGGTTACCTCAGTATTACTTACATGATGCCTACAGGTTCTCAGTTGTCCTTAGTGAGAAATGTACGCCCACTGTGTGGTTTGTTCTGTGCACTGAAGTCATTTACCCTGCGATAATGGTGTGTTGTGGCAATGAAGAAGACTTCACAAATCCACTGCAGGGCCTCAAGTGTCTTACTTGATGATGGAATGGAACAATATTACTGTTATTATACTATTATTCTGAAGGAATGACATCTGAAAGGAAAAATTCAAGGCACTTAGTTAAATCCTTTTGCTCTTCTTTATGTTTACTTGTGTAAGACCTGCCTTTAAAATCTCTTCATCCTCAGCAGAGCCAGTTTTCCAAATTTCCATGGTAGAACAGTTCCCATCAAGTGTTTCCCCAACATCTCATATACATTGGAGACAGAATGGCTGTGTACACTGTCTTTCAAGATAAAGTTTAAGGGATAGGAATGTCGTCTTGGCATGCTGACTTGCTTGACTAGATGAAGTATAGTCTACACATGTATAGTCAATTGACTTTGAAACCGTAAAGATAAGTAGCCGAGAGCATGAATGCCAATGAACACACACCTATTATGTTAAAAAGGGCAAAAGTTATTCCCGCCTACATTATTAGGAGTAATGTGTCCAATTTGTCACGCAGGGTGTTAGGCCTATACATATCCTGCTCTGGGTGTTTTGAATTATTTCCTGGCGATGATAAAAGTGCACGTTTTTGAGTGAATTTTTTATTTTAAGAGGAAGGGAGTGTTTGTATCACAGTAAACCACTGTATCATCTAACAAACTAATGAATTAACTAACCAAAGTAATAATGAGGTTTCTGAAGCTCATATTGCTAAAAGTATGAAATCTTGACTATTATTTTTAAAATAGGCTTGCATGAAATAGGCTACATTTTCTAAATACATTGGGTGAATTCATACCTGAAACATTCTCAGAATATTTAAATTGTGAATAATAAAACATTTCACTTCAATTCAATTTCGGTTATGTGCATTTCAAATTTGCTTTGTCCAGTTAATAAAAAGTGAAGTTTATTTTTGGCTGGGATGTGATCTGGATCAGACACTGTATGGTCTCTCATTAGGCCCCTGAGCATGATGAGGTTCTGCAGTCGATCGACAGGGCCATTGAGGGCATCCACAACACAGCAATGAAGAATGGAGGGAAATACAACCTGGAACAAAGAGATGTACTGCAGTGAGTCTCTCTCCCTCTCTCTCTCCCTTTCCCATCTCTTAATGTGATTCTCCCTTTAAAGGCCCACTCAGTCATTTCAGTTGCTAATTGACGAAAGTTACGTGCATGGCAACTGAGTACCTCGTGGATCGTGGTTCTCGTAGTTTATATTTGGCAATATGTTAACTAATTATTGTTTCGATATATTATCTGACGAGTGACATCAAGTAAAAAAGACGAGTGAGTGAAAGGTTTGTGTCCATGGTGATGAGCTGCGCATGGGCTACAAAAATGATCATGTATTAAAAACAAAGAAGAAGAGTGAAATGCGGAAGACGGAAGATGAACAAGGAAGTAGTGTCAGCCCGACACTTATTTTAAATACTTATTTTTCTTTTTGAATGCTTTTCATGAGGATCTTTATCATTATTTTTAGTAGGACAATGATTCTATACTATAATTATAACACATCTTCGTCTTTTGCTTGTTTAAGCGTTTAGCATTCTTTTAAAGAGTGGGCCTTTAAATGGGTAGGCTTGAATTTTTTCCATGCAAGTTTTCCTTTGTACTTGCAATGTTCTTTTGCAGAACCTTGCCTGTAGGGGTTTGTATTGGGTGCTCTGAGTGGAAGATGCATCTGTGCCACAAAGCTCAGTTAGTTTAATGACAGACATTATCAGCCATATATTAGCAGTGCTGTTGAACTCGCCTGTTCAGATTAATTTCAGCCCTAGGTATGCATTGTGCAAGCTGTGTTCTAACGTTTCATTTTCCAGTGTGAACATGAGACTTGGGCCTTGAGATCCAGTTCTTTTTTTTTTTTTAAATACCCCAGACAGTATCAGTCTGGAGTAAATCGTGACCACGGGGGTACAACAAGGCGTACTCCGATATTAAGGTCATTTGATCTGAAAAAGTGTTTATTCCTCTCTCTCTCCCTCTTATCTCTTCCTTTCTTTCTTTTTTCCCTTTTCCCCTCTGCTCTCAGTCTCTCACTATTTCACCGTCTGTTCACCACAGGAAACTAATCCACCACAGGAAAGAGACCCTCTCCCATCGGAGCCCGACTCCAGCCAATCACAAACAGGGACTGCCTTCGTCCAGCAGTGACCTCTCACTGTGTCACACCCCCCAACCTCCCAATGGACTGAGCCGTGGATATGGGCGCCAGGCCAGCGCGCCGATAACAGAGACCACAGAGATAGGAGAAGAGGGCCTCTACCAGGTACAGCATGCTTTGACACCAGTTACTGTGTGTACATGCACACACACAAACACACACACACACACACACACACACACACACACACACACACACAAACACTTGTGTACACACTCAGTTATGCAGATACAAATACCAGTACTTGCATTCACACACACAGTTCCATGAACAGACACACATGAACACACAGTCAAACATCCTTATGTGCATATGAACAGATGTGCACACATGTGGACGCACATGAACACACGCATATACTTGTACACAAGCATGCACACACAATTATACACATACACAGATGCATGCAGTGCAGTCCAAAAGTATTTGGACAGTGACACATTTTTTTGTTGTTGTTTTGGCTCTGTCCTCCAACACATTGGATTTGAAATGGAACTGTGACTACATCAACAACATCAAAAGACTCTTGATATCAAGCGACACAAGCGACACTATAACCTCTGCATTTGAATGGCTCTCTATGGGAATTGAGGGAGGGGGGGACTAGATTAAGTTAAATTAGCGTTGGAACTTAAATTACGCTGGAACAGTATGGAACACATGGTTGGCTAAATGGCTGTAAGTCATCAAGGGTCTGCGGTTTCAAATGAGCCTCAAACCATCACTCTGCTGCCAGATATGCAGTAGATATGGATGGATCACTTGAAGGGTTGTTTCTCCTGACTAGAGATCCATTCAAATGCAGAGAGGTTATTGTATAGCTTGTAAGAGTACCTGAAAATGGATATCAAATGTCTTTTGTTGTTGGGTCACAGACATCAGGAAGTCATGGTATGCAAAGGATGTGCAACCAAATGTTAAATATGATTACTTTATTTAAGTTTATGTTCATTTGTCCAATTACTTTTGGTCCTTTGCGGCACGGTTCACCTGATGTAAACACCCTAACATTAAAGCAGAAAGTCTGCACTTTAACCTCAGTCACTGTTCCATTTCAAATCCAATGTGCTGGAGTACAGAGCCAAAACAACAACAAATGTGTCACTGTCTAACTATGTACATACACATTATCATGCACACACACACACACACACACACACACACACACACACACACACACATACACACATACCTGTAGACGTGCACGCACACACACACACACACACACACACACACACATACCTGTAGATGTGCACACACACACACACACACACACACACACACACATACCTGTAGACATGCATGCACACCCACACACACACACACACACACATACCTGTAGACATGCATGCACACACACACACGCACACACACACATACCTGTAGACATGCATGCACACACACACACACTGTGCCATATTCTATGTCTCTTCTCCTGCAGGTGCCCCTCCAGCCACGCCGTGCGGCCCCCATTACTCCTCCACCTCCAGAGAAACGCAGGGGCACCCGCCCTGCAGGTCAGCACCCACTCATACTCATACTCTTCACCTCCTTTACGTGGACTTTCTGCCATTAACCCCATTGACATAGACAGGTCTGTTCAGAGATTACAGTTTACTGCCTGTATCTGTACCCTCAGAAATAATATTATTCAAATTGAATTTTTTACAATTGTGAGGTGGGTCGACAGCTCTTTGTCCATTTTTTCCATCTCACTTTGTCCTTGTCCATTTCTTTCACTTTCTCCTTTCTCTCCTTCATCAATCCTCTGGCCGCCTCCACACCCTCTTCCCCCTCTTCCCCCTCTCCCCCCTCTCTGCGTACAGAGCCGGAAGGTTCCAGTAGAACTTCCCCAGATGGCCCTGGGCGTGGCGTTACTTCTAGTACTGGGCCCTCGCCCTCAGTCAGCTCTGTCTCTCTGGACTCTGGCTCCTCCCACTCGGCAGTGTCCTCAGACGTCAGCCTCCCCAGTGTGGCCAGCAGCCCTCCCCCGGTTCCCAGCCGTGCCAAGGCCCCGCCTCCACCTGCCCCTGCCCTCCCCTCTGAGTCCCCACAGCCTCCGGCCCAACTAGCAATCCCCAAAAAGGACCCCGCCCCTCAGCCCGAACAGCCACCAGCCTTGCAGCCCAACTCCAAGGACCACTCAGAGGCAGCAGACTCCTCCCTCGCTCCGCCTGCTGCTTCTGCCAGCCCCTCCAGCAGCCCCTCCCGCTCTGCAGCCGTTCCCATAACGACAGGGGCGGAGCTGATAGAGCTGGTCCGTAAGAACACCAATCTCAGTTACGAGCTGTCACGTGTGGCAGTCGGTGTGGTCGTGGGTCATCTGCAGACTACTTTGCCGCAGGCAGCTCCTGCTTTGGAGCAAGTTCTCCTCACATTGGTGCACAGCAAGGTTAGTAAGTCCTCCTCTCATTGGTGGGGAGTGAGGCTAGTTACATTAATTAGCCAACAGGTTGCAGGTTGGAGTCCCTTGAATGACTTATGCAGAATTGCTTCTGTACATGTCTGGCTGTATGGTGGCTAGAGGGTTTATAATTAATAATTAACCCTGGTTGCAGGAAGTGCGTAAGTTATTTTATGTGATAATTGTTGTACATATATTGTCTACTATAAATTATTTTAGAAATCCATGTATTTATTGATTGCATGACTTGAGCTTGAGTTCAACTAGTTGTAGGCCTACTACTCCAGTTCTACTATGGTCACTGACCTTCATAGCAAATGTCAGAACTGTTGTCAAACCCCTCCAGTATTTCTGGTGCTTCCGTGTCACAGCCCTGATGTGCTTTTGCTGCAGGACCTGAGTACAGCTCTGCCCCGGGGGCAGGTGTGCCATGATGAACAGAGGCTGGAAGTGATCTTCGGGGACTTGGCCCGGCACCGCGAGGACTCGCAGCAGCGCAGCTGGGCCCTGTATGAGGACCACGGCCTCATCGCCTGCTACCTGGAGGAGCTGCTGCAGATCCTGGTGAGTCGCTGCAGCGCCAGGGAATAGCCCCTCTCAGTCGCATCCCCGCCCACCCCTGCAGTCACAGGCCCACCCCACAGGCACGGCCCAGCCCCTCCCCCCAGTCACATTTTTACATTACATTACATTGCATTCATTTAGCAGACGCTTTTATCCAAAGCCACGTACAGTAAGTGCATACAGAGACATCATCAAGATCACTACAGAACAGACAAGACAAAGCACATCCTTCCCATAATGTAGCAGCTATCCCTAGTCACAGCCATGCTAAAGGACCGTTCACACAGCAGACGGTAGACGGCAGGACGAAACCGGATGTCACAATGATGGCAAGACGGCAGTCGACGGAAAAATCGCAGACGGCAGGACAAACTTGCCTTCGGAGTAAAAAATATTTTTATTTTTGCCGTCCACCGCTGCGGTAAGGTCACGTGCCGATGGAACGGAAATGGATGACGACAAGTTTGTGCAACTTTGTGGTAAAGAAGGTGAGGTGGGAGGAAATACGGAACAAAAAATACAAAGGCTGCAGCATCGAGTGGCTGCAGCTGCAGATTCCAGGTACCCATTATTATTAGCTGTATTTTCAGAAGCTTTTCTGTGTATGATTTGAGGTGTAACTAACTAGCTAGCGAAGCTACCTAGCTGACATTATGATACATACACAGACACCGCCCATTTATGAAGACACGGACTGAAACAACTAGGGTTGCAACATTCCGGGAATATTCAAAGGTGGAAACCTTCCATGGGTATTAACGGGAATATTTGGGAATTAACAGGAATAAACTGGAAATGTTGGCGTTATTTGTACTAGCTGTATTTACAATACCTCGCCATATGCAGACGTACGTCTGGACATTTTTGGCAGTGCATACCACCTTGCTAATTCGGCCATTTTACTTCATTGAACCGTCCGGAGGGAATTATGGGACATAGTGTTTTTAAACAGTGCCAGCGCTGGTATATTCACAAAAAAAATACTAAAACGTAAAATATACTCGAAGCTGGTCCAGAAAAACTACATATTTTGTTATATTGAACAATCCAGGAAATTGATGGTTAAATTGTTTAAAAGTAAGTTTTAGTTAATGTCTATGGTCTAAATGAATGGGGAAGTCACTTCCGAAACCAGTGTGATGTAGTCACTTGAGTACTCTATGGAAGAATGCACAGTGCAGGGTTGAAATTCAACTGAATTTGCATTAAATTGGGTTGTTTTAACCAAAGCATGCTGCAAGATCTAGAATTGCAGTTGTGTATTTTCTCAACTAAATTTTGTTATAGGCTAACTTTTGCAAAAAAAAAAAAAACATTGGTCAAAATTTCCAAAATTCCCGAGCTTAACTTCCTATGGTAAGTTTCCGGAAATTTACTGAAAATTTTCCGCCCCTTTGCAACCCTAGAAACAACGCGGTAATACACACACACAATGAAGAAATACACTTTCGGTCGCGATCCATTTTGCAAAGGCGCTCTTTGGTATACCGGTAATCTGTTTACTGTGCACCGTAAATATGGCAACGGATATAAACAATGCGTTACCGCGACAGACATTTCTGTACCGTCAGCTACGTCCCTGCCATTGTACCGTCTGCCGTCCGCTGTGTGAACGGCCCATAGGTCAATCACGGTAGAATGCCCCATACTCTACAGCCTAAATGATGGGTCATCCTTTGGAGTGTGTCCATGTGTATCCGTCTTGTTCAAAGCTTAAAATGGTATAAGAATATTGAATCCTATGAATCCAGAATGTTTTAATAACCCTGCTCATAGCACAGGTGGCTGTAGCAGGGAGCCCTGCTGTGCAAATATCAGTGTATTGGATCTGGGACTGCAGTCATGTTGTCATGGTGACCTGGGTTGATGTGCTGTTGCCCACAGACGGATGCTGACCCAGAGGTGTGTAGACGAATGTGCAGGGCCAACCAATCAGAGCCTGTGCTGTCACTTGTCTCCTACTACCAGATGGTAAGACGTCTGTTAGCATTATGTAATAGTTAAGCTGTCAGTGCTGTCACAGTTAAATGCAACCTACTTTACTAATGGGTTGTAATTGTAATAAGTAATTGAGTAACGTTTGCTGTCTAACTCCCCATCCCCTTTTACTAGTACAAGTTGTAGCACCTAAAAATCATGAATGAACAACTTTATGTTTAAAGATACAGGTCAGTTGGCTGAAATGTATAATCTTTCTCGTAGTCGTTATCACCCAGCCAATATTGTTTCACCAGCGGGAGAGAGACTTCATTGGTACTGAAACTTTACTCACAACTTTTGACTAAAGGGAAGTTAGGTCAGATAGCTACACTCTCCAGAGGAAGACATCGCCCATGATGTTTTAAAGCACAACTGAACTTTGGTAGGACTTTGGGTTGTGTAGTTACCTGGCCATGATATGAGTCCAAATGGTGGCGAAATATGTTTGCTAGTTGCTCTGTGCTCCTCTGGGCTGATAATCCAGAATAGGGTATTTGTCGCTGTCCATTAACTTCTATAGGGCATCTAAAACGGTCTCAAAATGACACTTTTAGCATGTATACGAATGTGAACGAAGTCGATTCTGTCAATACAAACAATAACCAGTCCTCGTACGTATTTAAATTTTTTTAAATTATATGGCCGTTTCCTGGCTTTTTCTTATTTTATTTGGAACGTAGATCTGGTAGGTAATTCTTGCGCCAGAAACAGCATTAATGTGCAGATGCATCAGAAACCACTCATTGGTCCAAATTTCCACGGAAGCAAGCCTTCCTGGTAGTAGCCTATATATCTATGGTAAACAAACTGACCTGCCAACATTTTGCTAGTCTTTTCTGGTAGCTTGCTAACAACATAGTACTTTTTATAAATAATTTTAATTACACAAATATATATAATATTCAATATAATGCTACCTTGGTGAATAAAAGTATAAATTTCTTTCAAAAACGTAAAAATGTCTCAGTGATTCCAAACTTTTGAACGCTACTGTAGATGAGCACAGATTATTTTATAAAGTGTAAATGTAGCAAATTTTATTTGTAAAACAAAACATTGTAACATACCTGATTATTAAACAGAGTGCATGAGTCTAGAGCTACTTTGTGTCTGTATTGCAATGTTTTAATTTGGCAGGTAAGTAATACCTGTATAATATGTGTAATGCTGTAGTTATAGTGCCGTTCCTGTGTGTGTGCGGTTAATGTGTAGTTGTAATACCTGTATAATATGTGTAATGCTGTTGTTATAGCGCCGTGCCCGTGTGTGTGTGTGTGTGTGTGTGTGTGTGTGTGTGTTGTTAGTGTGTAGTTGTAATACCTGTATAATATGTGTAATGCTGTAGTTATAGTGCCGTGTTTGTGTGTGCTGTTAGTATGTAGTTGTAATACCTGTATACTATGTGTAATGCTGTAGTTATAGTGCCGTGCCCGTGTGTGTGTGTGTGTGTGTGTGTGTGTGTGTTTACTGTTAGTGTGTAGTTGTAATACCTGTATATGTGTAATGCTGTAGTTATAGTGCCTGTGTGTGTGTGTGTGTGTGTGTGTGTGTGTGTGTGTGTGTGTGCTGTTAGTATGTAGTTGTAATACCTGTATACTATGTGTAATGCTGTAGTTATAGTGCCGTGCCCGTGTGTGTGTGTGTGTTTGCTGTTAGTGTGTAGTTGTAATACCTGTATATGTGTAATGCTGTAGTTATAGTGCCGTGCCTGTGTGTGTGTGTGTGTGTGTGTGTGTGTGTGTGTGTGTGTGTGCTGTTAGTGTGTAGTTGTAATACCTGTATAATATGTGTAATGCTGTAGTTATAGTGCCGTGCCCGTGTGTGTGTGTGTGTGCTGTTAGTGTGTAGTTGTAATACCTGTATAATATGTGTAATGCTGTAGTTATAGTGCCGTGCCTGTGTGTGTGTGTGTGTGTGTGTGCTGTTAGTGTGTAGTTGTAATACCTGTATAATATGTGTAATGCTGTAGTTATAGTGCCGTGCCTGTGTGTGTGTGTGTTGTTAGTGTGTAGTTGTAATACCTGTATAATATGTGTAATACTGTATTTATAGTGCCGTGCCCGTGTGTGTGTGTGTGTGTGTGTGTGCTGTATGCAGGAGCACAGAGTGTCTTTGCGGCTGCTGCTGCTGAAGGTGTTTGGGGCGATGTGCAGTCTGGACTCAGCCCTCATCTCCACTCTCCTCAATTCCATTCTGCCCATGGAGCTCGCTCGCGACATTCAGACTGACACCCAGGGTACGCACATGTCTGTCTGTAATACTCAGTCTGAGCCTCTCTCTCTCTCTCTCCATCTCTCTGTCTGTGTCTCTGTCTCTCTTTTTCCTTCTATTGTTAATAAAGGGAAGTTTATTCAGAGTCTCTCCAAGTTCCTGTAAAATTAAATCTGTGACACTCGGATTCTGTTTTTAAAACTGAATATGCATTCTCTGTGCGTGCGTGCGTGCGTGCGTGTGTGTGTGTGCGCGCGTCCGCACGCATGTGTGTTCTGAATACTGTGTTTCTGCAGGGCATCAGAAGATGTGCTACTCGGTGCTAGTACTATCCATGATCTTCTCCATGGGGGAGCAGCTGCCATACCGCCATTACGGTACGAGGGGCTGCAACTCCGTGCTTGCATGTGTGTGGGCGTTTGTATGTATGTGTGAATGTGAGCGAGTAAATGTGTGCATGTATGTGTGAGTGTGAGAGAGTTTGAGTGTATGTGTCTGTGTGTGAGTGAGAGGGTGTATTTGGATATGTGCAGAGGTGGAAATCCAGGGGACATAAAGTAAAAGTCTAGCCATGTGTTTCTACCTCGCTGAAAAATTATGCTAATTAGCAAATCCAGGTGATTGGAGCAAAATACTGGGGAGGACTTTTACTTTATGTCCCCTGGATTTCCACCTCTGGATATGTGTGGGTGTGTGTGGAGTAAGAGTGGTGTACCCTGCGCCATAGGGCAGCTCACACTACTGGTGTAAGGTCAGTGCACAAGTGTTGTAACAGTGGTGCACTCTGAGTTACAGAGCAGCTGAACGGCACGTTTGTTCAGTTCCTATTGGAGGTGATTGAGAACGGCCTCCCCTCTGACTCCACCGAACAGCTCCCTGACCTCTCTGTGAACCTGCTCCTTGCATTCAACTTGCACCTGAAAGGTGAGCCTCTTTGATTGGACACAGGGAAACTCTCTGCACTTTGATTGGTCACATGGAGACTCATCACTTGAATTGGTGATGCTTGTGTATCAAAGTAGTTGAGTCTGCCATTCAACCCTGACTTAGTAGTTCATGTTAATCTTTTGAATCGGGAAGGGAGGTTTGTCTGTCTTTACCAATTCATAATCACAATGGGTCAGGTGAATGATTTATTTTGTAAAGTAAATAGTAGTAAATTATTTAGGGTTTAAATAGCTGCATAGTTGTGCTCCATTCAGTACATTGTGGTGAATATATGTGCATTTTCTCTTTCAGCTCCAGACACTAATGTCATCATGCAAGCACTTATTAGAAAGCAAAATGTGAAGATTTTGTCAGAGAAGATCTTACTACTGCTGAACAGAGGAGGTCAGACTCAAGCATTTCCTGTCTCTGCACTCTTCATGTCTCTGGTTCACTTCCTGTCTCTGTATCTGTCCCTGTTCACTGGCTGTTGTCCATGGTGTGAGGAATTCTGATTCTCTGATCAGAGGGTGATTAGGCCTTAGAGACCCTGGGGGGGTCCTAACGGAGGGAAGAATTTTATAGGTCTTTCAAAATTTCTCTTTAATGTTCAATGCTTTTAACAAATCAGTGTATGTGCGCTCTATACCCGCACCCTTTACCCTCAGTAATGGGAGCAGGGTGGGGGGGGGGCTTTGTTAACAAATAAAATAATGGTAATAAACAGCAATAACAATGTAAGCTACTTACTATTAGGGACTACTATTTGGGATTATGTTCTGTCCTAGGTACAATGTGGTGGTGGAGTTGCCTGTTCACTGTCTTTCTGGCTTTGGCATGCTGCCACATACTGTGCAGCCAGTTGTGCTGTGGGCTCATCCCCCAGTAGGACTGATAATCTGTGTCAGTCATGTGTTTGAACTGAGGGAGAGATATTTCAAGTTGTTCAGAATATTTTTCCTTCAATTCCGTATACTTTTCACAGTCTCTCTCTCTCTCTCTCTCACTCTCTCACTCTCTCTAGATGACCCAGTTTGCATGTTTAATCACGCCCCACCTGCCCCACACGCTGTGCTGAAGTTTCTGCAGGACATCTTTGCCAGCAAAGACTCTGCCCACATTTTCTACCACACTGATATGATGGTGATGATTGACATCGCCGTGCGCCAGATCTCTGACCTCTCCCCTGGGGACAAGGTGTGGCAGACTTGAGTGGTTTTCATTCAGATTTTATGGTCTGTGTTTGTGGACTCTTATCTCTTCTCTCTCCCATTTCCTTTATTTCTCCCTTACTTGCCCTCCCTCTTCTCTCCCCCTTTCCCTCCCTTCTCCTCTTCCCTCCTCTCTCCGTCCCCCCCCCCCCCCCCCCCCCCCTCTCTAGGTGCGTATGGAGTATCTTTCCATCATGCACGCCATCATCCGCACCACAGACTACCTGCACCACCGTCATCGTGTGAGCGACCTGCAGAGGGCGCTACAGCGCATCCTGGCGGAAGGGGAGGAGGGGGCGGGCGAGGGCGTGGCAGCCAGGCAGATGGACCGACTAATAGTGCAGCAGATCTATAAGGAGTTTCCTGATATGTGCCAGAAGCAGGACTGACACACACTCTCACAAACGCATACATACACATTTACACACACTCAGTTTCTCTCAAACACACACACACACACACACACACATATGCACAAACTTTTTCTCTTTTCTCTCTCTCTCTCTCACTCACTCACACAAACACACACACACATGCTCTATGTTTCTCATACACTAATCTTGACTCATTTTCGCTCTCATGCACGCACAGACAGACACACACACACACACACACACACACACACACACACACACACACACACACACACACACACACACACACACACACACACACATTCAGTTAAAATGCACAGATCATTGCCATGACACTGGTACTCTACATAAACACTGTGTGTACATACAGTAGGTGTATGTGTATGGATGTATGTGTGTGTCTGTGTGCTTGTCCTTCCACACTGTTCAGATCGAAATTCTTCTTAATTGCCACCAGTATGTGACAGTATGGACTAATCAACTAAAAGTATATTTTCCCAGTTACTGTATGTTTAACAATGTGTGGCTGTCTGAGGAGAGAGGAAATAACAAACTGTATTTTCTTAAAACTAAAGTGAAATAAACAATGCTAGAACATTTCCTATTCTTTATTAATTGCCCCTATTTTGAATCTCTTTTTAAAAAAAATACTTTTCTACCAAGTTGGAATGGCCAATTCCTGCACTTGTGCCCATTGCCATAACCGCCGCTATCAATTTGGGACAAGCATACAAGTATGTTCTCACAGAACAACAACTCTCACAGATGTTGAGTTGGATGACACTTCATGTGTTGCCCCTGCAGGTAAATTGTTGGTGCCTGCTTGACTAGACTAGTTATACAGACACAATTGTGCACATTCACATGCGTGCACACGCTCACACACACACACACACACACCCAGATGTACAAATACACAGACACAAAAATGACACGTATGCACCTCAAGCTGTAGTCAGTCCCACCCATCTGGAGCTGGATCACCCACATAACCTTGGTAAGCTGCATCTTGCCCTGCAGGTGAAACAGGTTCCAGGTGTGCTAATTTTCCGTTCTTCCGCAACTCTACTTTTTCAATGCTACAATCAATGCAGGAGCCCTGGCAGAGAAGGTGAGAGTGCTAACATCTCTACATTTTACCACACCAAATCAAAAAATATGAACTACACTAAAATGCATTCCACTAAAAATATTCATAAACAACATTACATTTAACTACACTACACCAGGTTAGAAGAACTTGCATACAGGAACTAAACTACATTCAATTACACAACACTAGGGGTGACACTAGGGTTCCCAAACGCCCAAAATTCTAAATTGACAATATGTATACCACACCACATTAGAACATGAACTTGCATAAACTGCACAACATTCAACTACACCATATTCAATTGAACCATTCTAAGCTATACCCATGTGTGTAGAATTGAGTTTCTACCATTAAGATCCAGTCCTGTGGATGTAGAGTGAAGTTGTCATCTCTATGCTGCCACTCAAGAAGAAACCAGAAAGCTGCACCATCAAAATGACCGTTTACAATGTCTCCAGGATTAATAGTGTTTGAGATAGATTTTCATAAAAAATATTAAGTATGATGACATTTTAAAAATATAATGTGATGGAACAGGATACCTGTGTGAGTGCATTATGTTGCCTACTGTAGAAAGATCCTCGTAATTCTGGAGAAAATATATTTACCCCATATGACCATAAATTAAATGGAAATTAAATGGAATATGTGCCTGGACCTTGCAGCTAAAAGGAAGCAGCTTAATCCGCTGAACCATCAAAAAGACAGTTTACAATGTTGTAAGGGTTAATAATGTTTTTCATAATATTAAATGACATTTTTAAAATATAATGTGATATTTGAAGATGATATATAGTAGTACCAGGAAAGGGTGACGGGAGCAGCCCTCTCTTTCTGCTGCTGTATCTGGTGTGCTGTCCCTTCAGCTCCTGAGGGGCATCAGTGACCTGAGAGCTGCAGGACCTTGGACAGCATCAATCCCATGCACAGGCATGGTAGCAGCTGTGGCGCATTACCAATCGGACAGCTGATACCAATTGCTTAATTATTGGGCTCTATAAAAGGCTTAGGGCGCAGGCCTAAAGGGAGACATGTTTGTTACATGGTTGCTTTGTGTGCGTGGTTGTTTGTTAGTGCTGTGGATTCTTTTTGTTCAGTTAATTTTTTAAAATTATTATTTTTATAAATAGTGGTGCACTTTTGTTCCATTTTTCATGTTCTTGTTAAAGGAAGCTCAAAGCGGTAATGAAGGTGCTCAGCCACACTTTTTATTGTGTTTATCCATGTGACTCGATGGCCATCCCCAGTGCACTGTCACAATATGCAGTGAAAAGCTATCCATATTACCTGAGGGATCCCATGTATATATTTATATATTTTTTTTTTTCCAATTGTATGATATAAGGATACAAACTCTGGATCAAGCTCAGATGGTATAAAAACCAGAAACATAATTGGCACTCTAGGACCAGGGCTACCTACCCCTGGCCTAGAAGACTTGTCTTGTGATTGTGTTTATTTACATGCCCAGCACATTCACAACTAGAATTTACACTTCCCCCGCATTAACTGCACAACTCTGCCTGGGGTTGACATCCTTAATCCCACTCACCAGCCCTTCAACTGCACAATAAACCCCATTTACTCATCCTTATCGGGATTACGGATGCATGCGCAGATGGTAATCCTGTGTTTTTGGCTATGCAGGAAATTCAGTCTGAAGCAGAGGTTAAAGGTCATGTGATGGTGGAGGAGGGTCTTCCTGACTCCACCCTTCCACACACATAATTCTGGACCTGTGCCCTGTCAACTTTCTGGACATCACTGCTGTGAGATAATCTGTCTGCCTCCCAAGACAATGTTATGTGAAAAAGGATGAAGAGAAAAGTACAGCCTTTGTTTTATTGCCATATTGCACAGGGATATTAAAAACCATGAAACTAGAATGCCTGATGCATTTCGACCAAATGGGTCTTCATTAGGGCCTGTATGCCACACCAACCTGTAGCATTGCATCAGATTGCTGAAGTTTACCCAGAAAGGTGCTATATGTAAACAACAACATTTATTTGAGCCTTTTATTTCACACTTCTGAAGCTAACTAAGATAGCTTGATTAGAATTTGGATGGGAGATCTAGACCTGGGGGAATCTAATGTGCTACTGCAAGTGTTACTGCAGTAGGGGGATACTCTTGTCTTTGGAATAAAACAATTTAGGGAAAGGGGTGGATATCTGCATGTTTTATTGATGAAGAAACAAATGCCTAACGACGTTTCGTTATTGGCGACTGCTTTCAGACGCAAGTAAAGCTGGATAAATGAATTTCAAGGCTTGGCATAAGGAAGATATCAATACCACCTGCTGTTCACGTCTACGAACTATCAGAAGATGTGTCTCAAATAATTCTGCACTTGGATTATCCAAATGCGTTCTGATCTGTCAGATTTCGCAAAAACGTGTGAGATGTAAACGGTGAGTGCCATGACGAAATTAAATGCAGCGTTGAAAATAAAACGCTATCATGAAATGAAATAATGTGTTTTGCAACGCTTAAATGTGATATGAAACTGAACGCTAAGACATTATGCAATACAACGCTGTGGAATGTTTTGTGAAATTGTCATTACAGAACATTCGCCATAACGAGGTGAGTTTTTATTATAGCCTACGTATATAATCCGCATTCCCCTACAAGAAAATTTTTCAATAATACTCAGCATGCAGCGACAATCTGATATATTTATCAACCAACATTATTGTGTGTATTTTTGATGTTGATTTATATCTGAATAAAAAACAACAACACAATTGCTATATTTTAGATATGTTATGATCACGACCAGTTGCAAAAAATCTTGATTTTGGTAATGTTACCATTCAGATGCATGCATTTCCCATCACGTAATGGGAATCTAGTCAGTGCACAAATTTGTATTGTAATTTAGCTGGTAGTTATCCATGTCGAACTATAAACAGAGAAGCACACGCGAGAGGTGTTACACAGAATTTAGTCCGGGTAACTATTTAGGGGAAAGGTCCCCGATGCTGGAGTCAGTGGAGTACTTCGGTGGCACGAAAATATATTAGCTAAGTTAACATTAGCTGTGTTAATTTCAGCACAGTTCCCCAGAGGCAGAAACGTTCTTAGCTACGTCCGTTCATAGGGTTGTTTGGAGTTAGCACAACAATATCCTGACTTAATCTCTGAAACAAACAAAATGTCTAAACAACCGCAACCTATCAGCCCTGGGAAGAACTTCTTCGCGGGGGGATTCGGTGGAATATGTCTGGTCTTCGCTGGACACCCTCTTGACACCATAAAGGTAATGTTAGCAAGCCGAATTAGATCCTTCTATTGCGTCGTGCAGCCTTTAGTTAAACTCAGTTTAAAACTGTTCGCACGACTGAAGTCTTTATTTCCTTATTACTAAATCTACATGAGCTTGTTAGCTATGGAAATATTGTATCCTGAGATATCAATAATGTCAGTTTGTAAGTGCTGGTAACGTTATTCCGTTAACCGTGCTCTTACCATTGCCTTTACTTTGCAATCTAGCCGACTCGGATGGCTAACTTAACGTTATTTCATATCGCTAGCTAAATTATCTTGTTAAAAGTTAGAAAAACTCAACACGTTTCCTTAGCTATTGAAACTTCTCTAGCCATTCAGTTAACGTTAGCCACTTGGCTCGCTAAGGGTTAGTTGGATGTAACCGTAGCCTTTTAAAAGTATTATGCATTGCAAATTAACTTGGGAAGAACAAGACTGAGGGTTGTCATTTTCTTCTGACTGCGATTCATTTAAACCTGCACACGAGTGGGGGGTCGGTGCAACAAAAAACGAACACGTCACAAGATAAGATCACTCGTTTAGTCGAACTTTGACACAGTGACTTCTGGTTTAGGTAGCCTACATTGTGGTAGCTACAGTAATCGGTCTGTAGGAAATTAAACAGACTGTTGGCATTAGTAAGAGAGGATTTGTTCACGAGAATGTCACTTGTAGCAACACATCCAAAAAGTACATGCATTAAAGAAGCAGAAATACATTTTCGACAAATAGATGTCAGTTTTATTGTCAGCCTATACATATACACCGATCAGCCACAACATTAAAACCACTGACAGGTGAAGTGAATAACATTGATTATCTCGTTGTTATTTTGGTTCTGTACTCTAGTACTTTGAGTTTGAAAGGATACAATGACAATGAGGTTGAAGTGCAGACTGTCAGCTTTAATTTGAGGGTATTTTCATCCATATCGGATGAACCATTTAGAAATTATAGAACCTTTTGGCTTTACTGCACAGCCCCCCCCCCATTTTTGGGCATCAAAAATATTGTCCAGTTTAACATAATGTAGAATAAAGTAATCATTTTAAATATTTGGTCATCAAGGGTCTGAGGTATCAAACGAGCCTCAAACCATCACTCTGCTGCCAGATATGCAGTAGATATGGATGGATCACTTTAAGGGTTGTTCCTCCTGACAAATTTTCTTATTGAACTCTATGGAAAAATAAGTCAGGAGAAGAAACCTTTAAAGTGATCCATCCCTATCTACTGTATTTCTGGCAGCAGAGTGATGGTTTAAGGCTTGTTTGATACATCAGACCCTTGATGCCTTACAGCCATTTAGCCAACCATGTGCTCCATACTGTTCCAGTGTAATTTACACCTAAATCTAGTCCCACACCCCAATTCCCATAGAGATCCATTCAAATGCAGAGACGTTATAGTATCGCTTGTAAGAGTACCAGAAAATAAGATATCAAGAGTCTTTTGATGTTGTTGGGTCACAGACATCAGGAAGTCATGGCAGGCAAAGGATATGCAACCAAATATTAAAAATGATTACTTTATTCTATATATGAATGCAAGGGTACCACTAATTGTGGCACATGTGGTTTTGTTAAAAATAATAATTTCTTGATGAGGGATTGTTTTTTCTCATAATAAATTTACTTAAATTAAAGGTTGGACTTTTATCATTTTTTCAGTGTGACATTAAGCTGATTCACCAAACGGTGAATTTTTTTATAACCCTTTATAACTCATCTTTACCATCTTTACCCCCCCCCCCCCCCCCCCCCCCACCCCCACCCACCCACACCCTTAACTTCAGCCCAGTCATAGACTGTTGGGATTTCAAGTTTTTAAATGTTTTAAAATCTTGGTGTACAAAAAGTTTGTGTGAGTTGAGTGTGACGAGTGAGTGTGAGTGTGAGTGTGAGTGTGAGTGTGAGTGTGAGATGTGTGTGTGTGTGTGTGTGTGTGTGTGTGTGTGTGTGTGTGAGAGAGAGAGGGAAGAAAGAAGGAGAGAGACATTTAATGATTTTTTTAAAGAGTGTTTTTCTTAATGTGTGCTTAATTCCACTCTTCTGTTTCTCAGGTGCGCTTACAGACACAGCCCAAACCGGTTCCAGGGCAGCCCATTCTGTACTCTGGCACCTTTGATTGCTTCAAGAAGACCATCGTTAAAGAGGTGGGGCAATGGGGACGAGGTGATGAGGTCAGGGGGTGGGGTAGGGCCAAAGTGACAGCATGCTGTCTGGTGTGTTCATTGGATTTTCACCATTTTAAATTGCAGTGTGTTTTGAGGACTTGAGTTTTTTTTGGTACATGCTAAATTTGAGGTTTTTTATATTATCAATGGAGAAACAATTTAGTTCTGCTGTACAAACTCTTAAGTTTTTTTGGCTGTGCTAAGTGGACCCCAAACTTCAGTTCTGTACAGCATTGTAGGCTGGACAATTTCATTTTGTGGAGCCTTCTTTATATACTCTAATGAACATTTAAAAAACAAAAAAAATCTTCCTTTCTTCTCTCTCTCTCTTTCTCTCTCTCTCTCTCCTCCCTTCCTCTCTTTCAGGGATTTCTGGGTTTATATAAAGGAATGGCTGCTCCCATCATTGGAGTTACACCAATGTTTGCCGTCTGCTTCTTCGGGTTCGGCCTTGGAAAGAAACTGCAACAGAAGAGCCCAAATGACATCCTGACGTGAGTGTGTTTGTGTATTTATGCTTCTGGAACCACTCGCAATTAAATCAAATTATTGGTTTGTTCCAAACTTGCCATAAATATTAGTATGGTGATATTGAGGAACAGCTGAGTTTAACATGTGTTATTAACTATGACTGTAAGTCATCAAGGGTCTGAGATATCAAACAAGCATCAAAGCATCACTCTGCTGACAGATCAGTTAGCCAGCTATGAGGAACAGGGCCCTGCATGCTAAGCTAAGCAACATTCCCTATGACCTGATACAACAAGTATGAATTCAGACCATTTAACTCATTTACAAATACGATCATCTGTAGGTCAGTGCTTAAATAGTGCTTAGACCATAGGCATTCCAAATAAGATGCTCAAACAAATAAGCCTCTTGTACATTTACTGGTAAAGGAAATTTGAAGCTCATTCCCATTCATTTCTGAGGTCCGAGGTCTGCATATTTTCTCCCAGAATTGACGATGGAAGTACCCCTCGAGCTTGACATCTCGCTCCCTTTGGTCTTTGGTACTACTACATCATATGGAAATTGTTTCCTCCCACAATGGAAATAGCCGACACCTGATTGGTTAGACGCACTATGGTCCACGCTAATACTCCGATCTGAACTCAGTTATGGCAATACTCTGGTTATTGAAATGGTCATGTAAACACCTTTATTTGATTATGTAAGGTCATAATCCGTGTTTTGGAAACCCGATTAACACCCCTGGTTTTTTGCCCAAACCTTTTTTTGATTTTTTGGTGCATGTAAACGCCTTTCTCTGATTTCTTTCGGCTTTTTGAAACTGCGCAGAAGTGGAGAGCGGGGCGGTGTAATGTCAAAATTGTTCCACCCTTCAACATTTGCTTGGCCTAGGATCTCACTTCCAGAATTCTAATATAAAATTAACGCATTTCACCAGTGAAAATATATTGTTCAATGTTACGAGCTTATGTTTGGACTAACTAGCTGGCTAGCACATTAAATAACTGAAATTATCGGGAAATTGGCCAGATATAGAGATGGGTAAAGCTAGCAATTAGCTAGCTATAAAATAACTAGTTATAATATTAATTACAAGCTAGCTCTAATAATAATAATACAAATTTTTGACGAGCGGGATGTATGTATAAAAGGGCTACAATTGCTACACGGTTTACCTCTTATGGATGTAAACACAACTCATATTAGAGGCCCACACGCATCGGCATTTTCCTCTTGGCTTTAGTATCTGAAACGCCCACAAAACGTTAGCACAGAGCAGTGAGAACCCCTCCCCCCTGTCTGTACACATTCAGATTGCGACTCTGACAAATTATGCAAAAACATATGTCATATCACGTGGGAACTCGTTTTACTAAGAACTCGCTTTACTAAGAAATCGCATTTAAACCCTAAAACATGCATACTTCGACCAAAATTGCTATTGCTTTACTTGAACCAGTATGGAACACAATCAAAAAGCTCCAGGGTGATATGAAAAGCTCAAAAACACAAAAAATATGCGTGTGGGCCTTTGACAGTCTGTTCTTTAACCTCATATTCATTGTTTCATTTGAAATTCTGTGCTAGAGTACAGAGCCAAAACAACAAAAATTGTGTCACTGTCCAAAAAAAGTTACGGACTGCACTACAGATCCTTTCCAAAAAAATTAGAATATCATGGAAAAGTTTTTTTTTTTTTCATAATTCCATTCAAAAAGTGAAACTTTCATAGATTATAGATTCATTACACACAAAGTGAAATATTTCTAGCCTTTATTTGTTTCATTTTTCATAATTTTGGCTTACAGCTCCAGAAAACCCCCAAAACAGTATTTCAAGAAATTAGAATAGTGTGTCGAAAATCAGCATTTACTTCAGTTATTTCAGAGAATGAGTGGAGTGGCTTGACTCGAGGAATCCGACAGCTGTAGCCCATGTCCCGGATACGTCTGTACGTGGTGGTTTTTGAAGCACTGACTCCAGCCTCAGTCCACTCCCTCTGCATCTCCGCCAAATTTTGGAATCGTCTTTGCTTAACAATCCGCTGAAGCCTACGGTCATCTCTTTTGCTTGTGCACCTTCTCCTGCCACATTTTTCCCTTCCACTAAACTTTCTATTGATATGCTTGGACACTGCACTCTGTGAACAGCCAGCCTCCTTAGCGATGACCTTTTGTGGCTTACCCATCTTCTGGAGGGTGTCAGTGATGGTCTTCTGGCCAATTGTCAAGTCTGCAGTCTTCACCATACTGAACCAAACTGAACCAAACTGAGATAAACTTTGCAGGTGTTTTGAGTAAATTAGATGATAGTGTGACGCTCAGTCTAAAACATTCATTCTCTGAAATAACTGAAGTAAATGCTGATTTTCGACACACTATTCTAATTTCTTGAAATACTGTTTTGGGGGTTTTCTGGAGCTGTAAGCCAAAATTATGAAAAATGAAACAAATAAAGGCTAGAAATATTTCACTTTTTGTGTAATGAATCTATAATCTATGAAAGTTTCACTTTTTGAATGGAATTATGGAAAAAAGACAACTTTTCCATGATATTCTAATTTGTTGGAAAGGATCTGTATATACAGTTTTAGATGATGTAGTAATGTTTAAATTTTGTATAAACTTTTCGATAAATAAATATGAGATGTCAGAATTTTTGGAAATCTTTGCATATATAAGGGTTTAAATGTATGTATTGAAATATAAATAAAGGTTTAGATGTGTACATGGGTGTGCATTCTCTCTCAGGTACCCTCAGCTGTTTGCTGCAGGAATGCTCTCAGGGGTTTTCACTACAGCCATCATGGCACCTGGAGAGCGAATCAAGTGCCTGCTGCAGGTGAGACGTGTGTGTGTGTGTGCGTGTGCGTGTGCGTGCGCGTGCGCGCGCGTGTGCGAGTGAGTGTGTGTGTGTGTGTGTGTGTGTGTGTGTGTGTGTG
Source organism: Synaphobranchus kaupii (assembly GCA_029718625.1). NCBI lineage: Eukaryota > Metazoa > Chordata > Actinopteri > Anguilliformes > Synaphobranchidae > Synaphobranchus > Synaphobranchus kaupii. Next base: position 91,782,668 of record CM056380.1, read on the forward strand.
TGTGTGTGTAACTGTGTGGGAAACTGTATGTGTAACTGTGTGTACAGATCCAGTCTGCCTCTGGGGAAGTGAAGTATGCTGGGCCAATGGATTGTGCGAAGCAGCTGTACAGACAGAGTGGCATAAGAGGCGTCTACAAGGGAACTGCCCTCACCCTAATGAGAGGTACTGACTCATTCTGACATTGACGTACCCTAACGAGAGGCACTGACTCACCCTGGCCTACCCTAATTAGAGGTACTGACTCACTCTGACACTGACCTACCCTAATGGGAGGTTCTGACCCACTCTGACCCACCCTATTGAGAGGTACTGACTTACTCTGACATTGACCTACCCTAATGTGAGGTAATGACTCACTCTGACTCTGACCCACCCGAATGAGAGGTACTGACTCACTCTGATGCTGACCTACCCTAATGAGAGGTACTGACTCACTCTGACAGTGGCCTACCCTACTGAGAGGCACTGACTCATCTTACTGAAGGGTTCTGACTGACCCTCCGCTTAATCACAGGTACATACTCACTGACACACATTCAATCCTTGAGGTACTGACTGACTGTGACACTGATTCACTCTAATGACAGGTACTAACTCACCCTAATGAGAATTACTGACACCCCAATGAGTTGTACTGACTCACCCTAATGAGAGGTACTGACTCATTCTGAGAGGTTACCTCTCACTGAATCACCATAATTGCACACACTGCAGTTTCCATGTTGCACTCAGAACAAAGTAAGATGAGACTAAATAACTACGGAATATCCCACGCTACCAATTGTAGCTAATGTTGCCCCTGTGGAGTCATATTCCCTGGCTAAATGCTGCAAAATGGCGCTCCCTTTTGGGGGTTTTGGACTCTGTGTGACTGACGGCTGTCTCTGTTCCAGATGTACCAGCCAGTGGTATGTACTTCATGAGTTACGAGTGGCTGAAAAACATCCTCACTCCGGAGGGGAGCAGGTCAGTGCGTATGTGCATGGTTGTGTGTGTATGTGTGGGTTGTGCTTCCCTTCTGAGCTCAATGTTCAGTGTTCAAGCAATAATACTGTGTGTGTGCGTGTGTGTGTATGGGTGCGTGTGTGTGCGTGTGTATGCATGTGTGCATTTTGCAGCCCCACTGAGCTCAGTATTCCTAGTATTCTGTTTGCTGGAGGAATGGCTGGAATCTTCAACTGGGCTGTGGCCATCCCACCTGATGTGCTCAAGTCCCGCTTTCAGACAGGTGAGAGTGTGTGCGTGCGTGCGTGCGTGTGTGTGTGCTCAGTATATGTACTGTATATCTTGTTACATTAAAATTGCATGTAATTTATTATTCTTAAATATTTAAAATAAATGTTTGCAGTACCCTAGTTACAGAAGCAGACCCAGCCGTTTTAGTAGGTTTAACACTACATGCAGGTTTATGTCAATGAGCTGGGTTATGAGCAGGCATTGTGATATGTGTAGTTGAGTAAGGCATTTACCCTGAATTGTTTAAGTAAATCTCCAAGTGTAGAAATTGATTGTATGTAAAGAATGAAAGCCATGTGTACGTCGCTCAGGATAAGAGCCAAATGCTTAAAATGTAAAATTCCAAAATATTTGGTACAATGAGCAGATTTTGTGAGTAACCATGTTAGCGATATTAGCAGGGTTTGAACAGGATTAGCAGTGACAACAGGAGCAATGGTATGAGTTTACATAATGTGTACTGTACACCGTATTTGCTAAGCCCTTGCTGTAAATGTGGTGTTGGTGTTGGGAATCCCCAGCACCTGAGGGGAAGTATCCCCATGGCTTCCGGGACGTTCTGCGGGAACTCGTGAGGGAAGAGGGTGTGGCCTCCCTGTACAAGGGCTTTACTGCCGTAATGCTGAGGGCATTCCCAGCTAACGCAGTGAGTACCTACTACACACACACACACACACACACACACACACACTTGCATATAACACATTATTTACACACTGCCCACACATCACTGGTAAATTGCTCGTCCACCACATAAGCCGGTGGTTTAGTGGGACATTGAGCCCTGGACGCCGTGCCTGTAAAGTACCTTTTCTTTCCCTGCTCAGGCTTGCTTCCTGGGCTTTGAATTTGCCATGAAGTTCCTCAATTGGGCCGTACCGGACCTGTGACCCAACATGCACCTCTACGGAAAAGCTGGGAGCCGCACACATTCAGAACTGACACCCAGGGCACACATGCAGTACTGACACACCCAGTGCATACACACGACACTGAAACGCATAGTCCACACGCACATACAGAACTGACACCCAGACACACACACGGAGCTATGACGCACAGTAGCAATACTCGCAGTGATAGTGCACTCATACAGCACTGACACATGCAGTAGTACTGTAGCATACAGTAAACACACCCAGTACTGGCAGGCTGTAAACTTGAGCCAGTACTGACTGTGCACACAACCCATTTTGCAGCAAGCAGCAGAAATGCAGACCCACTGCATTACTACTCTGGAATGTTCACTATTTTTGCATTTTATTTGTTAATGAAGGTATTTGTTTAAAAGCCAGGAGGAGAATTGTGACAAGTGCCTTACTTTTCTTAATGGTAGTCAGTCTGAGTAGGGAGCCAGTAACTTTCTGTGTGTGTGTGTGTGTGTGTGTATCCCCTTCTGCAGAGGAGAAGCAGGATCTCTCCCACAAGCAGCTTGTCTGAGTATTTGTGAGACTGTGTCCATCTCTTTCAGTCTAGTTGTGTGCAGTTTTGCATCTTTTACAGCAATTCAATGAAGAAATTTAATTGCATTCCTCTTCATAATAAAATGACTGAGGAGAATCATGAGATTCAACAGAATTTAAACCCACATGCCACCCAAAGACTTAAGTAACAGCTGATTGTATGTTTTAATAACTTATAAATAAACAAGCTAATGTACATAAGTATCTTCTTTGTATTTGTGTCTTCTGTCTTCATAAAAGCTTTCTTTCAGGGCTTCAATGATAGGAGGATCGAGCTCATCTAGCCTCAGTAACTGACAGTAGTTTAGTATCATTTCTTTTTATTTGAAAGCTTTAGTTGACTGCAGAAAAACTTGAACAATTTTGAGTTTAAAGTAAAAAGTAATTAAATAATGGTCGGCCGTAAAATCCAAGGTACCACATCCTGCTCAGAGAGTGGCATAAAAAGAGTGCAACATTAGCCTTATGGAAAATGTGCAACATAACGATTTATTCCTGTGAGTGAGTTGAGGGCAGTATGGAACAAAATTAAGAAATGAATGTTACGTAAACATTTAATTCAAATGATTTATAATACCAAACTTGCATAATCTTCCTGTTTACTTACAATTACATTAAACTTTCTACTTTTCATAATTAAAAAAATAACAATGGAATATTAAGTAATATGTTGTTTGGGTTTTGCATTAATATCTGATGTTAAATGTAACAATGCCCTATTGTAGGATTGTATGATTGTATTTCTTGTGTGGTAGTTATGTCGTCAGAGTTTAACAGAACAATGATGTATAGCTTGGAGTTTGTATTCTGTAATTTGGGTAGAACTATTCTCAGGAGTTTTCCCTGAATTAAAGATTAAATTAAATTGGATTCAAATTATATATACAAGATGCTGATATTATCATCAGCAGTAAAACAACGAAAACTGTAAAGGACCTTCCCAGCCCCTTAATATATATATAATATAATATATAATAATTAATCCAATTGGAAGTCGCTAAATGAACGCCGGACCCGGAACAAACTATAGCTATCCAATGAAGGTAAGTATTGTGGAGGGTCGCAGTGAAGCGGCCAATTGTTTCAGGGCAACTGAAATGATGCTGCTAGCCTTATTCAATGGAGAATCTTGGGCGGAGTTTTCGACAAGGAAGTTGATTCAGAAGGTTGTGTGCTATTATCAAAAACCGGTCATCTCATTGCGAAATCTACGGCCGTTACGTTTTCATTGGTAGAATCTAGCTGGCTGGATAAGTATTCGTTTTTATCTTGGCGATGCTTTTTTTAAGTGTTTCATCTGTTTCCCTCCTGCTTGCGTTGATACCAAGCGGTAGCGACGCATTAAATCAGGCAGAATGTGAAGGTGAGTTTATCAAGCCTGCTAACTGTATATTTATGGACAGGTTGTACCCATGTGAAAAAATAGTATAGCCTACTATGGGCATACTTTAAGTATAATTATATAAACTTTAATTAGGTTTCAAGTGTGCTGAAATACACCATAGTATATTGTTTCCACATGGATAGAGAAAACAAAGTACTGTAGGCTACATCATTTTATGTTGCTAACTAAATGCAATTTAGTTCACTCTTGGATAATAGCTTGTTATCTACAGTAGGTATATCTAGCAAGCGAATTGGCACAGTGCTTGGTCATCTGATCGAAGCCCAGAATTCAGAGCTAAATTATATTGCTGTGCTGTTGACAACCATATATGCAAGGGTATAGCAACATTCAGTTCTGAAAAGTATAACACAAGGGAAACAATATTGCTATGCATCAGTTTCCACGTCCATGGATTAAAAACCTAAATAAATATACACCTATGGGCCAGGCCAAGGGGAGGTTAACATCGGTAGCCAAATTTGATCTAATCTTGAAGCCAACATTCCAAGGTGTACAGAACAAAAAAAGTATTGAATTATCTCTACTAGAAAAAAAGTTATGGGCTTTTGAATCCATTGGGGTTGACGAACTTGAACAGATGCACTTTCCCCCTGATTCTATCCTATAACAATAGTCTTACTGAGCAACTATTTTTAATAAAGTATGAATAAACAGCATTTTTCTAATGATGATATGAATAGGCATCCCAGTAGAGTGAATGGTTTAGGATAAAAATTCACAGTATTCAATTCTTATTTGGCATGAGTACTAGGCTGAATCAAAATAATTTTTTGTTTGTTATAACCCTACCATACCACCAAAAATTATACCTGCTCAAAACATTTTCACTTTTTCTGTAATTTTGACCTGGAAATGTACTGGAAATACAAGGTTGGGTTACAGCAAACAAACAATCATTTAAGGCCAGCCTAATTATTGCTTTTCACATCATGATGTAATTATTGAATTAAGATTTAAAATAAATTATATGATTCGTTTACAGTTCATTGAAAAAGAATTGAAAAAGAATTTAGGCTACATTGGAACATTTTTTCACATTGCATCCACTTTCATCAATTGAAAACTTTATCTATTTAAAGTGGTGCAGGCTCAATTATAAAGCTGTATAAAACCCTTGAGACTAAGTGAAAAAGTTCCACTGTTCCCAAAATATATTTGAATACATTAATTGATGCAAACAACTGGTATATGATGTATAATGGCTACCTGAATAGACAAGTGAAAATGTGTCCCTCCGTTACCATTTGTCAATGTCCCTCCGTTACCATGACCATCTGACTTTAAACCTTGCCCCATAAACATTGAGCAGCACAAGTAGCTTACCATTATGCATGTTCATATTTAAGTGGTAATAGTACAATATGAAAGAGAAAGATAACCCTTTTCACCTCAGGAACCGTATGATATGCATGTCTGAAAAAAGTGTAAAAAAACAGATGTTAATTTTGCATCCCTCCGTTATCGCCCTGTTTTTTCATAAATTTTACCCCCAAGAAGTTGTTTGCCCCCAAACTTTTTTCCCTCAGTTTGTAGTCTAAGGTAGCCTTTATATAATACCAGTTGTTATTTTACTCAGCCTTGGATAGAATAGGAGTACTAGGGCAAAATACAGCAAAAATGTCCCTCCGTTACCGCTTGGCCTGGCCCCTATGTTGGTTGGAATACATTGGGCATGTTACTTTCTTGGCTTCTAGGTATTTTTCAGCAAGTTGTGGTGAATGCTTGTAGGATAACCAATTGGTTTGGTTGCTGTTACAGTATGTGTGAGCTTCCTGGGGAGGTTTTATCAGTCTCTGAAAGACAAAAATGTGGAATTCAACAGTGCAGCTATTGAGAGGGAACTATTGAAAATGTGCAAAGATGCCAAGGGGAAAGAGAACAGGCTGGTGAGTTGACAAAATGCAATTGTATCATCAAATCTTTTGAAACCATTAAAGTAATTTAGCAGACACCCTTATCCAGAGCAACTTACAATGTAGGAGAATTTGAATGCATTGCCTGATTTACATGAGTATTATTGGCAGATCGGACGAACAAAACATTCCCAGACCAGGGAGTCTATATGTAACATCAATAAAGCACGGATGGAAATGAACTATGCTAAGAAAAAACCAAAATAAACATTTCTACATTCCGATTGCAATCATTACAAGCAAAAAACTAAAACCATGAAGTCAGACAAAATGGAAAACTGTGATAACCAGTGGAGAGTCAGACAAATATCATGCTAACGAATGTCTTTACAGTGTTACTACATGGGAGCAACTACTGATGCAGCCACCAAAATAATAAATGAAGTCTCCAAACCTTTGAGCTACCACGTTCCAGTGGAAAAGGTGTGCGAGAAGCTAAAGAAGAAGGACAGTCAGATCTGTGAGCTTAAATATGGTAAGCCAAGGACTATTTGACTTTTAACTGTTGACCCACTGTCTGAGGCGTTGTCACTGTCAGTGCTGAAACTATTCAGCAGTTGGTATGATCGGTCAGCAAGATATAAATCAAAGTGCTGGGATGAGAGAAGGAGGGATGTTAAACACAGGAGACAAGACAATGAGGATGAGGATGGAGCTTAGTGACTTGGCTCTTGCTGACTGAAGAATTGTTGTGACTGTGAGAGCACTTTCAGTAGAGTGGCCAGACTTGAGGCCCGATTGGTTGGGATAGAGGAGGTCATTCTGCTGGAGATGGAAACAGTTGGTTGAAGTCTGCATACTTGAGAGTTTTAGATAAGAATGAGAGAAGTGCGAGAAGTAGGTAAATGTGTTTATCTGCTGGATTCAGTGAGGGTTTTTTGAGGAGCTGAGTGACACAAGCCCTCAATAGTTAGAATGCATTCGATATACAAATTATGATGTATTGTGCTTTAAAAATATTAATAAAGTTTAGAGCCTGAAGAAGTCAAGGATTTGCACCCCATTGTATCATAAGTATGAAATTTGAATCTTGTCTTTTCAGCCTATTTTTTATCCTAGCTATGTTTATGGAAGATTTTATAGACTCTCTAGATGGTCAGCTCCCAATTGTTAATATTGAAAGTTCTGTCTCCCTACTGTCAAAGCTGAACCATTCAAATTGATATATACATTGCATATTCATTAAGGGGCATGAGCTATGTACAATACCATTGCAATGGATGTTCTATACTGTTGTAAAGCACTGGAAACACCGGTTACCAAAATACCAACCAGAACCTCCTGTAGTTAAAAAGTGTAGGAACATTGGAGCAGTGCATCCGGTGAGTCTTTAGGTTAATTTATCTTGGCTTTGTCTCTCTCTCTAGACAAACTAGTGGACTTGAACACCGTGGACCTGAAGAAGCTGAAGGTGAAGGACTTGAAGAAGATTCTGGAGGAGTGGGGGGAGGTGTGTAAAGGCTGTGCAGAGAAATCAGACTTCATCCGCAAGATCAGTGAGCTCATGCCCAAGTACACCCCCACTGCAGCCAAAATGCACACAGAACTTTGACTTACATGGAGGATCTTACATGGATCGGTGGCTGTGTGGGTGTGTTTATTCTTTTGATGCCTTGTGGACCAACTGATAACTGACTAACTGAGATTCTGAAAAAGAGGGACAGCTTATTTTAAAAATCATGTAAAAAAAATAAATAATAATAATAATTAAAAATTAAAAAAATGGCGACAGAGAAGAGGGCATGGGAACAAACTGGATAAGAAAATGCTGTTTTCAGTCAAATGTATCTATAATGTAAGACCTGCCATGTACTGAGGTTTTCAGACTTTTTTTTTCTATTTTAAAAAATGTATATGTCTTGGTAATGCGTGCAATAATTATTTTGGAATCGTATGGAAATCATTTTTTTCTTTAAATATATGTGACTGCCACAAAAATACTGTTTTTTTCAGTCTTGAAATATTTTGTCTCTTAGAATTTGATCTACCTGGTAATTTAAAATGTATTTCGGAAGAGACATCATGTGAACAATTTGGCCTGCGTAATTATACCTACGTATGTCATTGCAAGAAATATAATTAAAAACTAGATAAAGAACGTATTTATATAATTGTATTTAATAGCCTGGTTATTGGAAATGCATAAACTCTTTGGTTGTTCATTTAGAATGTACTGTCTGGATGCTGTGTTGTCATATTTTAAACTCTGGTTAAATGCAGATATTGTTTTAATGATGTTCTGTTGATTAAGGAAATGGTATTGTTGATTTGTTTGAATTTAAGTATGTAGAACACAGATTAGCACAGACTGATTAGACAAAGCTTCTTTTTGAATCTAATTGAAGAACCTGGCATATTGTAATTTTCCTTAATATGTGTGGTTCACTTTTAAATGTTTGGTACAGTAAAAGTTTTCTGACTGAATAACTCATTTCATATACCTAACTATTTGGCAAAAAACTGTGTACAATTATAATGTCAAAATGTATTTGTTTTGGATGCTGTGATGTATGAATTTAAAAAGTAGTTAAATATAGAAATATAGATGTAATGTTCTGTTAAATGGGATAAGATGATGAATGTCATTATGCAGAGCACAGATTAAGAAAAAACTTTTATTAAAATCTGAAGAATATTGGCAGTAAAATAGATTTTCAATGCTAATATGTGAACTTTACTTTAAAGTGTTCTGTGACTGGTTATTGAAAATTGCCTGACGGTAAAATTTGGAATCTCAGGAAATAGAGATGTTCAACACTCATTACATTGTAGTGTGTGTTTGAATGAGGAACAAATATACAATCTCTGTCCTTAATTTCTGTTTTATGAGTACACAACAAGGTCTAATATAGTCATGTGGTTTGCAAATCCTGTAATTCACTTTGGCCTGTATTATTAGCTTTGTTCTTCCTCTAATGAACCTGGCCAAAAACCACACAATGATCACCTGGGAGACTGTTTTGTTGTTAGCCAAAAATGGATCTTGTAATAATGTGCTCCTCATTGTAGTAAAAGTGGTAGCTATTGTTCCGTTCATAAACCAACACACTGGTGATGGGCAAATGGGCAAATTTTTGATCCTTATTTATTTGATAGTTTCATTTTATTTGTGACTAATATGTTTAGAAGGCAACTGTATTAAATAAAAATGTAATATCAAAATTTAACAAGAGGGCTCAAGGTTTTTAAATGTTTTTTTATTTTTTGTAAAGAAGGCTGCTTGCCGCCCGGGACTATGGGCTACTGCAACCCTATGAAAGCTAAGGTAACTTGTCTCAGAAATGCAGTGAAGTTAATTAATCAGCAAAACTAGCTTTCTTGAAAACTTGGACAATCTGTTTATTGAGCCGTCTACATAACACCCGTGATCCTGCAAGTTTTAAAGAAACGATTCATGTATCAAAGTTGTAATTGAAAACGTTTAAAATGCATTCCTGTTAATATTGTTTTCGTTGCATTGCGCATGACGTGACCAGTCTCTGTAGGCTTACACGTTGACGCAAGCTCCTCCCATTCACGGAGCGCGCACATTCCTATTGTCCAAGATGGCGGCCTAGATACGGGCTTGCTAGTGTTTATGTGATTCTTTTTTTTTTTAAACTTACATTTGAATTTTAAAAGCGTGTTATGGCGCACATGCATGTTTCGGTTTGATTAATGTTATCGTTTGTGTGCAACGCCAACAAAGAAAGACATAGTTTTGTAACGAAACGGATCCTTTTTGCAGTCGCAAGCAAAAAAGTTTGAGCATCATTAAAAAAAGAAATGAAGAGACAGGCCGAGCGGGACTCGAGTCCTGCAAGAGGAATTGCAAAACGTATAAGGGAGAGAGAACGAAACCGAGATGGGAATCGCAGGGAGGACGGTCCGCCTACACCACTGGCTGCACTGTTAGCCGACAGCCGAAATTCTCACAAGCACCAGGTGCGCAGCCGGAGTAGAGAACGTGAAAAGCCCCGGCTAAGGGAGGAACGAGGCGCAGTTGGAGAGCTTCACCACCGGCAACATCATCACGACCTCGGTCTCATCGGACGCCCCTCACAGAGGAGAACCGCAGTGCTGCCCAAAACAAGTAAAGCGACAGCAGAACTCCTTAACACCCGCGGAGTCGGCAGCCTGGAGTACAAGACATTAATCATTAGTAACCTGGGCTCGAAGCTACCCGATGAGCATGTAGAAGACGGACTCTTTCACGAGTTTAAAAAGTTCGGAGATGTCAGCGTTAAGCTCTCCCACTCTCCGGAACTGGGTCGCGTTGCCTACGTGAATTTCAGGCATTCCGACGACGCGAAGGAAGCCCGCCACTCCAAAGCCAGGTTAGTGCTGTACGACCGTCCCCTTAAAGTTGAACCCATGTACCTCAGGCGCCGTAGCTGCACGCCACCCGATGTGGGCTACGTGCCTGCGATCGGGGTTCACCAGTACCGGCAAAGGTCCCTTTCTCCGGGTCCTGGAGGCAGCAACATCAGAGACATTGGAGCCAGGCATTATGCTGTTGAGGGAATAGGGTTGAGCCGGGAACGGGAGAGGGTTTTGGATTACTACAGCGTGTTAGATGAAAGGGGGCGGGGCCATCCGTATCAGCCACCGCCAGAAGATCAATTAAAGCCTGAGGACGACCAGAGGGCAACCAGGAACTTGTTTATTGGCAACCTCGATCACAATGTGTCTGAGGTGGAGCTCAGGAGAGGCTTTGACAAGTACGGGATCATCGAAGAGGTGGTCATCAAGCGGCCGGCGCGGGGCCAGGGTGGGGCATACGCATTTCTCAAATTTCAGAACCTGGACATGGCGCACAGAGCCAAAGTGGCCATGCAAGGGCGTGTCATCGGGGGCAACCCGGTGAAGATTGGGTATGGCAAAGCAAACCCCACCACGCGGCTGTGGGTGGGCGGTCTGGGGCCCGGAACGTCACTAGCCGCCCTAGCCCGGGAGTTCGACCGTTTCGGCAGCATCCGCACCGTGGACTACGCCAAGGGCGACACCTTCGCCTACATCCAGTACGAGAGCCTGGACGCTGCCCAGGCGGCCTGTGCCCAGATGCGAGGCTTCCCCTTGGGGGGCCCGGAACGGCGTCTGCGCGTGGACTTTGCCAAGGCGGAGGAGGCCCGGGCCTACCCACAGCAGCAGCAGTACCAGCCCCCCGCCGGTCTTCCGCCCCCACACTATGACCCGCTCGCCGAGTCCTACGGCGAGCGCCGCAGCCTGGAGAGGGAGCCCAGGGCCCCCCGGGACCGCAGCCCCGTCCACGGCCTGTTCGCCGACCGCGACAGGGAACGGGATAGGGAGCGGGGCCAGGCGGACAGAGACTGGACCAGCCCTTCTAAGAGCCTGGAGCGCCGGGGGAACCCTGAGGGGCTGGGCCGAGGGCGGGGCAGGAGCCCGAGCAGAGAACGCTGGTCCAAGGAGGAGAGGCGCAAACGCCGGAGCCTGTCGAGCGACCGCCAATTACCAGACAGGGGCCGGGTCAAAGGTCGGGGGGCGGGACCATCCACCCCCCGCTCTTTGGACTGCAGCCCCAACCAGCCCCGCGGCAGAGCTGGCGAGCTGCCCGCCGAGCCCCCCGATCTGCTCGCCCCACCCCTCCCTGAGGAAGCGGAGGAAGAGCCCCATCGCGACCACGGCGACCGCAAGACGGACGTGCGGGTGGCAGAGGAGGGCAAGAGGGGGGAGGAGGAAGGAGAGAAGCCCCAGAGCGACGGTAGCAGGAAGCTGAACACCCTGTCGGAGTACGCCCAGACTTTGGCGCGGGTGTGGCGGGGGGCGCTGGTGCTGAAGAACAGCTGCTTCCCCACCGACGTGTACATGCTGGAGGGGGGGCCCGCCTTCCTGCACTCCGTCATGAGGGACAACCACACCCAGGGGGGCGGGATCAGCCAGCTGAAGATCGGCCAGCGCCTGCGGCTGGACCAGCCCAAGCTGGACGAGGTGACCCGGCGGATCAAGCTGGGCGGGCCCGACGGCTATGCCGTGCTGCTGGCTGTGCAGGGTCCCTTCGACAGGGCCACGCCCCCTCCTGAACCGGGCCTGCAGAGGAGGCTGCTGCGGAACCTGGTCACCTACCTCAGGAACAAACAGGCCGCCGGCGTGATCGGCCTGCCCCTAGGGGGCGCTCAAGAGCACGAGACGGGAGCCATGCTGTACGCCTTTCCGCCTTGCGAGTTCTCCCAGCTCTACTTGCAGGCAGCGCTCAAGACTCTGGGGAAGCTGGAGGAGGAGCACCTGGTGATCATCATTGTAAAAGACTCGGTCTGAGGGACAGGTCATCCCTTAGCTTTTCTGTTCTTGTTGTTCTGCTCAGTGGTTGAGAGGAGCATACAGGGGTGAGGGAAAGCATATCTGGGAATTCTGTTAGAGGGAGAGGGTCCTGTAAGTGCTGCTACATTTTGCATAACAAACAAGCGGAGTTAGGGTTGTTATGGGAGGGCATTCCTAAAATCAAGCTTTAAAATATAGTTCAGTGGTATTTTGTTTTTAACCTGTACTCAATCTCAATAGAGCATATACAGTAGTAATTTCCTGTACTTTAAAAAAAATATATAACAGCGCTACCATAGTTAAACTTGTTTACCCAATGGCAGTCTTTCCCCCCCCCCCCCCCAAATGTTTCAGGCAGGAAGAATGTAACCGTTTTTTGATCCCTCTTCCTAATGATCCAGTTTAATGGATGAATATCACTGATGTATGAAAGTTGATATTTTTTTTGTCTTCCTTAAAAGCTGTGTATTTTGCCTTACTGTTTGTCAGTTTCAGCTGCAGTCTGTATTTTAGATTGAATGGCGTTTGATTCCTTTTTATGTTTTGAAGGCAAACGGAATTGTGACGGCAGGAATGACAGGTCTGTGGAGCGGCGCTTAACAGACTTCATTTTTATATTTTTGTATTTGTGTCTTATTTAAATGGGGGTAAGTGTAGTGTGAGGATAGGTTTGAATGGGCCATAACTACCTCAGCACTCCTCAGACCTTTATTACAAGCATCAAACATTGTAGTTCTTTCAGTGAATTCCGTTAAAGCACACAATGCATTTGAGGAACACTAGGCATTTAAAAAAATAAAAATAATAACAATAAAGCTACATAAATGGTACTATTACACTACAATAAATGTAGAACCCTGCCAGTTTTGGACATTGAATATTGTAAACCCAAAAGACTGTTGTCAGTATGAATTTCTGTACACTGAAAGGCAAATGTAACACTAAAGTTTTAAGTTCTTTTGCGGACCTTCTGTTTTTTCAGCTTTTGTCATTCCTCTGCCACTTCCTGATTTTGTGTGTGTGTGTGTGTTGTAGCAAAGCAAAGCATTGAAACTTGAGGAAAGCGTTTTTTTTTTTTTTTACTGACTTTGTGACAGCGGTAGAAAGAGGTCAGTTAGCTGACAGAATGAATCACAGTTGGGCTACTGATACAAGAAGAAACAACATGTACAATTCCCTTTGACTCTATTTGAAGCTGTTAATGTTTGCAAAGGGGTTTTTTATATTAGAATTAACACTCTTGCCCTTTGCTAATTGCACAAAAATTGAGACCACTTCCTTGTTACATATCACATTAGAATTGTAATAGGACTAGAGAGAATGTGTACTCTCTTACATTCAGTTTTTTTTAAATACTAAAACAAGCTTATACTTGTATTTTCTTTGTATTTTAACTGTATGCTGTATCAAACCATCAGTAAAATATTTCATGTTTTGATGTTTTTGACCTTTGTGTTACTTATTTTGTCTCACCTATGTTTCGTATCAATATATAAGTTAAGACAGTACTTCGTACTGTTACATTGATTGATGTGATCATTTAAATATCCTTGGACAGTGTTTCCCAGCCATTGAATAATTGCTTATATCTACCGACGTTAGTCTAGACCTGTCTCCATAGATACCTGAGGATTCTCTTTTAGGAACAATGTATGAAGGCTAAAATAGTAACCAGGCAACTGGACTTTGCAAGTGTTGATATGGAAAGAAAAGTGGGTAAATGTAGCTCTGTTTCTGTCTGGAGTACCAGTTGCCAACCACCAGGGGTCAGTATAGCCAAAGATTCTGAATAGCCTTTGGGATATAGCACATGCGAGCTGTTTATCCCTGCGGGCTTCAATGGGAAGTGTCTAAGCAGAAGTGTCTAAGGCCTTATCTGAAGCAGCACACAGTGTGAATTAAACAGTGATCACAATGGCTTGTATTTCATGTCCTGAGTGCTGCGTTTTAGTAACATGAATAGACAGGATGGACCTGGATAGATTGTGAGGTACTGGTGGAGCGCATAATACACAGCCTAATTGACTGTGGGGAGATTGTTCGGTTACAAGCTTGGGCATTGTCCTCACCCCGGTTTTGATGGCCATTTGAAAGTAATTTCTCAAATTATTATTTCGCAATGGCAGTTTATTTAATCACTGTATGTGTAGCATTAGTTAATCTTTCACATTGCTCAACCAGGCTGTTACGAGCAATTATACTGTTGACTGGGGTGATTTCATGTGACCCAGACCAAAGATTTTGTCAATTTATTTCAAACGGGCATCGTCACTGCACGCACCAGAGTGGTGCGACTCCATTCACGGCAGGATTAAGCCTTCCCTCTGCCTCCCTGACAGGTCGCCTCCCTGCGCTCGGAGGGGCACGGCACTTAATTGATTTGGCTGTTTGTTTGTAAGGAGACGACGAATCTGCGGCTGCTCGTCTTGTAGTGTTTATAAGATTTGCTTGCTTCCGTCCTTAGGGGGTTTCGATCAGTCTATGCGCAGGGAGAGGGCTGCGGAAATATGCATGCGCTTTCGGCGCATGACATCAAAGCATTCGCTGAAACTTTAAGCACTCCCACACAGACCCTTGCCTCCCGGTGTACTTTTCCTCTAGTTTCATATCACCATATGTATTATTTCTGTGTGGCTGTTTACGATAATTGCCGTCAAAGCGATTTGATAACCTGCTTAGCCTTCTTAAAAATCCCAAGGTACTGCTGGCCTTTGAGCCAGTTACAAGCGGCTACAGTTTCTAAGCCGATGACCTTGGAACGATATCCACAGCCGCACCGATTTTCTTGATGTGCAAATCAAGCATTCCAATCATGTGGGAAGTAGGTGTTGGTGACTGCTAATTGCTAAAATAATCTGCCTATGCAACCTATATGCTAGCTATCTCATATTAGGACTAAAAGTAGGCTGTATGAAAGTGCTTTCTGCTTATCAACTTCCAGATATGTGAAATTCTTGTCCAATGTGAAACGGATGGCACTTATGGCAACGTTTGTTTTTCATTAGACGTCAGTCCAACAGAAGTGTGCAAATTAATTAAATCTGCAGTTGTTGGATATAATACCCATGTCAGCCCTCGCTATTACATTGAGAATACACATTTATGTGTTATATTAAGTTATGATTCTATTGTAGCAACAACTACAACAAGAGCAACAGTAATACAAATAACAATAATTATTATTATTGTAGGCGTAGTAGTAAGCCTAGTATTTATATTAGTACAATAAAGATGTGCTGATCCTCTTGGATTGATGATTCACTCTCCCATTGACTAGACTATATAGAGTTCATAATAATATTATGATGGGTGGAGCTAGTGGGTATGTTAATAATGTGACTGGGGTCTGCCGCAAGTTTACACCTTGCAGCTCCGCCTCCGGCTTTTGCATTTGCATAGAGCCAGCCCCTCTACGCTGTTGTGCTTTAAGTTCATTTGTCATTTTAGCATTTTATGTGCTGCACGGTGATAGGACACCAAATACCATACTGGTGCACCTGCGTGATGAAAACGTGCATGGTATAACTAAGATTAAAATGAAAAATAGAATTGTTGCGCTTAGTAAATAAGGCTTGTCACAGGTGCGTCTGGCAAAAATCGACACAGAAGGAAAAAGATGCCAAAAGCACTCTGCAAATATAAAATCAGACACTGTCATCGAGCAAAAATATATTTATTAGTGGCAAAATGACATGGTTCAAAAAAGAAAAAGTGCACATAGAAAAATAGCTAGACTAGAGCAAACGTTTCAGCTGCTAGGCTACATGCTTTCTTCTGTGCTCCAAAGCACTGAAGAACAGTGAAGAGCACTGAAGAAGGCATAGCTATTTTTCCACGTGCACCTTTTATGCACTATGAAATGTTTTCACTAATAAATATATTTTTGCTAAACGACAGTGTCAGATTTTAGAGGGAGACCAGGGACAGCTGTAAGAAATTACCATTACATTACCATTTCCATTAAACCTTCAATATCCCCAATCTAAAAACAAGGTAGAGTGATGAAACTCACTCTGTAAATGCTCACTTAGGTTTTTCTTCTTGCATGTATAAAATGAGACCTGTATCATACTCCCTGAGGGAATTATAAACAAATGTTTTTTGATACCTCATAACTTTTCTGTCAGATATTTAATGTCCATTAATCCAAACAGTTTTTTTTCAGAATCATTCAGTTTGGTAAAGTTGAAAAGAATATGACTGAGGTGCATCAAACTAACAGTGTTTAACAGGTTAAAGCGCCAAGTACTTGGTGACTCTCTTAAAACAATGATAAATAAAATAATTAATTTATACAGAAATACCTTAGTTCCTTGTCCACCCTCATTATATACCACACAAAATGCCAGGGCATTACTTTCATTTAATTATTATATATTTTTTTACATATAATGTTTTATATATTGTGATGCAGGGCTGGGGAGGGCTGCTGCATCTCGTGGTGAACAGACAGATTCAACACAAAAGAAACGTCAGTTTACAGCCTTTTATTCAAACAAAACAGGATAAATCCTTTATAAAACAAAACTCCACACCAAAGGAAAACGGGTCCATATAAACATAAACGGGCCTCTAGACACCCAGCAAAACCTTCCCCAAAAAAAAAGGTCTGCCAAACAGTCTTCATTTGACCTGAGAATTATTAGGCGCATTGATTGAGGCAATACCATACAGCTGGGCTGATTGCTATCAGCCTCAGCTCTCCCCCTGTCTGTGCGTGGCGCCGGTGCTGTCCACCAGATGGCAGCACTGGGTTGGTGATGTGGGGATTTAAAAAAGAAAATACTTGTTAGCAATGCCTGATGATATTTGGATTTTTCTGTAATAAATAATAATACCACTGTTTTATTTATAGAATGTTATGCATGAAATCAGAAAAATGCACTAACCCAATAGACATTTTCTTGCAATGGGATCTGTGTATCTTCTTGTCTGAATGACTCAAAAAGGCACCCATGCATTGTCAAGCTGTATTGTGAAGAGGCAATATAAGCTACTATTTTCTTAAAATAAAAAATTCAGTCACAATTTATACTTGATCAAAAAATAATGTTCTGAGAATTTGATTGATTTATATGTTATATTTTAGACATGTTACCCTTGGGGTAGGTTGTAACAGTGGAGTAGCCTAATGGTCTTTAAACAGATTTTGTAACCAGTTCATTGTTTATGGAAATACTTAAATATAATCATTCAGCAGCAGAGACACATAAGTACATAAAATAACAATGTCTCTGGTCTACTGTAAATAGGTTTTGGGGTATTGTGAAAATTGCTCTTGGCACCTTTTTCTTTCTATAACTAGATTAAAAAAGAGGGTGTTTGGATAGTTGCTAACAATGTGTCATTTATTATATAGTCACTGTTCAAAATTAAGTTATCTTTAATATGTTAAGATATAAATTCACTTTAGGCCACATTATTGGATATCTTTGGTTTAATTTAGTGTGTGGACCACACGTTCCTTATTACTTATTATTCTGTTGGCGGGCAGGCACTAGCCTATCTACCTATCTAATGATTCATGCAAAATAGGTAGATGCTGCTTAAAATGGAAATAACTGCATGTTTTATTGCTTTTTCATACATATAATAAGTGAGCTTTAAGTATAGTAAATGCGCCTAAAATATGAATTTTAACTTTTTTTTCATTAAAACTGGACATTAACATTTAATTGAATTAAATTAAATTAACATTTAATTGAATTAAAGTATATTGTAAATAAATAAATAAATAAAATGGTATACAAAAGAGGAATAAAAGGGCAATAATAATTAAATGTTATCATTTCACCAGGAAAGTAGATGTTTATGTATATAAAATTACTGAGAAGTACCTCTGGACCACATTTCTATGGTTTTTTGTGAATTCATATCACTTTTTAGTGCTGGTCTAATATTCATTCAATAGAAAACAGGAGGGTAATATCCTACTCTTGAGAGAACAAATAGGCGAAACCATTTAAATGAAATCCACGAGCAAACTGACAAAAGAAAAAACAAAACAGCCTATATGTAAGTGAACAAGTAAATTAGAACTTTTATGTAAACAATGTACATTATGTTGATCATTACTCAGAGCATTTGTTTAGTTTCAGATGCTATTGCAGAATTATTAAGAGATGCAGGTTTCCTGGCTATTTTTTATTTAAATTTTTTTTGCTTTCATTGCACGATTAATGAGGAGGAAGATGGTGCCTTGAGTGGGGTGTTTGTAAGTGTGTCTCCAGGCCCCAGTGATGCGGTTACTGGTAGCTGCATCGACCCAAACCTACTAACTGTAAGCTAGCACCAGCTCTTAAAGCTCAGGAAATGGGAAAAAAAGTTATGAAATATTAATGCAGAATCATCAAGGCTCCAATAAAATCCATTAAAGGGGAAAAAAATCAATAGAACCCTCTCCAGCCCCTCCCAGATCGACCCAGACAGTGCACCGGGACGCAGAGTGCTACGGTCTTTTGTTACACCACAGTGCTGTGTTGCCAGAGTGGGGTGGGGGGTGGGGGTGAATGAATCGCAGAAAGTACACACACAAAGATATCGCCCTATGTGGAAGCGAGACAATATAGTCTCTGGGAAAGGAGGCCTGAAGTGCTTCTCCCTCGCTGAGACGACTGAACGGAAACTCGAAGCGATGACAGCAACTTTAAAATCAAAAGGAAAAAAAGGGGGAAAGTGATGTCGGCGCGAAGGCTTTTTTGAACCTGTAAGCTTTGCGTTCCAGGGAAACAGCTGTACAGCCCGTGTGTTATGTGCGTAACGTGCTGCCTTGTCGACAGTCTGTGCTGTAGCCTACAGAACTGTAGACGAGCCTCATAGCAAGCTGCCCCCCCCGCCCTCCCCCCATCGCATTCCATTGTATATACCAGCAGATTCTCCTCCTGATCCGTGCCGCCCCTTTAAACAATAGGAGTCTTTCTTCAAATGGCAGAGATTGTGGGGTGTATTTTTAAATTGTGAAGAAGTTGGTGTTGTCTGTAAGATCTTGGAAGGCAGGGTTTTTTGTTAAATAGATACCCACCGCATTGTAGGATGGTTCCTTTTCAGAGAATGTACAATTCTCAATTTGTTTTTCACAGCCATTGCAAATGACTTCATTTCAAGATGAAAGGCTATAATATAGTTTGCTAAAAAAAAAGCCATTAATGCTCTAAGGGGGGGGGGGGGGGGGGGACACCAAGTAAAGTTTCCTAAGGGCCTTGTCATTCTTATGCGATGTCTTGAGCGTAGTTAGGTGAGGAAAAATGTTAGGAGAATTAAAAATCAGTGACAGTGAATTGCGCAAAAGGGACCTGATTAGGTTGGCAAGAATAACCCACTATCTTGCTTTTTATTTATTTATTTTTTACTGTGGTGTAGACCTGCACAATTGGTGCCATTGAGGCAGGCAGATTCCATGGGTTTGTCTGTATGGGGGAGTCACAGATTTGTGATGTGCCAGAGAATACCGTGCCGACTGTAACCCTCCCTTCCTGGGAAATGCTATCAACAGTTATGCCTGCATACTGCGCCCAGATTCAGTCAGTGCATGTGTGGTCTGTATGTAAGTGCACGGAAAGAGAAGAGGCTTGACAAAATGGCAGTTCGCTCACGTTTATGTGCCAGATCAAAACGCGGGCAATTCCAGAAACCAGTGTAAGGATGGACATGACATACATAACAAAGACTCTTCCTCCTTCCTGATACAGATAATGCAATGGCAAGTGCACACATTTAAAATGTTGCTCACATTGCTTTTAAAGTGATGTTCAGTTGTGCATAAGGAGTTCCAAGAACACAAACCGGTTTTAAAATTTCTTTTGTGAATAAGTGGGAATTTGAATCCCCGTAGGTCCGTTCTGGACCCACCATTCTGGACTGGTTTGGGGGCACGTCACTGCAACGAAAACAAGCGTTTAAGCCGGGTACGCTCACCGAGAGGCTGGGTGTGCTTTCTCTGTTGCTGCTGTATGGTCCATGGTCCAGTCTTGAGACAGGACCCAAGCCATCTCCCCAAAAGGTGGCCAGAATGACTGTAGTTATGAATAGGCAGTATTGTAGTGTGCTGATATTTATTATCAGCAGGACGCCACAGTACACAGCACACAGTTCAGCTGAGCTAAAATAACACAAGGCACCCTCGTCTGCATATAGAGAGCCGTTAAATGACCGTGCACATGTTGAGCAAAAGATAGCCATTGATTGGATAAAGCTTTTACCTTTAGCTAGCGCTTAACAGTGGAAGGCTCTGACTGACATGATAGAGGGCCACCACACTTCTACTAGAATCCTTGAGAATTCTCAATGAAATGCAATA
Source organism: Synaphobranchus kaupii (assembly GCA_029718625.1). Classification (NCBI taxonomy): domain Eukaryota; kingdom Metazoa; phylum Chordata; class Actinopteri; order Anguilliformes; family Synaphobranchidae; genus Synaphobranchus; species Synaphobranchus kaupii. The sequence goes on from CM056380.1 coordinate 91,803,245, forward strand.
ATGAAATGTGACCCCAAATCCAGCACCGACTGAGGCAGAAGCAGTTTCATTTTCCGCTGACATCAGACTTCTCAACCAACATCAGCCCCAGGACCGCCAACCCCCACACCCCCCAAGGACTGAAAGGCGGAATGACTTACTGAATGAGTAGCTGACTGAATTGACTAATTAAATCAACACATACGTTTTCTTTTTCTTTCTTCCTTTTGCGTCGTAACGTGGATAGCATACGCCACTTCTTCCCCATACATGTTTATGGATATTGGTGAATCCCTGAATCCCGTCAATTTACAGCTGAAGTCGAATGTTTACATACACCTCAGCCAAATCCATTTAAACTCAGTTTTTCACAATTCCTGACATTTAATCCTAGTAAACATTCCCTGTCTTAGGTCAGTTAGGATCACAACTATATTTTAAGAATGTGAAATGTCAGAATAATAGTAGAGAGAATGATTTATTTCAGCTTTTATTTCTTTCATCACATTCCCAGTGGGTCAGAAGTTTACATACACTCTGTTAGTATTTGGTAGCATTGCCTTTAAAATTGTTTAACTTGGGTCAAACGTTTTGGGTAGACTTCCCACAATATTATTAAGCTTCTCACAATAAGTTGCTGGAATTTTGTCCCATTCCTCCTGACAGAACTGGTGTAACTGAGTCAGGTTTATAGACCTCCTTGCTCGCACATGCTTTTTCAGTTCTGCCCACAAATGTTCGATTGGATTGAGGTCAGGACTTTGTGATGGCCACTCCAATACCTTGACTTTGTTGTCCTTAAGCCATTTTGCCACAACTTTGGAAGTATGCCTTGGGTCATTGTCCATTTGGAAGAGCCATTTGCGACCAAGCTTTAACTTCCTGGCTGATGTCTTGAGATGTTGCTTCAATATATCCACATAATTTTCCTTCCTCATGATACCATCTATTTTATGAAGTGCACCAGTCCCTCCTGCAGCAAAGCACCCCCACAACATGATGCTGCCACCCCCGTGCTTCACGGTTGGGATGGTGTTCTTCTGCTTGCAAGCCTCACCCTTTTTCCTCCAAACATAACAAATGGTCATTATGGCCAAACAGTTCAATTTTTGTTTCATCAGACCAGAGGACATTTCTCCAAAATGTAAGATCTTTGTCCCCATGTACAGTTGCAAACTGTAGTCTGGCTTTTTTAAGGCGGTTTTGGAGTAGTGGCTTCTTCCTTGCTGAGCAGCCTTTTAGGTTATGTCGATATAGGACTCGTTTTACTGTGGATATAGATACTTTTGTACCTGTTCCCTCTAGCTTCTTTACAAGGTCCTTTGCTGTTGTTCTGGGATTGATTTGCACTTTTCGCACCAAAGCACGTTCATCTCTAGGAGACAGAACGCGTCTCCTTCCTGAGCGGTATGACGGCTGCTTGGTCCCATGGTGTTTATACTTGCCTACTATTTTTTGTACAGACAAACGTGGTACCTTCAGGCATTTGGAAATTGCTCCCAAGGATGAATCAGACTTGTGGAGGTCCACAATTTTCTTTCTGAGGCCTTGGCTGATTTCTTTTGATTTTCCCATGATGTCAAGCAAAGAAGCACTGAGTTTGAAGGTAGGCCTTAAAATACATCCACAGGTACACCTCCAATTGACTCAAATAATGTCAATTAGCCTATCAGAAGTTTCTAAAGCCATGACATCATTTTCTGAAATTTTCCAAGCTGTTTTAAGGCACAGTCAACTTAGTGTATGTAAACTTCTGACCCACTGGAATTGTGATATAGTGAATTAAAATTGAAATAATCTGTCTGTAAACAATTGTTTGAAAAATGACTTGTGTCCTGCACAAAGTAGATGTCCTAACTGACTTGCCAACACTATAGTTTGCTAACATGAAATCTGTGGAGTGGTTAAAAATGAGTTTTAATCACTTCAACCTAAGTGTATGTAAACTTCCGACTTCAACTGTATGTGGTATATATTTGTGAGGTGCTGACCCAAAACAAATAGCCATCTATGTGTCCATTTATCACCTTCCTACCTGGTTCCGTCTTGCTGTTTCTCTCTCGCTACTTATGTTTTACAGCCAGCAGATGGTGACTTAGGATGGAGAGCCCCAGGGCCATTCACGACCACTTCCTCCACCTTCTTTATCACTCCTTTCCTTTGATTGCCCCCCCCTAACCCCTGCAGCAACTGATCCCCTGGGAGTCTGAAATCTCACTAAGGCCTATGATATATAAGGCCCAGCAGCAGGGATCAGAGAGGATTGGATTAAAGGAGGCATTCGTAAGGAAAGGTTGGATGTATGGTTACGGAAATGTCAGTCATTTCTATGAGTGTATTCCCGGTAGAGCACTAATATTAATGGAAAAAAAAAGGAGAGGAATGGCGGGTAATCAAAAATCCTGGAACATCTGCGGAATGTGAAAAAACCATAGCCTTATAGTTTATTTCTTTTGTTCCAAAACAACCAACAATTTCCCACTTTTGACTGTATTAGTTAAGAGACCTAATGATTAGGATTCCTGAACAGTTGTTACTTCTCTTAGTCTAACGTTGTTTCAAAAAACATTCATGCATGATAGAAATGGCTTGTGGACATTCACAAATGGTTAGCCAATGTGTCACTGTTTAAATCTTAAGAAAGCCCACTAACTGCTGTAGTCTACGTCTGGTTTGTCATCTGGACAGACAGATGGAAGTAGGAAATATCTGGAGTATGATTCAAAGGTCATCTCTGTTGACAGGTGTGAATTAGGCCAGGAATTATGTTTTTTTTTTTGCATACGTATATACCGTACATAAACACAATATAATACTTTGCCCCAACAGATGCTCACACAATCCAGGCCTGGATCAAAATAATACATTTTATTTATTATTAACACTTTTATAAACAAATGTACATTTTCACCAATGTTCAAAACAAAATTTGTCTATTGAAATGTCTCAGAGATCGGCAGGGTGTGTTGTCAAATTTTACCATCTGAAATTTCTCATCTGAAGAGTTAAAAGTGTTTAAAATATGCAGCGTCACCCGCCACCACCATCTGATTTCTAAATATATAATATCCAAAAAATATTTGTGTGGACATCAGACATTTTGACATCAGACAACCTGCGTCATGGTTGATCCCCGGTACCGAGGCTGAGTGTTTGACAGTTTTCCGTTCTCAGTTTGTATCTCCTCCTCAGTCCATCTGTTTCTACCTTTCTCCAGCTCCAGGCTTTGTTTGTGAACGGTCACCCGAGATTGAAGAGCACAAGAGACTTAAGGCACCAATGGATTAGCTGTCACTGTGTCAAAGTACAGGAAATAAAGAAATATTCCCCTGGGAATAGAATAACTCCCCCTGCATTGATAACCTTAGTTTGCACTGAGAGCACCACTCCCCTGGGCTCTGTGTGAATGAAGGGGAGACCGTAGGGCAGGGGTGGGCCATATTCCTTCAGGGATTTCATGCAGATTTTCATGTAGAACTTACGATCTGAATTATTACATCAGCCCAAATAATTCATATTTGTCAGCAGCCATACCACCATGCAATCTGCTCCTGCTTAATTTCTGAAGCTAAGCAGGTGTGGGCTTGGTTAGTACTTGGATGGGAGACCTCCTGGGAAAACTAAGTTGCTGCTGGAAGTGGTGTTGGTGGACCGGTAGGGGGCAATCTTCCCTCTGGTCAAATAAATCCCAATGCCCCAGTGCAGAGATGGAGACACTGTGCTGTAGGAGATGCCGTCTTTTGGATGAGACGTTAAACCGAGGTCCTGACTCACTGTGGTCATTAAAGATCCCATGACACTTATTGTAAGGGTTTCCCTGGTGTCCTGGCTAAATTCCCAACCTGGCACATTCAATCTGCCACCTAATCATCCCCCAGTTTAATTGGCTAATAATCATTCTCTCTCTCCACCTCAGCTGATGTGTGGTGAGCATTCTGGCACAAAATGGCTGCCGCTGCATCACCCAGGTGGGTGCTACACATTGGTGGTGGTAGAGGCGAGTTTCCCCCTCATCACTGTAAGCGCTTTGAGTATTGAGAAAGGCGCTATATAAATGCAAGGTATTATTATTATTATTAACATTTTAGCAACATTTCTTCATAGGCTTTGTAAATGACAGCTAAGACTGTTCTTGTGTCCCTATATGAAAGTGTTACCGTGATCTAATCTATGAGTGCACTTTCATTGGTCTGTTTCGCTAATTAGCTATTTGAGCTAGGCAGTAATTGACAGGAGAAAAAGCCTGCATACACATTAGCCCCCCAGGTGTAGAATTGGCCATCATTGCTGCAGAGGCGTATGGTCAATGTGCAACACAACAACACGCCCTTACCCTGGTCCTCATTTCTGTATTGAATAGGACAGGAAATGAGAAGCGCAGTCCTCATGTGCTCCTCGTGCTGTGAGCCAGGTCTGAGAGCCAGGTCTGGCACCGTTGCGCGTGTAACTCAGATGCACTTACATGCACTTGGATTCTAGGATGCTCCGGATAAGAGCCACCTGCTTAATGAATGTAATGCTTGTGATGAAAGGCACACACTATCAGTGCTTTTTAAACCTTCCACTGCTCATGCAAAAGTGCATCAATGTTTTCGGTTAGTCTTTTCTTGCTGTGCAATGCGATTGTAATGTGAAAAATATTGTGAAAATTCTTCACTTAGTGAAGTTCCCTCAAACAAATTTCTTGTAAATGTACATTTCTGCACTGAGGACACGTACATTTGCAAAACAAAATATGTATTTTATTATCATTGTATGCTGCATTTATCTGATATATGATAGTAAAGAAATATGGTAGTAAAACTACAATATGTTAATAACCTAAACACTTGTAACCTTGTAACACTTACTCCATATGTTGTCTGCACATGAGTATACTGTATGTGGACACACCTTAGTATCAAAACAGTGATGATTAGTATAATTGTAAATTAGAATTTAAACCATGACTTCCTGATGTCTGTGACCCAACAATATCAAAAGGCTCTTGATATCGTATTTTCTGGTACTCCTGCAAGCGATACTATAACCTCTCTGCATTTGAATGGATCTCTATGGGAATTGGGGGGTGGGACTAGATTTAGCTGTAAATTATGCTGGAACAGTATGGAATACATGGTTGGTAAAATGGCTGTAAGTCATCAAGGGTCTGACGTATCAAGCAAGCCTTAAACCATCACTCTGCTGCCAGAAATACAGTAGATATGGATGGATAATTTGAAGGGTTTCTTCTCCTGACTTATTTTTTCCATAGAGTTCAATAGGAAAATTTGTCAGGAGAAACAACACTTAAAGTGATCCATCCATATCTACTGCATATCTGACAACAGAGTGATGGTTTGAGGCTTGTTTGATACCTCAGACCCTTGATGACTTACAGCCATTTTACCAACCATGTATTCCATACTGTTCCAGGATAATTTATAGCTAAATCTAGTCCCACCCCCCAATTCCCATAGAGATCCATTCAAATGCAGAGACGTTATAATATCGCTGGTAAGAGTACCACAAAATAAGATATCAAGAGTCTTTTGATGTTGTTGGGTCACAGACATCAGGAAGTCATGGCATGCAAAGGATATGCAACCAAATATTAAAAATTATTACTTTATTCTATATATAAATGCAAGGGTGCCAATAATTGTGGCATACGTGGTTTTGTTAAAAATAATTATTTCTTGATGAGGGATTTTTTTTTCTCATAATAAATTTCCTTCAATTAAAGGCTGGATTTTTATAATTGTTTCAGTGTGAGATTAAGCTAATTCACCAAACAGTGAATTCTTTATAACCCTTTTTACTCATCTTTAGTGGAGGGCACTGTATATTTCACAGCAGGGTGGTAATCCATGTGGGACTTAGGCATTCTTTATTGAGACTCTATAATGCCCTCTGGAAAAGAAAAATACATTTTTTACTCAGACATTAAAGATGCCCAAAAAGATGCTTGACAAAATGGAAGCAAAATGTTTTTGACCAAACAACCGTTCTCAGTGCTGCTATTTTCATAAGTCTGCATTCCTGAAATCTTTATAGAGATTTTAGAGCGCAAACCTTTAGTTGCTTTTTCTAAAAACTAATCTTGTAATATCTCAAAATAGTAATAATTTCTATATTCGGCCACATATTGTGCTGCAAATATCTTATTGTGATTGTATTTCAATATATTTAAGTATGGTCTAGAATTATAGGTGGAATTTCCATAGGTTGAAAGAATGTTTGAATGAATGAATAGCACATTTTGGTAAAGACAAATCTTGTCATGTGACTAGCAGACAATTGATGCTGACTGTTTAATTGATTTCCATATCCCTATTAAATACTTCAATGATTTTCATAAATTTTGGCAACAGAGAATGATAACAAGGCCCTGCCGGATAGAAAACATACATTTACACACTGTGTTAAATCGTGTTTTGTTACTGTCACCACATACAGTATGTATATATGAGTTATCTGTGGCAGCATTTAGCATACCATTTCCTGAGTTGGGATGATATGGCTGTCTTCAGTCATACTATATATTATCATGTTAAATGGCAGGATAGTTGTATTCAATTTAAAACAATGTCTATTTTCTCTATTTTGAGCACTCCTTTCATGTAACTCAAGGATATCTGAATTGAAGACTCAAGGCTGGTTTGAATAGGCTGTACCTTATTCTGGAGATCAGGCTTGATGCAGATTTGATGTGGCAAAAATGAAAATGCTCATGCATGGCTTTTTGTAATAAAAAAAACAAAACAATGTGTACTTTTCTGAAATGGATAGAATCTTTTGTTTGCGACCGGTAGACCTGCTTCATAGACTGCAGCACACCATAAAGAGGCATACCCCACTTTCCGTATTCATATATGATGTTTGGTGTATCTTGGTTAACATTGGCTAGCACGCATGTACTTAAGGTTTCCACCCAAATGAAATCCATGCAAACATGGAAATCTGTGAAGCTGTATTGTCGTATGTTTGTTTGGGTAACACAATTTGTATTGCTTTTATTCTCAATAGAATAGCCCCCTGCCCCCCACTCCTTGACATCCTCTCTAAGCCCAGCCGCACATTACACAGTCCCTGGAAATAGCAGTTTTTTCTTTGTTGATATTCACTTGTAAGCCTCCATACCCCGATGTGCCAGCGCAACTTTGATCTTTCCTTCCCCCCTCCGTATCATCTTTATGGATTCTTTTAATCTCACATTGAATTTCAATGCACACAGGCCCTGAGTGTGTGATGCTCCGTGGCGTGAGGCGCGAGGAAGCGCGAGTGCGTGCTCGGACTTTAACGCCCCGCCGCCGTTAGAAAGATGGAATTTTGCGCTATTATTAATTACAATACCGGCATATATTACAGGATCACATTTCATTGTGCTTGCCGCTCTCTCTCTCTCTCTCTCTCATTCTCTCTCTCTCATTCTCTCTCTCTCTCTCTTTCTCTCCTTTTCTCTCGCCCGTTTTTATCTATCCCTCTCTGTGCAGGGTTCCTCACGACAAAGTGGTACATTGCGGCAGTAATTACTTCCTTCCTTTTCTGTCTGGTTTCGTGTCCGGATTGTCTTTAATTGTTGATAAATTGTAATTACTGTTCTAAACACTGCCTGGAGAGGCTATCGCTGGCGTAATTACTCGCCGGCTTTCATTCCCCCCCCTCTTTCTCCCTCCCTCTCGCTTCTTTGTCTCTCCGTGTTCTTTAAATTGGAGCGGCGAGGAGTGACAGTGGCGCGACGCTCGGTCCGCTCGTTCGCCGCACGGGCGGATGCGCGTTCCGTCTGTGCTCTGTCTCAGCCGGGCCACGTGGCTGTCTGCTGCCCTCTCTGTACATTTCAAACAGAGGTAGGCTGTCATCGTTACTATGGAACCCCGCCCCCCCCCTCCCCTGTCCCTCTCCCGAACCCAACCCTGACGCCTGGAAGAATTTGTTTGTGTTTGGCCAGCTGTTGAAGAGTTAGCTTAACCATAGTTCGCTGTCATCTCTGCGTGGCAGTCTTTGTGTTTTGGTGGGTGACGGCAGCAGGCCAGTGGGAAGGTTAGAGCCAAGTGTGAGGGGGGGGTTCTCTGTTTGGGGGTCTGCCATTACAGTCAGCAGGTGGGTGGATTTTTCGCACACCTGCCCCTCCCCACCGATTTGCTCACCATCGCAGTTTCTCTCTTACGACAATCAGCCAGACCTTTCTGCTGGGAAGAGGACTGTTGCTTTCTCATGCTAGTGCTTTTGAAGGCGAGACCTTTTTACGGTATCAACTATGACTCAAACCCAATTAGAGATCATTCAACTTAAAAGCCACCATAAATGCTGGAGCACTCCCTCAAAGGTGGAAAGCCAAGTTAAATGTATGACAGTATTATCATTGATGTCTACTCATTGACAAAGATCAGACACGTTTGAGCACCGGTATCAGGTTAATACAGCATCATTTTTATTTGTTTGAATGGTATTAATGAATGAAAATAAATAAAAGGAATCACAAAGAATTGAAGTTAAAGACACAAATGACAAAAAAACCTCTGTGCGCAAAAACTATGATTCTTGGGAAATTAATTGTACCTTTTAAAATTCCTTTTTATTTCTGGCCTTTCACTTAAAAATGTCATGTTCAAGTGCAACGTTTTAAGTGTGGTGTAAACTTAGTGGTGTTTCATTTTTAAGTGTACACGTGTGCCAAAAGTGAATGATTTTGAAAGCATGGGTTACTTTTATTAATCGTTTGGTTTACAAAAACAGGGAGCAGCACTGTCTATACCTGAAATCCATATTTAATATATTCCGAATAGCCCTTCCTCACCGCTTGACATCCATGCCGACCGATGGTGCAGCACACAAAATACTTGGGCGGGCAATAGACAGATGCTTTGCATAGGCATTCAGTCTGGTAGTATTCATGCAAATAAATCAAAGTCTGCAGAAAATGAGAACAACTCTCTCAAGGTCTTCATATCCTGGATGAATGTGTTTCCTGATGATTCTGTGTGTACACAATCGTGGCCACAGTCACTTGAAAAGATCTGGTTTATAAAAATAATTGAGCTCATATAAAAACCTGAACAAAAGAAGTCTACCATTGAATCTCCTGGCGATGATGCCATATATTATAACCTACATCTATAACTATATATGTACGTATATATATTGTATTTTTTTTTTTTTGCCTGAACTTCATCTCTGCTGTTTCTGTGGTGCGTCGTCGCTCGACACTGTTTCAATTGAGTGGCCCTCTTCAGTAGCAAAGCTTGTTATTATTTAGTCTGTCAGCACAGTCATCCCACTGCACGTGTTATTATTCGTGTGTATAGACAACATGCCGCATAAGTTTGTGTTACTAGACTGGCAGTTACCATGCACTGCACATTCTGCTCATAAGGGAGGGGAGGCACCTCAGCATGGAAACTGCTCCTCATTAACTCGGCTAGTTTTACTATCACATTATTAGATGTTGTTGTCCTGGCACCCAGGTATTTCGTTTTGAAATAAAAAAAAAAGGACCTGGCTTTAGCATGTTGTTTCAGCGCGTTTAATAGCAATCACATTTCAGAAGTGGCAACACACTTTTCCTATTAAAAAAATGAAAAAGAAAATCTATTTTGAACCTTTGCTCTGTTAGGAAGGACCACGTCTGTGGTCAATGAGAGGCAAAAGCCTTTCATTTTCGAGACAATCCAGGGCAGGACTAAAAATTACGTGAAATACTTGCCGCCATTTCAGATAATAAACATTAACCAATAAAAGGAATAGGTGATAATAAATAAAATAAATTAAACACATTTAAAGTAAAATGGACAAAAAAACACTTAAAAAACATAGCACAAAGAGAGATTTCAATCTGTTGTTTGTTTAAAAACATTTGAATTTTTTTTTTATATCTTTCATATATTTAAAAAAGCCTTTGTGGAAGTGGTGTACAGGAGGACACACAGACAGTATAAAAGCTGATACATAGAGTGGAGGTTCGGTCAGCAGTGCTTCATTTATAAACTCTTTGAGGGATTATTTTTTGAGAATATTGTCAATAAATAATCAGTAGATGGACAGTAGATGGAAAGGTGGGTAAATATGGAGAGAGAGAGTTTGAAGGAACAGTCTATGGCTTAAAAGAGGCTATCTTGGCAAATAACATAAATATATAACTATGTAAGCCAACGTCCTGGTTTTCTTTGTGGCTAAAATGACAAAGCTTCAAAAACAACAACACCAAAAAAAAAAATGTGTACAGTCTTTTTACTATAACGGCTACATCATCGGGCAAGAGGAGAGAGCAAGAGAAAGATGCCCCTCCCTGGTCTTGTCTCGGGTTTGCGGGGGGGCGGGCGGTGGGGGTGGACAGATGGAGGGAGCAGGGAGGTTGTTATTTCTTTTGGGCGTGGACGTGGGCGCGGAACGTGGGCGCGGGTGGGGTGTGGAGGGGGTCGGTGGGGGGTGGAGGGGGGGGGTGACGGCATCAGTAGGGTGCGAACTTCTGTCTCTCGGGCTTCTTGATCCCGTTGGCGGAGGAGATTTTGGCGGTGTAGGAGGCCAGGGTTCCGTGGGTGGGGGCGGCGACCGCGGCTGCTGCTGGGACGTTGGGGGCGGAGAGTGCCAGGAAGGGGACGGATTTCATACCCAGGAGGCTGGAGAGGGGGAGGGCATAGGGGGTGCCCAGCATGGGAGCGTGGGGCAGTCCCATCGCTGCCAGGGCTGCGGCTGAGGACGAGGCGGGGGAGGCAGGCTGGGTGAAGCTCATGTTGAGGTCAACAGGGGTCGACATGGAGGAGGACTGGGCAGTGGATTTGGCGGTCTCTAAACTGTACAGGCGGAAGGGAGAGGGGAGGAGGAAGACGAGGAGGAGGAGGAGGAGGAGGACGTGGAAGGACGGGAAGGGAGGGAAGGTGGGTGGAGGAAGAGGGAACGGAAGGGGAAAGGAGGGAAAGAGGTCCGGATGGAAAAGGGTTAGAAGGTTAAATAAAAGACATGTTAAAGAAAGAAATTGAGAGAAATTAAATTAAAAAAAGTAAATAAAGCGAAAAATAAAACAAAAATTAAAAAAATCATAAGAGAGGTGTGTTTTGCTGGAGGTTGCAACAGATTATTTGAGGGGGGGCCTTGCCACTCATGGGGGGAGGTGCTGTTTAATTCAGGGAGATGGCTTGGGTAGGGGCTTAGGGAGAGGAAACAAAATCATTTTAAATTCATTAGGATTTTTTAAAATAATTATTTCTTTAAACCCTGTTATAGATCTAAGTACCTACAAATCACTGTAAAAAACAACCTGCAAACACATGTGAACACATTGGTGTCCTCACATACTAGAAACTCTTGTGTGTTTGCAAAGTACTGGAAAGACGTGCATCTCCACAGACGTCTTCACAAAATCTATGAATTGTCACATTATTTCATGTAGAACGGGGGTGGGTAACTCCGGTTCCTGGACGGCCTTACCCGGTTCTGTATTCCATGCCAATCTTTCATTTATGTGATCTGACGTTAAAGTACAACTGAACTTTGGGTTGTGTAGTTACCTGGCCATGATATGAGTCCAAATGGTGGCAAAATATGTTCGTTAGTTGCTCTGTGCTCCCCTGGGGTGATAATCCAGAATAGGGTATTTGTCGTTCTCCATTAACTTCTGTAGGGCGGCTAAAACGGTCTCAGAATGACACTTCTAGCATGCATACGAACGCGAACGAAGCAGATTCTGTCAATACAAACAATAACCAGTCCTCTTACGTATTTTTTTTTGTGTAATTAAAATGATTTATAAAAGTACTATTTTCTTCAATGTTGTTAGCAAGCTACCAGAAAAGACTAGCAAAATGTTGGCAGGTCGGTTTGTTTACCATAGATATAGAGTGCGTCCCAATAGTCGAAAAATGCACCCTCCCTTCCTCCACTACCACCTCCTCTACTCCGTGCCCTGCAAACGGATCTTTGTGTTTTAATCTAATGTTGCTGATTACATCTTAATTACGTATTAATGGTTACATATGAATTAATGTCTCGACGCAAACCTCAATGTCAGGTGCATTGTATACTGTACATGTAAATACTGTACTTGTACTCAAAACGTTCAGGCAGTTTAGCATATTTCCGGGTAGAAGAGGAGTGGTCGTGGGGGAGTGGAGGAAAGGAAGTGGGGAGTGAAGAATATTGGGACGCAGCCATATACTACCAGGAAGGCTTGCTTCCGTGGAAATTTGGACCAATGAATGGTTTCTGATGCATCGGCGCATTTACGCTGTTTCTGGTGCAAGAATTACCTACCGGATCTACGTAGACTACGTTCCGAATAAAATACGAAAAAGCCAGGAAAGAGCCATTCAATTTTCTAAAAAAAAGTACGTAAGAGGACTGGTTATTGTTTGTATTAGGGGTGTCACGATTCTCCAAATCCGCGATTCGATTTGACTTTCGATTTTAAGGTCACGATTCGATTCGATTTTCGATTTTTTTCCAGCACTATTTTTTTTCCCAGCACTATAGTCTAACTAATGGCTATGCCACTGTTAGACTATCGAGTCTTGATTTGTAAAGAAAAATACTTGTTTCTCAATAAGTAACTTTTATTTGAATAATAACAATTATAAATAATAACAAAAATATGATAATATTTAAACACACCTAAACAGTTAAGAGCTTTAACAAATTAATATTGGGCGAGAAAAAAAAAACTGGGAGAATCGCGGACCAGCTTGTGATTTCGAAGTTCGAAATCGAACGCTCATTTCGATCGATTTTCGATTTCGAATCGGTATGGTGACACCCCTAGTTTGTATCGACAGAATCCACATCGTTCGCGTTCATATACGTGCTAGAAGTGTAATTTTGAGACCTTTTTAGCTGCCCTATAGAAGTGAATGGAGAGCGACATATACTCTCTTCTGGATTATCACCCCAGGGGAGCACAAAGCAACTAACGAACATATTTCGCCACCATTTGGACTCATATCATGGTCAGGTAACTACACAACCCAAAGTTCTACAAAAGTTCAGTTGTGCTTTAAAGCTACTTACAAAAAAAAGCTACATTAGCTTTAAATACGTTACTTATTGATAAGCATATGAATGACAGCTGGAGACTGTTCTTGCGGCCCTATATGAAACTAATCTAGTAGTGAACAGGTGTTTGTGTGTAATTAAATAATTAAGGGTGGAAATTGGCATGAAATCCAGAGACAGATATGGCCCTCTGGGAATGGGGGTACCTGCCTCTAGTGTGGGAGTGCGCTCATAAGGCAGATGATTTCTATAAGAGCAGTTGAAGCTCCTTTCTGTTGAGCAGAACACTGATTTTGTTTAAGACGGGAGGTGGAATCCCCTACAAAGGAGAGTTCACACTTTTATGAAGCTCTCCCATATGAGAGCGCCGCTCTCAACATTATGCAGTCTGGATAGTTCTATTTCTCCCATACATAGACCTTTGGTTACCTTTTCAATTGTCGTGACTTTCCACAAAACGTTTATCTAGAAAGCTAATGTTTCATTCCAGCGAGTTCTGTGTTTGGTAACATGCTGAAGCGTGCATGTTACCAAGCTGTGCTCATGTACCAAGCTGTGCTCATGTACCAAGCTGTGCTCAACAGAAAAAAGGTGCAAACTCTCATTTGAACGTGCTCTGCCAACGGAAAGCACACCAGGGTAGAGAGCGAGAGGAACGATACTCAGCTGCAAGATGCTCAACGCTTCACATTCTCAGTGTCAACACAGCACACAGATCATTGGCACAGGTGTAAGGATAATAGCACCTTCAAAGACACTTAAACCGTGGCATCAATTCAGAATTCTGGAAACTGACAGAATTACATTCAACCACCGTGAACCGAGGCCTGAACGGTGAAGTAAGTGTTGTAACAATAATTGCCTGTAATATTAATAAATGCCAATCCATTAGGTTATTTTTTTTTTCATACATTTCTAAGTACGACACTAAGTGCTGCACAGGGGTAATTGGACAGTAATTAATTATATCCACTTCAAAATGACAGCTTGTAATTGGCATACAATTCGGCACAAGCTGTTTTCTCACTCCCTCTTTCTTTCTCGTGAGACACAGGGTGGGAGGCACACAACAAATCCCACAAATGAAATTCCTGAGCCACTGCCTTGGGGGGGGGGGGGGGTGGGGGCCGGGGGGGTTAATGTCACCGCTGCCCTTTTCTGTGGGAGGTGCACTTTATGCATCAGACCTTTTGGGATTTCTGTTCACGTACGCGCCATTGCTTTATTTATTAATAATTTTATTTTTTTGCCATTGTTATTAATCACCTCATTGATATTTCAACCGCCGCGCCGTCTCGAAGAGAACTGCTACGTTCCCTCTGATTTGAAACGGCGCTCCTGTTATTGCATCACAGTGGCCTCGTGTTTTGATCTGTATCCTTCCTTGTGACTTTTTTCTTATTTTTACATGCTGTCCTGGATGCGGAATGAAATATCGCTTTAATTTCAGTGCCGTGGTAAATGTCTGTATGGCCAGGAGAGCCACTGCCCATAAGTTGCAGCCTCACGAGGGCAATTAATTGCACTGTAACCACTGACTGATTTTCACAGACTTTTCTTGTCTCCATTAAACATTTGATATGAAAGATTTCGATAAATATTGATTTGAAACAATGGAAATTTGCTCACCATTTCTTTTTTGGGTGGGTGGTGGGGCAGGGGGGGGGCAACGTTCTCCTGATCTGGCTTTCAGCAGCTGCCAAGCCTCTGTGCGTGGTGTCTCTATCTTTACTTTGCTAATGAGCTTGTCGCTACCCACTCAGCTAATTGTTGTCTCAACAAAAATAGCTACTTCCTCTCCTCGACTCTCAGAGCTGTTAAACCTTCTGGACAGAGGTCCCCTTGCATGGAAAGCTCTGGGAGCATGATCACATGACCTTTGGGGCACTGGAGCTTACCAGGAAGTGATGAGGTACTGGGCAAGGTTGATGCTAATGGGAGAGCCGGTGATGGTGACGTGCCGGTCACTGGTGCTGTCCAGCTGACTGCCAATCTTGATCTGTGCTCCTGAGACCTGACGGATCTCGTTAATCTTGGTGCCCTGCCTGCCGATGATCGAGCCAATCAGCTGTTTTAAACGACACACGGGAAGAAAACAAGATGAGCATATACAAACATACCACCAAGGGGGATTGTTCCGATGACTGGCGTTATTTATTACCAAATGGAGAGAAATATTTATTATGGCAGACAACCGTGCAGTTCACTTGCAGGGCTATACAGTAGATGCACTCAAATGTGCACAACACAACTATATGTAATTATAGAATAGAATAGAATATAATATAATAACTTTTATTTTCCCCGTGAGCTACTTCAGTTGAGATGAGTATAAACAGTACAGACAACACATTTACATTTTGACCACCGGTCTTCTGTCTGTAGACCTGCAACAGTGAAAACGTGTTGCTTTTCTATCTGCAATAACACAGAGCTCACACACATTTTTCTCCCTTTGGAAACTTGTCTTTTTTGAGACCATTAACACGGCGTCTGAGCGGACCAGGATCGCATATGTATTTGTATAATTGTATGATTTAATTAATATTTAACTTTACCCCTTTAGATGCTTGTAAATTTGTGAAAACACTCCTGCAGAATCCCTGATATACAGTCATATCAAAAACGTATATTAGTGAAAATAGATCTTTCTTTTTTAAAAATTCTTAGTAACCTGCATGAATATTTCCTGGTGTCTATAGAGTTAAATGCATTTCAGAGAATTATTTTAACTGGGTCTGAATGCCAAAGTAGTATGCATTATTTGTAATGCAGGTATAGATATTATTTATTGTTGATTGATGCCAAGATAATGGCTGAAGGTAAATGCCTGGAGTATGGGAGATGACATGTCTGTTTTTTTGTATGAGGGATCGGCGTGGCATCTGAGAGTGAGAGAGAGAGGGGGGGGGGGAGGGGGGGGGGGGGGTATAATTCCCATCTCTTGTTTGTCTCCGTGCTGCAAAGTGTAGGTCAGTCCATCTATCAGGGCCAGCTAATACTCCTCTACCAATCCCCTCGTCAATTTCAATCCCTTCAGCTTCAGTAAAATGAGACAAGCGTGCATTTGCTTTGCCTCAATCTGTGTGGCTAAGTGGCTATTGATTTTTCCCGGAGACGGGCAAGTTCAGAAAAGTAGCGTTTCCTGAACAACCATCTGGGAAGCACTTCTCTCTACTGGTTAATGGAATACACCACAGGGGGAAAGATATCTGCACAAAGGACACAGGCCACACTGCACACAAGCCATTCATTCATTTTGAGCTATTCTTTCATTCTCCTTTTTCCTTCCTTTTTTTCACTTTTTTGTTTTCAAATTTCATTAAAAAAAAAAGGTGAAAATAACCTTTCTGTGTATTTTCGTCGCGGGTGAGATTTAGCGATGTTTCTTTTCGGGAAAAAAAAGAAAAGGCTTTATTTTAAAGAGTCAGATTTTATAATAGATCTAAGGAAAACCAAGAAATCTGATTAAATGAGGAAAATTTGACACTGACCCAAAAGGAGGTTTTTTTTCTCGTTGTTGTTGCAGTGACCACGGCGGCGCTGTTGGAATCGCCCCCCCCTCCCAACCGGGTTGTGTGTAAACCACACAAAATGGGCGAGGGAGTGTGAAGCAGACGGGTGATGAACTCTGGTTTCTCTGTCTGCCGTTGCTGTTGGTTGAACGTCGCTGATGGGGACTGGCATGGCTCATGGCATGGCTCATGGCCTGATGCAGCAGGGGAGGGGGGTGTCTCTAAGCCTAATCCAGAGGATCAGCACAGGGGCCTAGAGTCAGGGCCTTGATGGGACGCGGGCCGGCGCGGGCCTTGACAATGATGCAGGGACACCAACGCGGACGTGTTGGCAGCTTGGCATGCGGCTGACGGACAGCCCCCTCTTTTGTCCCTCTACCCCCCCACCCCCGTTCATGTTTTAACAGCAGAGAATTCCTTTCCTCAGAAGTCACCCGCCTGCGCAGCTCTTGATTTGTCACGCCGTGATACCCGCTCTGGTGTTGCAGGCTATTTGTGGCACAGTCGATTATTTAAGGACTAAGTGCCCTCAGACAAGTGACAGGCCAGGCAGTGGGGAGAAGTTTGGGGGGGTTAGACTCATGTCCTGCCCTTCACAACTGCCCTCTTGCCCTTTATTGTGTGTATGGGTCAACCTTTACAGCGCGTTCAATTTGCTTGCAACTCAGCTATCATCATTAGCTCACTCAGGGCTTTTTGATTGGCCACTTTTATAAGGGCATGGACCAATTTTATCTTTTATTAAAGTAACAGATCTAGAAGACATAGATGGGGTTGTCTCACGGTCAGCCTTTTTTTCCCCCGCAGCACAAATAAAAATAAAGAAAGCTGCACTGTGCTGAAACGGTAACTGGGTCTATTTCTGGTGAATCCCTGCTGCAGTTGTAATTTGAAAAGGCTTGCGGTGCTGTGAACGCCACCGTTTTTTTCTCCCAGATATAGCTTCTCCGGGCACAAACGCTTGCTGACTCTCGGTCTGCCTTCTGTCCCGTTCTCCTTGCTCGGCCCCGCCGGTCGTTCGGCTTGTTTTGGTTCGTTACCCACAACCCCATACTCTGTG
Source organism: Synaphobranchus kaupii (assembly GCA_029718625.1). Classification (NCBI taxonomy): domain Eukaryota; kingdom Metazoa; phylum Chordata; class Actinopteri; order Anguilliformes; family Synaphobranchidae; genus Synaphobranchus; species Synaphobranchus kaupii. The sequence continues at coordinate 91,820,762 of CM056380.1, forward strand.
TTCTCTGCTCCTTCTGAGAGGTTGGTAAGGGCGATGTTCTCCTCACAGGGAGCGACAGTGTATGGGCTGTGCCTGTCATATTACTTCATTGCTTTTTAAGAAATATATATTTTCCCCCTTTCTCTCCCCAATTGGGAATGCTCAATCATACTGTATATACTGTATATATACCTATATAACTCATTGAAACCTCCACTATCAATTTAGAAGAGTGCAGAAAAGCATGTGCTCTCCTCCGACACATGTGATGTCAGCTGACACGTCTCATCACACTGCAGGTTGTAAGTAAGGCTCGCACAGACAACAGACAAAGGATAGTTCACTTTCTGGAGTGTTTTGGTATTATTTCAGTTTTACCGCAACTTTCCGATAGACAGAGACAGCTTTTGCATGCACTGAAGGATATCTTACATGTAATTATTAAAGATGTTTCTGAGGACCCGCTGGCTTTATAATGGCTGGTATGTAGCCAATCACAGGTTTGTGGTTTAAAGCAATAAAATAAAAAATAAAAAAATGTAATTAATAAATAACTACTAATTATGTATATGATATACTACTATATATATACTTCATGTAACTCCAAAGCAGCTTGTACAGTGACCTTATGCACTGTGACCAAGAGGCTATACCTATGAGCAGATTAACTTTATAGCATTTATTCCCGATTATAAACATAAAAATCTGTTTTATATTGTGCCGGTAGTTATTTCCCTCCCAGTTGAAAAGCCCAAGGCCAGAGAGGCATGGCTTAGATGCAGCTGGCCTGGCTACAGGACACTCTATCACATTGCCTGTGTTTTTCTAAGCCATATTTTCTGGGGACAGATCAATTTACCTTGAAAAATAGATTTTAGGATGAAGTTTCCCTTTAAGAGTATAGTCATCAGCCGGGTTCTTCCTGAGATTTCTTCCCACCAGGGAATTTTTTCTTGCTGCTGTCTGACTGAGTTTTCATTCCCAGCCTTTCTCAATTTTCATATTTTCCCATAAAGTGTCTTTGTGTGAATGTCTCTGTAAAAAGTCCTTTTTAAATAAAATTGAATTGACCCAAATTGAATCATTGGAATTGAGATTGAGACTCGAAACATCTCCGCAAGCTATGCACGCTGTTTTTATATCAAGATTTGCCTGAAGAAACCCTTGAACTTTTGTAACATTAAAGTGGTTTGGTACCGTACTTTGGGAGAGGGCGTATGATTTATGTGGTAGTAATGTCTGATTTAGACTCTGCAAGTGTCAGTCGGTAACATTTGCCTGAGGCACGGCTGAGTCTCCCTTTACATGTTGCGTAAAAGGCCTGCTGGCTTGCACCATGCTGCTTGTGCTGCAGTCATGCCCTGAACTGTCAGTTGTGCTGACTTCCCTGTAATTTGGTTAAAGTGTTGCTCATCCACCTACAAAATAACCACCCTTTGTTTATTTTTATCGTAAGGAGAACATCTGACTGTGTGTCAAGTTCAACTGCTCACTCTGTTTTTTAAAGATGCTGTAGGAAAAAGAACATATGACTCTAATTGTGGGTTTTTTGTTCTTTAAATCTTTGAATCTGTTAGATTTTCTCTACAGGACCACAGAAGTGAACCCCTTCTTTTAAAAATCACGTTGTTATAACATTTATAAGTGCAATATTATAATATTAAGCCTATTTTATTCAGCTGATATTTTCAACTATGTTACTTTTTATCCTGGGAACAGTGCTTATGGTTCCCACATCAGGTGGATTTGGTACTGGATTTTTGTCAACCATGTTGGAGTAACCTGACATTTACATTTTAACCAATCAGTGGTGTCTGATTATGTGAGGAAATGAAATTGAAGTGAATATCACTTCAGAAATGAAATTGAAATGAATATCACTTCAGAAATGAAATTGAAGTGAATATCCAAACTGAAGGGACATGCCGTGACAGACCTCCAGCTTTCCTGCATGGCATCCTTGACATCGATATGAAATTTGATTAATTTCCTGTTTATACACTTTAGTAAGTATACTTTCCATCTTGTGGCTTGGTGAATACTTTAATTACAAGAGAAAAGTGACTGCACAGGGTCTATAAAGAAAATCACACTAAGGACTCTCCTAACTCGACAGCGGAAGACAGAAGTAACACACAGAGTCATATGACATGCACGATGTCACGTGACACATGCAGAATGGCTGAATATGCTGCTGGGCTAAAATCCATCCATCACGGGTGATTTTGGCGAGCAGGGTAATTTGTTTAGCCCCACTTTAAAAGTACGCCTGGTGTGTGGAGCGGCCTTGCAGTCAGACTCTTGCCCTGTTTATTTACTGCTGCGTTTTGACAGCAGAGAAGGCTTCACGTATGCCAGACATCACAAAAGGGATATTTTGTGCAGACACGTACAAGTAGGGCTGGGCGATATATCGTAACGATAATTATCGATTGCAATAACGGCCGCTGCCAGCATGTGGGGTATTGCCTTTCTTTTCATCTTTTTTTCTTTAATTATACCTGATGCGGTAGTAATCTAAATTTCAAAACCCGTGTGAAATTCTTCCGGGAAAAAAACGTCATCACTGTCTACTGCGTGTTGATAAGACGTTGCGCTTTTCATGCGATTGACAAAAACACATCACCTGATCACGTGAAAGCTGTACGACCTTGCTGCTGGTTGGTTGTCTTATCAACACTCAATAGATATCAGCGGTGATACTTTAAGAAAAAAAGACGAAAAGAAAGGCGCCCCACACGGTGGCAACGGCCGTTATTGCATTCGATAATTATCGATGTTGTATATCGCCCAGCCCTATGTACAAGCCCCTTGGAGACTGTAGTATGTAGAAGAGTCGAAGAGTGAAAGATGGAGAGAGTGGCAGAGATTGACAGAGCAGGAGAGATGGATATAAAAAAAGAGATCAGGAGAGATAAACAGAGACATGCAGAGAGAGGGAGAAAGTGAGAGAGATGGATATATACAGTACAGTCTGTAAGTATTTTGGCAGTGACATAATTTTTGTTGTTTTGGCTCTTTACTCCAGCACATTGGAAAATTCAATGAAAAATGATGGTGTTAAAATGCAGGGTATGCACAGTATATCCATATCGGGTGAACTACGTATGAATTACAGACCTTTTTATACATAGTCTCCCCCTTTTAGGGGACCAAAGGTAATTGGACAATTGGCTGGTCAGCTGTTTCTTGGCCAGTGTGCCGTTGCATCATTAGTTCACAAACAAGAGTTGATTCTAGAGTTGATTCTAGATGAGGCATTTCCATTGCTGTTGTCTCTCAATGTGAGGACTAAAGAAGTGTCAATGCTCGTAAAGCAGGCCATCACAAGGCTGAAAAATCAGAATAAATCGATAAAAGACATAGCCAAAACATTGGGCGTGTCAAAATCAACTGTTTGGTACATTGTTAAGAAGCAAGAATGCACTGGTGAGCTCAGCAATAGAAAATTCCGTGGTAGACCATGGAAGACCACTGTAATAGATGACCGAAGAATACATTAAATTGTGTGAAAAACCAGTTTTTCCAACTACTTTCTACTTTTTCTAATACTTTTGGAGTGCAATGTATACAGTGCATCCTTGTGTTAGGACAGTGACACAATTTTTGTTGTTTTGGCTCTCTACTCCAGCACATTGGATTGAAATGGAACAGTGACTATGAGGTTAAAGAGCAGACTTTCAGCTTTAATTTGAGGGTTTTTACATCCATATTGGGTGAACCCTGTAGCAGTAGATATGGATGGATCACTTTAAGGGTTGTTTCCCCTGACTTATTTTCCTATTGAACTCTATGGAAAAAGAAGTAATTTTAACATTTGTTTGCGTATTGATTGCTCCAACGGCGGCACTCGATGACCCGATACATCCCAGAGTGCATCGTTTGCTTCCACCCCTAGCTCCGGTTTGGCTTTTTCGCCGCCAACCCTGCCCATACCTTTCTCTCTCACCAAACCGTTGCTTTCCCCAACTATGTGTGTGCGTGCATGCGTGCCTGTGTGCGTGCATACGCATGTTTTTTGTGTGCATGAAAGAGAGTGAGAAAGTGTGGAAGTGAAGGCTTACGTCGTTTGGAATGAGGAGCTCCTGGGACGTGGTCTGGGCGTTGGTCTCTAAACCTGCTGAGGGAAACGAGGTAGAGAAATAAGGAAGAACAGCCCCATCTGCATAGAAACACAATGGGGGGGGGCCATCATTTATAGCATATCATATGCAATGTATACATTCAAGCTGTGCTTTGTGAAAAGGACATGCCGTTTCCTGTCTGTAGTGCGTGTGTGTGTGTGTAAATGACGCCTCGCTGATGTCTGCTTCCCCCAGTTTCAGCTCTGCGTGAGGTTCATTTTTCACCATGTCTGTCAGTGCCACCTGAATGCTCTCCTAATGACAGTGACGGCGGTTAGATGCTTCTCTTGTTTCATACTTCCAGTCATATTAGTGGAGGGTTGATCGGGAGGAGATGGGAATGGTTTTTATTTAAAAAAAAGGACAGAGACACAGCCCTGACTAACAAGCTTTTACCCGGAACATAATGTAATTCCCCATCCATATCTTGATGGACATGCCATCTCCGCCTGAGCTGCGGTTGGATCATCGTCCCACTATTATGCCTTGGAATACTTCAACCCTTATAGTGTGTGTTCATTCACAGACCTATTACAGAACTACTAGTAAACATTAGGAATTATCTGGAAACATACCTGTTAATATGGGACAATATGACATTTTTTTGAAGTGGAAAAAAAAAATTAACCATTCCCTTTGGCTTCCAATAAAGGTCTAAATTGAGTTTAAACGCCTTTCCTGCTTACTGCGAAATCCCTGCATGGACTGGCCCCGTTTCACCTGGCTAATCTACCCACACCATATGCTCATACGAGGGCAAACCCTGCCTTATAGTGAGGCAAGACAGCTGGGGAGTCTACAGCCACCAGTCTTAAATACTTTCATACGTCCTTATAGCTAATATAAGGACCCTTGTTCTGAAAGGACGGAGTTTCTCTGAGGTTATGTGTCAGTCTGGAAGGTCCCGTGGCTTTAAGATGGCTCTTAAGTATCAGTCCATTATTAAAAGGCTTTTTGAAGTTTTTCTTCATTGCAGGTGAGATAAGGGGGTTTCACTAGGCTGTGGGCCTTACGGAAGGGGGTTAAAAAAACAAAATATAAAAAAAACAAAAACGTAAATGAGTCTTAACAAAGCTGTATCAAATTAGGGCTGAGGATTCTGGTCCCAGATGATCACTCACTCAGAGCTGCTTGCTGACAGCCTGTCACCTCTGCACCCCCCCAAAAAATCCTCAAATGTGTGGGTATACCTCCACCCCTTCCCACCCTCGCTAGGACCCTGTGTTCCCCCAGGTAGATCCCTACCAGGCAGGATGGTGGCGGCTGGCTGGCCCATGGGAGTCAGTCCCTGCTGCATGGACAACTGGTGAAGCTTGGCCAACTGTAGACCAGAAGGAAAGAGGTGGGGCGGGGGAACAGAAAACAACAACACAATAAGGAATAAATTGCAAGGATGCTACTAAAGGGAAACTTAACCCTAAAATAAAAATGTATAAATTTAGATGATAAATGAATCTATCCATAGATAATATGGTAAAAAACGTGGTAATTACAACATAGTTGTAACAGTGCCTTACAGATACCAGACTGTGGAACCCATCAACCCAACCCGCCTTACCTCTGAGTGTGGAATGCCATATTGGTTCTGTACAGTGTACGCCTGGAAGAGAAACAGAAATGAATAAGCAATCACAGATATATCCACATCAAGTGGGCAGCCTTATTTGTTCTCTATATTTCTATGATTTTCCCCTTTTTCTCTCAATCTGAAATTCCCGATGCACCAGGTGTGCTTATTGCTGAAACCTACGTTACAAATATCAGAGAGAGCAAACAAACACATGCTATCCTCTGAAACGTGTGTTGGCGGGTTGCTGTTTCCTTTCACAGTCCACAAGGTGAAATATTACAGACATGAGTCGGAGGAAGACACTTAGGGCCTTCTGCATGTGCAAAACCTTTTAACACACGCAAGACCAATAACATGACCAATGATTGGTCATGGTATTTCTGTTGCGCCAATCATTGTTTGCTTTACTAGTTTTGCCTGTGCTAAAAGGTTTTGCACACGCTAAAGGTCTTAGTAAATCAGGACGTTAATGTGCAGCTTGAGGAGGCAGACCGTGGGTGCCTGACTGACCAGTGGGGGTCACCGGTGAGTGATGAGACACGGTCATCCTGGTGTACTTAAACCATCCCTCCCTAGGTGATGCTATGACCAATTATGCATCACCCACTTGGTTGCTGGCAACAGTCAGTACTGGCACAGTCTGTTTGATGCTAGACTGCGGGACCCATCCAGACACTGAAACAGTACATTACAGACACCACACTGTGGGGCCCATCCTCACACTGGAACAGTGCCTTACAGATACCAGACTGTAGAACCCATCCACACACTGGAACAGGGCCTTACAGATACCAGACTGTAGAACCCATCGACACACTGGAACAGTGCCTTACAGATACCAGACTGTAGAACCCATCCACAAACAGTGCCTTAAAGGGATGAGCCACACAGCAAGCCCATTTGTTCTTTATTTTGACACATTATTGTCAAACATAATCTGTAATAAACAAGCAGTTTCAACACAAGGTGCAGAACCCATAGTCAAACCTGTCTGTTTATAGAGTAAGATAGGCTACAAGAAGTCTATATGCAGTGGCCCAATTGCCACAAAACTGCTTTGGGATTAAATGTGCTGCTGAAAACAGTGTTAATGTCACACACATTCGCAACAAATGTATCCAAATCCTGTTGGGCCACTGGTCACATGGTTCAGGGGGGCTGTTTTGCTGTTGTAACCACTGTGGCAGCTCACCCCTGGAGGTGGGCGAAAATCTTCTGGGACTGTTTGGCTGGTTGTGTTTTGGTTCAACGCCCACACCCCCCCACCCCCCACAATTACTGCCCATTGTGGGTGCCTTTCATCCACCATCATCTACTGTGAAAGGGGTGGCGGCTCCGTCACGACGGGTGGACTTTCCTATTTTCATTTCTTTCCTCCCTCCTCCTATCCTGCCCGCCTGCAGCCTGGCACGCTCATAAATAATGTATAAAAGCATTAATCGCCTTGCACAACCACTTAACGCTGCGTAATCCCCCCCCCCCCCCCCCCCCCCTCTCTCTCTCTCTCTCACACACAGGGCCTTCATTAGTGAGCTGTAGCGATGCTGACAGGCCCCAGGCCCCTGCCAGACTGCACTTATCTAAACTCAATTCTGAGGATTCCGGGAGCTGCAAATGCTAACCCGTGTGGCCACCCCCCCCACTGGCCCTGCCCCAACATCACCGTGAGCGAGCGTCCTCGTCACCCGCCTGCCCCATTTAGCTGCCGCGCGATAAGGCTGCCGCGCGATAAGGCCGCCGCCAAACCGTTGACGAGGTATGCACCGGAAGATCAATCATTACCCTGTTGTCGGATTACTACACTACCAAGAGCAGGTCCTGTTTTATTTTAGCCTTTTTTGACGCCCCCAACCCCCTACGCCTTTTACTTTTTTTGGCTCCCTCCCCACCCGCCCTCCCAACCCCCAACAGACTGTTGATAAAAGTGCTCTCGCACAAAAAAATCGCAGACAAGAGGTTGATTGTCTTTATTTTCGGTATCCATTTATCTCTACGCATTAAGCTCTTCGCCAGCTGAGTGGTGAAGTGATAGCACAGTGGCGCATGTGGTGTGTGTACGTGTGTGTGAGTGTAAAATGTACCCATCCACCAAGCAGCATTTCAACCAGCCTTTCTCCTCCCTACATCACAACATTGCATTTATACCTTCTTTTCCTGTCGCACAAAAAAAAGACAAATGCTCTCTCTGTTTCTCACTGGCCTGGGATGTCTGGGTGCAACATGCAAATTTAAACAGAACTGCATAAAAATAAAACAAAACCTCCGTCTCCACACACCCTTCGCTGTAGGTAAAGGCTGAGGGATGCAGAGTTCAATTTGGAAGCGCCACGAGGAGCTCCTCTACTAAAATGATACTCACTTGTTGCAGCTCCACACCTCCCTGTGTCAATGAGAAAAGAGGGTGTGACCCAAACTCAGAGGCTTCCAAAACCTTGAAATACACACAGGGAACAGAGACAAAACAGACCGAGGCTTAATTAAATTTTATATATATCATCATGCTGAATCATCGTCATCACACTCTCTCATGACATTTCCGCATTTATTTTCAACGAGTCCCAATGCAGCTCTTTGGGTACACCTATAAATCAGAGGGCAATGTTCTCACTGTTTAAAATGGGATCATTTAGCTAATGAATGATAACTGTTTCCCCCCCAGATGAACTCCATGAGACAGAGTTCAATGTAAAACATTACCTCAGACATGCACCTGATGGTCTCTCTCTCTCCCCCTCCCCCCCTATCCAATTAACCTCCTCCCTCGGAAATTACCGAAACTAATTTGAGGTGGATGAATATTCATGAGGGCGCCTGATCTGAAGGGTCTCCACCTCATTTAGGTGCTTCACCCTGTTACTAATGAACAGCTACGCCACCGTTAAAACGACAGGAGGGGCAGCATCTCTCGGCTTCCCCGGCCTCACGCAGACGAGCGCGCTGAACTTCAGCCGCGCTTCACGCCGAACGGGCACCCTCGTGCCCCGCCGTTTCTCCACTCTCAATCCACCTCACCTGGTTCCGGAGAGTAGGACGGCTCCGGGGGTCGGGCTGGGACGATACGGAATGGTGGCACCTTTCGGTGGAGACTGCGGAAGTCCAAAAAAAACAAGAACACAGAAAGAGAAGCAGGGTGGGTCACTGGTAGGCGGACAGTGAAGAAAGAGACAGTCCTCTCTTAGAAAAAATAGAGACTGCGGTTTCACAGTTTCATACAACAGAATCGCTGGGTACAAAAGGTGCAATCAGTAATGGAACAATAATTCAATAAAAGAATAGGGGACATTTTTAAGAGTTAAAGTGACTGGGTTATACTTGAAATCTCTTCATGTTAGCCTGACACTCACCACTTACAAGCCACTGATAAAGCCAGGCCATCTATTTTACTTCTTCCTTTCTATGCCTCCAAAAGATAAATATGCAAGCACATACAGTGAGCACCATAATTCATTGGACAGTGACACATTTTACATTTTCATAAATGCCAGCCAGTGACCATGACAATGAGGTTGAAGTGCGGACTGTCAGCTTTAATTTGAGGGTATGCTCATCCATATCGGATGAACCGATTAGAAATTATAGAACCTTTTGTACGTAGCCCCCCCCACCCCCCCCCCATTTTCGGGCATCAAAAAATATTGAACATAATGTAGAATAAAGTAATAATTTTTCATATTTGGTCGCATATCCTTTGCATGCCATGCCTTCCTGATGTCTGTGACTCAACAACATCAAAAGAACCTTGATATCTTATTTTCTGGTACTCTTACAAGCGATACTATAACCTCTCTGCATTTGAATGTATCTTGATGGGAATTGGGGGGTGAGACTAGATTTAGCTGTACATTACACTGTTATAGTATGGAATACATGGTTGGTTAAATGGCTCTATGAGGCTGTCGATATTCTTGTGTAGTGAGAGCACAAACACGTGTTGGCACAGCTTTGACTGATGGGAAGGTCTGTCAAGGGGATGTTTGTACCTCAAGGATCACTGTGCAGATAAGCTTGACACACTGGATTATGGCGTCTTGGGTCCCGGATATCGTCACTCCTCTCTCAGTGGAGTTGGGCAGCAGGTCGCCTGCCACCTGAACCTGTGCCCCTGTGCTCTGTTCAAGAGGTGAAGAGGCACACATTAGGGTGGGCAGCAGGGTAGTATCATGGTTAAGGAACTGGGCTTATAACTTAGAGGTTGCTGGTTTGATTCCCTGGTGAGGCACTGTTATTGTGCCATTGAGCAAGGGTATAAGAGAACCGCCTGAATAAATATCCACTTGTAGAACTGCACTCTATGTTTTAAAAAAGTGAGATGTGCAAGTTTCACACCTGGATAAGATACGATGGATAAGATATCAGCAAAAGGCCTGAATGTAAAGTAATGTTAATTAGCATTTCTTTGCAAGCCATCAAAAATGTATTCTAGGTGGACGGTTAGAGCATTACGCAATTTAATATGCATTCCTTTCTTAAATCCTACATCCTTCACTCTCCTCCCTTTTTAAATAAGGTAATTTATAGCATTAAACGTTACTGGATAAATAGATAAATGACAAAGCATGCACACTTGTCTTAAAAAGGCCCCCAGAGTTAAAGAGTTAAGCTATTTCAAACAAGTGTTTGATCCAAGTCTGTGAAACGCTGGAATTGTTTTGCAGGCAGGCTGGTCCCCACCACTGATTTGTAGGCCTCACCTCACGGATCTCCTTGATTTTGGAGCCCCCTTTGCCAATGAGGGATCCACACTGGCTGGCAGGAATGACCAGCCGCAGGGTGACTGGGGGGCTTGCTGGTGACTGTCCCATTGGCTACCAGGGTCGTGAGGTCCTGAGGGGGTCGGGGCAGGGGGGGTACAAGGGTGGAGCAGAAACGTGTAGAGAGCTCTTGAATCCGAACACAACGCATGCTTATATATACACTACTCACAAAAAGTTAGGGATATTCGGCTTTCGGGTGAAATTTCAGGATGAACCTAAAATGCACTATAACCTTTACAGGTGAAATTAATTTGACCTTCTCTAAACTTTTGAATGCACATGTCCAACTATTCAATGTTTCAGTACTTTTTGCACAACTTGCTGTTCTCTAACAAGGAGCTGAACGGCAAAATTCACAACAGGTGTTTGATCCATGAATCGACCAATAAATTCCCTGGTTCAATTAGAATTGGTATTTAAACAGTCCTCTTCATCATGCTGTTCACATTTTGACATCATGAGACCAAGACGACACCTAACAATTGATCAACAGTACCTCGCCATTGTGAGGCTTCAAACAGGATGTTCTCAGAGGGAAGTGGCCACTGAGCTTAGAGTGTCACAGAGTGTCATCAGCAGGTTGCAACAGAGATACAGAGAGACTGGAAGAGTCACAGAAAGGCATAGAAGTGGACGTCCTTTGGCCACATCCCACACTGATGACCGCTTCATTGTGAACAGTGCCCTGCGGAACCGGGTGATGAATGCCACTCAACTCCAGGCACATTTAAGGGAGGTGAGAGGCACCCAAGTGTCACGTCAGACCATTCGAAACCGTTTACATCAGCGTGGTCTGCGTGCTAGACGACCTGCAAGGGTACCTGACCACACCACCAGGCACAGGCGTCATCGTCTTGCATGGGCCAGGGAGCATTTACGCTGGACGAGGGACCAGTGGGCCTCAGTGCTGTTCTCTGATGAAAGTCGATTCACGTTGAGCAGAAATGATGGCCGCCAACGATGTTGGAGACGTCAAGGAGAGCGCTATGCATCAGCCACTGTTGTCACCAGACGACCCTTTTGGTGGTGGCGGTGTTACAGTGTGGGCAGGTGTGTCTAGTCAATACAGAACTGCACTACACTTTGTGAATGGTACAGTGACAAGCCCATACTACCTGAATAACATCATTAATCCAGTCATTGTGCCCCTGCATGAACAACACAGGCCTAATTTCATCTTCATGGACGACAATGCTCTAGCTCATCGAGGGTCGCATCATTAGGGAAAGGCTGCTGGAGACTGGGGGTACCTCAAATGGAGTGGCCTGCACTTTCTCCAGACCTGAATCCCATAGAAAACCTATGGGATCAGCTGACTCACCATGTAGAGGCTCGTAACTCTGTACCCCAGAACCTCAATGACCTGAGGGCCGCCCTTCAAGAAGAGTGGGATGCCATGCCTCAGCAGACAATAAGTCGACTTGTGAACAGCATGAGACGTCGTTGTCAAGCTGTAATTGATGCTCAAGGGCACATGACAAGTTATTGAGACATTGACATTTTTGTTGTGGTATACCCACCACTGTTGTTGGCTTTTGTTTCAATAAATTGTTTGAGATGAGGAAATCACCATTGCATGCTTCTACTTAAATGCCCTACTTTCATGATACGTATAATATCACTGTAGCGTGAACTTACATTTTCCATAAATTTCACCCGAAAGCCAAATATCCCTAACTTTTTGTGAGTAGTGTATATATATATATATATATATATATATGTATATAGCTTGAATCTTCTGGACTGTAGATTTCTGGTTGCACAATGCTATTTATAAAACGCTGTTTAATCAATGGTTTTCCATTCTATTTTCACCCCCCCCCACCCCCACGAGATCAGTCAATGATGCTGCCTGGTAAAGGTTACGGTTGATTGAACCGAGTTTAGACAAGCTTTGGCCTGCCGTCACATTGATTGCTATGCAAACATGCTTCACGGCATTTGTTTCCTCCGCCACAATCCCGTTGCCGGTATGAGTAGGAGCTTGTCGTCGGGGCCGAATCCTGCGCCACTTACTGAACACGCCCCTTCTTTGGACCCACCCGAGCATTCTTCGTTTTGACGAAAAAAAGAAAAAAAAAGAACTTCCCGCAAATGAGATTGAGCCTGATGGAAACGGAGGGGTCATGCCCATTAGTCAGGTGAAGGCTGCAATTTCAGACAGGCTTTTTCTTTAATTAAGCCAAGTAATAAATATTGCTTTTAATCGTGGTTGGTGATAGGTGCAATCAATTAGTGCAAGCTGGACTCAGGCAGCGTTTGAAATGCAAATAGCGTGCTCTGCCTGACTGCCGATCAGCACAGATCTTCATACGTGGCCTGAATCAGTTTGTGTGATCCTGAGTAGGAATGCAATACACACATGGAGTCCCCCCCCCCCAAAATGATATGCCTTTCCCCTCACTAACGTTCCCAGTGCTATTTTCTTTCCACCCCAGCCCTTCCAAAAAAGGCCTCTTGATCATCAGCTCTGCAGAAATGGTCCCATTCTTTCGAACACTGTTTTTTACTTGAGACAAAGTCGAGATGGATATCCACATCTATGCTTGAATAAGAAAATTGCTTAATCTTTTCTTCTGGCCTTTTCTTTTTTATCCTCAGCTGGATTTGCACTTGATGACTCCCCCCCACCCCCCCAATCCAGGGACGACCACCTTCCTTCATCAGGATGAGAGAGCTCTGAATGTCAGTTTCTAGATTTAATTTAAAAATATGCATTACGTCTTAATAGCTGTGAGCGCAGTAAGCCTTTCCAGCCAATCCTCTATGTAATTCTCAGAGCAAATCTATGGAAATATGTCCCAGGTTTCGTGAGCTCTGCTGTTACCAGGAGACATCTTCCTTTTCTTGATCTATATTTTTTCTCTGCACAGGATCATAAAATGTCAATAGCAATCGACTCGCAACTTACAATGAATTATGTCCTGGCTGGTGACCTGTAAGGGAAGCCCAAACGTTTATGTTTTGAACATTTCCAAAGATGAATAGGGTGGCAGCCAGACATAATTCTGGATATAAATGGTGGAATTGACACGGTGGGAGTTAACCATCATTGGCTTTGGATTTTTTAACCCCTTCTCCTACTTAGAGTGCACATAATAACCAAACCGGGCCCTGCTTTAGCTAACGCTTATTTGTACTGTAGAGTTTTTTTTGTGCTCCGAGTTTTCTCCCTACCACCCACCAATCCTGAAAGGATGAAGAATTGTTTAACCCCTTCACACAGACCCCCTCATGGCCATTCTGCCAGTGCAGTAAGATTGCTCAACTGAGACATTAATTGCTCCTGCAACCAAACTACGAGTGGGAAACGACAAACTCTGTGTTCTAGCTTTACAATTCTTAAAAACTGAACAGAATACGGAGTTTCTAAGTGCCACTATTGTCACATAGCTAGTCCATTTAGTACACCCCATGTGTAAAACCCCACCAGCTGTTTGTGGAAGCTGTCATAATACATTCCGCATGGAAGTGCGCAAACCAAAGTTCTGTCAGGAAACTCTTGCAGTGGCCTCGGTAAACACATGTTTTCATACTCAACCATTCACATACACACATCACTAATGGAGCACCCCTTTTAAAAGTGAGAGTCAGACCTTTCCCGTGGCGCTTTGTGTGTGCTGCTCTTGTTTGTTTCTCTGCCGCTTGCTCTAAAATATATGCTATCTCCTGTTTAGTAGGGGAGATGTGTCGTGCTACCTGTTTGATAGGTAGAAGTACAAGAAGCACATAGAGCAGATTCATTCAGCGCCAAACCGAAATAATCGTATATTCATTCATATATTCAATACGTGAGTTGTCCTGACAGAGATGTATTCCAGTTCATTCTGGTTTGATTGACAACTCTTTCATAGAGGACATTATAACCTTCACAACGGTGTTTCCAATGTCTTATTGGGGCCGGGGCTTAACATCATTTTTAGTTTTATTAGTTATTAGTTTTATACAAACAACTGCAGAAAACGCAAGACATCGCCGTGGTGTCCTTGCTTACAGGGATTTGGGAGTGGGTCAGAAGAAGATACCATTGTATTGATTCTATCGGAGAATAAGCCTATGAACATGACAGAAATTTTCCTCCTGGATATGGAAGTATTACTGCTTGTAATATTTCAAATATGTATGTCAGATTTTTCCACTCCACCACAGTCTTGTGCCATATGTTTGATATTATTATTTTCACATACTGCATTTCACATACTGTAGTGTAAGCATTCATAGGTGGCTCAGTCATGTTTTATGTTTGATGCAACAATTTGCTGTGAAGCTAGAACATTTGCCAGAATTTTCCTGATGGTGGAATATTATTTTATTGTAATCTTATTGTACATAATATAGACTATGGCATATTAGTATCTCCCTGGGTGAGAGAGGGGCACACCAACCTAGAAAAACTATTGTACAGAATATAAATCTACCGAAATGAATGACTATAACCAATGACAGCAACAATAATAATTTTCACTTGAAAAACAACATAAATGATAAATGATAATTTTCTAGTGACTTTTGAGAACAGTATTTATTAATCTACTGTTAAAAACCTATAAACAAAATCACTCCAAACAAGCTAAGAACACTGCAAAACAAACCAATCTTTCAAAAAATATATCTAATTTGTGCTCTTGCAAAATTTCCCTCCTTCCCTTTCCTTTCTTCTGTAGCTGGCTAGCACATACGGTAGTCTTAGATATTATTCTGTTTCCATTTAAATACTTCAGCAACAAACTAAAAAAACATATATTTATGTTGAGATGGACTCATTTCACTGCCTGTCTCTAATGTCACCATTACTCCTACCTGCTGTGGCTCAGATGAGCTGCAGCAGCCTGCCTCACTCCTCTCTCCCCCTTCATCTTCAATCTAATGTTAATAATATGAGGTCAAAGACAGGCCTTATTTACTTTATTTCATCAGGAGGAAAAATATCTCATCATTATCATATCACAGTGATCTAAATAATGAAACCATGTTAAATGCAAGACTGAGTGGACTGGCTAAAGTTAAAATTCACTAATCTATGTGCTAGCCAAATAGTTCCCATAGGGAATACCCATAGATAGCTATTCCCTATACTGATGAAAAAATAGTAATTCCCACTTGAAAATGATGCAAATGTTTCATTAGTCAAAACTGTTTATTTGTAGTTGATCTGTAAATATATCATTACTTTTATGATTTACAGCAGTTCACAATTAATCCATTTTGGATACACTTTAGGATACTAAGGGACAACAGGATAGCATTAGCATCATAGATCTTTAGAAGTTCTGCATATCACCCTCAGATTTTGCACACTTATGGACAGGGAGTCTATGATCCAGGACATGTATAGTTTTACCTGTTTCACATTTGTATTTCATTGAAAACTAAAGAAAAACAACTTTCTTTTGCATTTTTGCCAAGATTTATTTGCTTTAGTAGGACTTTATTTTGACCTTAATTATGAAAAACAAATCTAAGTTAGTATTGTAATTGGTACAACTGACTTTCTTCATTTTAAGCCATTTTCCAAGTTTCTGTGATGCTCACACCTGGAGTTATAAAGCCTTAAATAGAACACCCCCCTAAACAGGTGAGAATTTACCAAATTTCGCATCCATGTGAAGGGGTTAAGTACAGCTGGCCTAGACCTGAATAGACCTTATTAATTTGAGCCGTTAGACACAAGCATGTGCTGGGTTCGAGCTGCAGGGTGCCCCAAGGGTTACTATGACAACTGACTTCATGGGTAAGAAAAGAGTAGCGGTTTTGTGGGTGGTGGGGGGAGTGGGTTTGGGGATTGGGGGGCTGTAGAGGCCAGAAAATCCAACAGATGTTTAATGAATACCATTCTGAGTGCTTGGGCTGCCAGAAACACACAGCAACAGCAGCATAGCTTGCTTACTCACTTACTCTGCCGCGATCAAAAGGCCTTTAATGAAAAGGCAAAGCTGATTTCTGGCACAAGCCTCATTTACAGCAGGTGAGGGTACATTATTAATCCCATGTGGAGTGACATCTTTGCCTTTGATATTTGCAATAAAAAATTCTCACTTGAAGGACACAGGTAAAGTATTTCAGTCTGATAGAGTGACTTGGTGTTCCTGTGAATGTGTGCGTGTGTATGTGTGTGTGCGCACTAGTGTGTGCATGTGCCTTGTTATTCAGCAGGAAACTGTGATGTTATTACAGTTAATTCACATATATAAAACTTAAAACTAAATACCTAAACAGTATTTTACATTGTGGTAAATCTACCAGTTTAAAAATATTTGAATCACTGAAAAGCCTTTAAATGTCAATAATTGAAGGAATATGAACTCTTCTTTAAATAAGCGGGCCTTTGTGAGGAGCAAAAAGGGCAGGTAAGCACATTGTCCGAACACAGATTGTGGAGGGTCTGCATTCTGTGGTGCAGGTCCCCACAAATAATTGAAAAAACATTTAGTCAGAATAATGAGCTTAAAACATTGGGATACGTTTCTATGTAAAATGTTGAGAAAGTATGATTCCCACTTGCACACTAGTCAGAGTCCCCACTAGTAACATTAGTGTGTCCATGTGAGCGTGTGTGTCTGTGTGCGAATGTGCATGCACAGGCTGTGATGTTGATATTGAGTAGATACAAAGTCTAATATATCCCTGACCTCAAAAAATATATGTGGCTCTTGGTTGTTTATATTAAACTGTGATCTCAAATAAAGAATTGAATGTGTGTGTGTGTGTGTGCGTGCGCGTGTGTGTGTGTGTGTGTGTGTGTGGTGTGTACGTGCTACTCTCCTACCTCTTCCAGTTTTAACGTGATCATGGTGAAAGCGCGAAAGACGCAGTCTGTGGGGCCGGTGATGGTGATTATTCTCTCTGGGCAGGACCCTTCTGAGATGTTGATGCGTGCGCTGCTCTGTAGGGGGTGACAGGAGAGGGAGAGAAAGCGAGAGAGGGGGGGAGGGGTGAGAGAGAGAGAGAGAGAGAGAGGGGAGGGGGGAGACAGAGAGAGAGCGAGAGAGAGATATCACTTCCAGAGTCACTTCCGCTTGCCTCAGCACACAATGCAGCTCTGTAGCTGGGCAGAGTGAAACGGGAGTGACAGGGCTAACCTTTCCATGGGCCGGCCATGTCGATCAACACCCCATCCTCCCGTTTGTTTTTCTGAACGGGGCGAGATGAACCCTTTAAACACTGTAAATATGTGTGTGTGAAAGAGCCGCCGTGGACTGAGTCATTCAGCGTGTCTGTGTGTAAAGCACGCCACTGATGTGCGTAGAGAGGAACTGAGGCTGGACTAGCTGTCTGATTCATTGTCCTGCAGGGGTTGGCCTGTCTCCATTGCTTATATGTGATCTCTCTATCACTCAGTACCCAACCTCTTTCCATCAGGGATATTTCTGCTCCGCAAATAAACCTTGTTTTCTGTGTTTTTTTTGTTTTTTTTTACACCGGTCAGTTGAAAAGTGGCACAATATGTTTTCCACAAGGCTTATTTTTCACAATTATTTTATCAGGGTTTTTTTTTCCACAAGGCTTTTTTTTCACAATTACTTGTGCAAAAGGCTGCAACACTATTAATAATTGTTTTGTCACCCTTATTTTTTTCATTTAGTATTTGTATTGTTTTATATACGGAGGATGATGGAGCGCGGTATTTTGTTTTGGTTTCGTCCGATTCATGACTCATGACATGACAGACACTAAAGGAAGAGAGATTTCATTACGCGTTCTATTTGAGCCGCACGCGAGAGCCGAAGGGCGGGTCTCGGTATCCGGACGAGGAGGAGGATGAGGAGGATGAGGATGCACGCAGTGCGCGGCCATGGCTGCGGCTACGCTCGTCACTTCGTTGACGCGGGTGGCCCCTGCGTGACCCCGCCTCAGCTCGCGCTGACAAATGAACAGGCCCCGCTCAAGGCCCTGACACGCATTCCAAACCCAGCCCTCTCCCATCTTAATTAGAAAAATAGAGGCTATTTTTGTGCCCCATGGAGGAAGAAGATGAAAAAAAGGGGTTCATTACCATTCATAAAAGAGAAATACAGCATCTCTATCAAAGGTCGTCAGAGCAGCAGTGGTGTTATACTTAGAGCTACAGGCCTCAAATCAACACCTTTACACACCAAGTAAAAAAATATTTTTCATCTCTCATCTGTCCTTATGAAATCCTTCAAGCTGTCACAGCTTGTTAACACTGTTCTTGACATAATGGCCTTGAAGGCCTAGGGTCTTGGTCTGTGCCTGTGTGTGTGTGTGTGTGTGTGTGGTGTGTGTGTGTGTGCGTGTGTAAAGCGTTTTTTGCCCTTGAGGTGGAAAAATATTCATTTAAATATTCATGTATCTTTCTTTCGACGCACTCTCGCCAATGTAAGGAGCTGTCTTTTTTATATATAGCGCGTGGAGACTGGTCATTTGTTTCCGATATGACTCATTTGGGATGACAGTGGGACCGTCTGCGGGCATGGCTTTAGCCTCACCGTCATCCGTCCACGTTCAAAAATACAGGGGAGTGGAGTGGGTGGGCAAAACCACAAATTGATATTAATTTGTCTCTCACTGTAAAAAGCTTAACAATTTGGAGGCAGTTAAAACGATACATCTTACCTCTGCACGGCAGATTCCCCGCTCTGTATGCATAGTGTGCACGAAGCAAAGGACGTGATAGGTAACAGTAGCAAGCGTGCTTACCTCTTCTCGTATTCTCTTCACCGTCTCTCCTTTCTGGGGGTGGAGGAGGAGGAACAAAAGAAGAAGAAGAACAAGAAGTCAAAGGCTGTGTTTTGCAGCTCTTGTGTACAAAGAAAAGGCTTTTTAGCATGTCCCTTCACCTTGTAATTAAACTGCCTTGACTTGGCCCGCGCATGCCAAAAATGAGCATCAGTTCAGCCCCGCTAAACAGCAATGAGGCTCCCGCACGGATGCTTTCCCCAGAAACCGGATTACCAATGGAAACTACAGATTTGGAATGGATAGGGACTCAATTGCCCTTCAATAATTAGAACAGCAAGGCCAAATCCTGACGCCAGTTGCTGAAATATCTGCGCTTTTGCATGAAGAAAACCGGCCCGTCAGACGTGGCTGTGTTCTGAGGGACTGGACTGTCTGGATGGGACTGTTTCATCATCTAGTGTTGGTGAATAAAATAACAACACCAAAAGAAATAAAAGGAAAAAAATTGTTTTTAGTAAAAAAATGTAATAAAAGCCAAACTTGTTAAAGCAGCTTTGTCAGTCCGACTTTTCAGTCATGTTCCCGTTCCTTTAATGCCCCCACTATTCTCTCTCTCCCTGTCGCTCTCTCTCTCTCCCTGTGTCTCTCTTTGTTCTTTTTCTCTGTGTATCTCACTCAATGACAGGTATTAAAAGTGGAGGCTGAGGTGGATGTAAGGGGAGAGAGTATACTGCAGAGATGCATCTGTAACATTACCCTTCTGCTTTCTTCAGCTGAGGTCGAATCAAGGGGAGGGGGGATGGGGGGGGGGGGGGGGGGGGGGGGATAAAACACGGTCTAGAACACGAGGGTAGACCGGCATGCGGAGGGAGAGCAATCCCCAGCAATCTCCAGCGTTTCATCATTCAGACGTCAAAAATGTTCTGATTCTGAATCATCTGAGCTCACATCCCAGGAGAACAGCTGATGTAATGAATAGGCGGAGGGGGGGCGGGTACCATTTCTGGGAGCTTATGAATTCTTTTTTTTTTTTAATCACAGTTTAATAACCGTATCCCAAAAGGTTGTCGGTTTGACTCCCAGGCGATGAGGCTTCTCCCGTGCCCTCGAGCAAGGTAGTTAATCTGATTTGCTTCAGTAAATATCCAACAGTGTACATGGCTAATGAGCTATTTAAGTCCTTTTCAATAGGAGTATCTGCTAAGAAAATAAATAATCTGATTTTCACATTACTGCATTGCAATATAAATCCAGTTCAACTGTATAAAAGTAATTTACTAAAATCTCAGCCCTATTGTAATGTTTGTTCAGATTCTGAGTAAGATACCCCCTTCTGTTTCACCATTCTTTACACTAATACGCTACAGAGGTTGTACACCATGTACAATGTGTAGTCATTTATAATAAATTAATAGCATAACATGCAATTATCGCTATGGTTTATTGAAAAACCTACCAGGTATTCTATAATTCCACCATGGTGCTAAATGGTATCGCTACAATTGAAAACCTTTTTCTCATTAATATTTATTTGCTTAGCACAAAGCGCTAATCCATAGCAAATAACAATTGGAATATTATTAATGTACACACATCCGGTTATTTGTTTACAGAAACAATGCAAGTTAAGAACCTTGGCCTAGATTCAATTCAATCACCAATTGTCATTAACTTTGAGTTGCAATGAAATTAAAATGTTCCTTTTTTCCTTTACACTGTTTATTGGGGTCATTTTTGTGGTTGAAGAACTTGCTAAACTGATTTATGTGAAGATAAACATGAACGTGTGCATTTAATTGTGAGTCAAGGAGTTTCGGACAAATGTGAATTGAATACAGGCTTAAAGTGTGGCAAGTGTAACAGTGCAACTAGTTGGGATTTGGAAGCTAGTCGAGTCTATTATAAGCTAGTAGACTGATACAGTAAACTGCTACCCTTGACTGAAGGACTTCATCTGATTTTCTGTAGTAAATATGCAGATATAGATATTATGTCACCCTAGATAAGGGCATCTTCCAGCATTATCAATAATAAATAATGAAGAAGAATAAGAGCATAATTAAAGAACTCCCTGTCATATTTTGGAGCACAGATTTAAGCTGATGGTGGCTGATGAGATTATAAGAGAACTTCCTTATAACAGAATAACCTTGCATATAACAGCAGTGTTCTCTCATTACAGAATATCCTGACAATGTGCTTATACTATATGAGAAAGATCTGGTGTTTAACAGCCGAGCCACGCCCACCCCGCATCCCCCTTAGTCACAAGCCCGGTTCCCTGACCCACGATTCCATGGGGCCTCCATGTTGGGCCTCCACTGCGCAGCGCAGACAGTGGTGGGCTGAGTCTCTGAATTCTCTTGTGGGCAGATGAAATGGAGTGGCTGGCAGTGACCCAGGGTCTGATTAGCTGGATTTCTCCAGGGGGAGAGGAGCCTGGGCATTGGGCAATGCCGCGTGTCCTGCAAGGCAACACTTACTGCTCTGCTGTAAGGCCAAGGTGGGCTAATGAGAGCTGAGAGCAGAACCCACGCCCTGTTCTCAGGCTCTACCTTTAGGTGACGGCTGCGGTTAGTCACACCCTTTTGGGCTAAATTCGTTACGTTTTTTTTTTCTCTCTGCCCATGTCAAGTTTCTGATGTTCTTCTTAGCCCATTTCCCTGTCTGTGCTGAAATAGTGACAGGCTCGAGATTAAGGACCTGTGCTGTTGCAGTGAATTAGAATGGTCTCTTAAGTCATTGCATTAATGTACTGCTTGTTGGAATAAATGCAGAAGGCTGTACAGAAGGAGTCAAGGTTGTAATTATATCAGTACAATCAATCTGAAAGCAGCCGGTTTCATTCTTCTCCATTTGAACCAGATCAGATCAGGGGCCATGTTATCTGCACATGCTAAATACAGAACAGACAGTAATCTCAAATGCATAAAAAACTTCAGTATAAATCAAAGGAGGTTATATTGATGTTCTACAATGGCTTTTTTGTCTGACTACACTTAAGAGTGCTGTGTAGTTCTGGGTTCCTCGCTACAAGAAAGCTACAGAAGCTCTGGAAAATGTTCAAAGAAAGGCAACTAAATTGGTCCCTGGGATGAAATGTAAAAGTTATGGGAAAGAGGAACGACTTCACGATAAAGAAAGATACTTTATCTCTTCAAGTGTAGCAAAAGAAGACTAAGGGTCGGGAGTATATGATTTAGGTTTCAAAATTCATAAAGGGGTTCACGATAGATTTCTCAGGTTGAGTTCTATAAGTAGAACAAGGGGGCATAGGTGTTTAGTAAAAGGTAAATTCCACAAAAATATCAGGAAGTATTTCTTTACAGAGAGAGTCAATGCATGGAATGGCTTGCCAAATCAGGTAGTGGAGGCAGAGACCCTTGGGGGTCTTGGCTTGTGCTAGACACACTAATCTGTAGGAAAATGAGGAGTGCTAGATAGTTTGTAGGTAAATGGTGGGTGCTAGACACTCTCTAGTTGTAGACAGATTGCAAGCACTAGATACCCTTGAGTTTGAATGTAAATGGCGAGCGCTAGATACTGTTGTTTGTCTGTAAATGCTGGCCATAGATGGTCTGAATGGCCATTCTAGTCATTATGTGTTCTTAAAAAAACAAGGATCATAATGGAATCCTCCTACAAAACTTAAAAAAACAAACAAAAAAACGAAACAAATAAAGTGCTCACCTTCCCGATGATGCTGCCGACCTCCTGTAACAGAAACACAGGTAATTGTATTGATCCCAGCTGTCTCACACATTCCCTGTGCATTTAAATCCAGCTTGGATGCTTTGTGAATCCAACTTCTACCAGTTGTGGGAGTGTCCTCTAACTGCACATAACTGATAACTGGAGCTTTGGTGTTTGGATTTCCTCAGAAACAGTTATATTTCTAATGTAACTGACTGATAGAGAAGAAAAGATATACTGTATGTTGCTAATGTCATTGGGGAAGTAGCTCAAACAGACATGTTGCTAACATAACTGAAGAGGTAGCCGAAAGCAATTCGTTACCAACAAGCTGACTGACAGGAGGTACAGCTTCCCATCATGCCCCTCCCCCCACGGTGTGTCACAGACAGCACGAGTAGCAGAGGTGGAAAATCCAGGTTCAGAAAGTAAAAGTCCTCCCCAGTATTTTGTTACAATCACCTGGATTTGCAAATTCGTACAATTCCTCAGCCAGGAGGTAGAACTAGTTCGTGAAATCAGCTGGCTGAGTTCATGGGTGGAAGAAACACATGGCAGGACTTTGACTTTCTGACCCCTGGACTTTCCACCTCTGGCGAGTAGACCCACCTTTCCGTGCATGAGCAGCCTGAGGGTGAGCGTCACGTTCATGCCCCCTTCTCCGAAGTCCTGCTCACAGTTCATTCTGTTGTGGGAGTCTGGCGCAGGGAGACGCATGAAAGAGGCTCGTAACTGCGCAATGAGGCTCTTTACCGTACTTTCACAGCTCTGTGGGGAGAACGAGACCGCATGGTCACACAGGGTAAACCAGGAGGACTATCAACAATATTAGACCACGTGGTCATACGGTGTCAACCTGTACTACCAGCAATATCAGACCACATGGTCATACGGTGGAAACCAGGATCACAATACAATAAGGTCACGCTGTCATTTTTCAGGACACCGCAGTGTTAAAACCATGCACTCACACTGGAAATCACAATATAGGACCATACTGTCACCCGGAATACTACAGCCAAAACAGCTCAAGCCCAACAGCACAGTTTGATCTTATTCTATTTTGTATTTTTTATTGCAGCCAGTTTTATTTTGCAGCTGTTGGCACTGCCACATTAAAGAGAAGAACAGAAACAGTCAAGCTTTGTTGTTGCAAGTGTTGTCATTCTAAACTCAAAATAGCACAACAGTGGGGGATAGGCACTACATTTAGGAAATCACTAAATTCTGCCTTTTCTCCAGCGC
Organism: Synaphobranchus kaupii; assembly: GCA_029718625.1. Taxonomy (NCBI): domain Eukaryota; kingdom Metazoa; phylum Chordata; class Actinopteri; order Anguilliformes; family Synaphobranchidae; genus Synaphobranchus; species Synaphobranchus kaupii. The sequence continues at coordinate 91,844,767 of CM056380.1, forward strand.
GATAATACTATACTAATAATACTATAATTACAGAGTTTGCGCATGTGCCGTTGTTTGTGCCAAAAGCACCTGTACCGTGTACATTTTATTGGGCTGCCACTCAAAGCTTTGATTCTTTGCCGAACGAGAGGGAAGCAGGCAGAGTTCGTCACAGAAAACATTAGTCGTGATTCTGTATTTGGCGGCGTATGACTACGCATGTATGTACCACGTGTATCATAAAAGGGATTAAAATACATGTAAGGGAAAACATGTTTATTTATTCACTGATTTATTGTGACATCTAGGTTATGCTAAGTACATTGCAAAATGTTGGATCGTGCATATTAATGCAATTGGCAGGCGTCAAGAGTTTGCACAACAAGGCCCTGTGATATTTCAAAAATTAATTGGGAAGTCAGTTAAAAGCTTAAGGGTGAATTAAATAAGATTTCAGTATGACTGCGGCACTCGTGCAGAATACTTAAAAATCCAGCAGGCATCACACAGTAGGCTATGAAATAAATAAATAAATGAATTCATTCTACACATAAATGAAATGAAGCTATTTGCTCAACCTGCCTTGCAAGTAACTGCTGGCAAACATTTAGACATCTGTCTTGGAGTAACGCGACCCAGATTCCGATGCATTAGCTTCGCTGGTACTGAAACAGCTGACAGATTAATTAAGAATCAGATTTTCATGCCTGCGTAATTTCAGGTGTGGGGTGTGTGTGTTTCCCGTGAACCGGCAGCCAGCTGATACGTAGGCTACTTCTGTGGCAGTCTGACTGGGCATGTAAAATAAATCTGTGTCACAAGATTCACATTTGTAATGCATCCTTTTCTTCTTTTTTTTTTACTGATGTGTTGGGATTTTTTATTTTGGAATAATGTCACAGTTAACTGGGTTGAGGGAAGATTGTGCCATCAGAACTGGGCCAATGTGACAGTCGTTCATTATTGCCGCTGTCTGATCATTTTCGGGGAACAATCTGTTTTTGGCTTAACCTGGGCAAGACGGCCATGCGCTCAGACCGACTGTATGGCATTTCGGCCTATCTAATTGATGACAACGCCCCGCTCCCCGCCCCGTAACGAATAAAACATCCTCGCTAATGAAGAACAATTGGCGGAGGGTAAATTCCTTCTCTGTGGCCTGTGGTGACAGAGCGTGTATGCTGTCAGCCTCGGTGTAATGGATGACAGCATTGCTCCCAGTGCCCTGGTGAGTCCTTCTTCTCTTACACAGGGGAAAAAGTCAGGGAGACAGTCTACAGCCCCTAATTCATTCACCGACAAGATCCCTGTCAGTGCAGAATCGCTCCAGAAAAAGCAGCTCCGTATATGCGTATCTTCTGTGAGGAAAAGTTGACAACATTTGAAAAACGAAACACTGAACCCCCTCCATCTAGCTATTGTGAAACAATAAAAACAGACATACTTCAGTCCATGGGGACTTGCAGAAATAGGCTACAATATTGGAAATCACACATCTAAACTTTAAAATTCAGCCAGTAGGCCTAGGCCTATGTGTCGGGATGCGTAGAGTAGTAAATGGCAAGTGAGTGGGGTGTACCTTGTGTAATGTTTTCTCACTGATTTAACGACAGTGAATTACAAACTTTCTGTGCCCACGACCAACCAAATGGACAAATTGATTTATTGCTAACAGTGAAATTTACCCTGACATATAGTGAGACATAATATTAGACACTTGCATTTAGGCTACACTGTAACTACTGAAGTGCACCAAAGTGCAGCAATATTTCATTTTAACTGACATGAATGTCAATGGAAAATGTAAAATATACAACAAAAAAAATAACCGTTGATTGTGGGGGGTCCCCAATAACCGTTGGGGGACTGTTGATTGTGGGGTGGGTGCAGGTAAATCCATGCTGAGCTCTCAGAGCTCTCCATATAGACGCGAGTGATGGGACCAAGGGCTCTCCCAGCGCAGCGCAGCGCGGGGGGGACAGTCGCGCACGCTTTCCAACGCGCTTCTCGTGCATGAACACCTCCGCAGGGCCTCGCCAGCTCCTCCGGGCAATTGTGCATGCTCGCTGCGCACAAGGCCGGCGGCGGCGTAGCCTTTCCGCGCGGGCTGCGTTTTAACATTCCCTCTCTCCGGAGCGCGGCTCACATATCACGCCCCGTCTGTCAAGGCCACCCAAATCTGACATGGCAGGTCTCTGCATGTCCCGGAGCCAAACGCCCCCCCCCCCCCCCCCTGCCCCCCGCCCCCGCCCTCTCCCGTGACTGCCGCGGTCGGTAAAGGAAGGCGGCGACGCGGGGGAGAAGGCGGATATCCGGGAACAGGTGCACTGGCACAGTTTATTACCCGTTACTCCAATTTATTTTATTCGCCACGAGAAGGAGGTATGTGGTATGTGGACGGCAGCATTCGCATTTGTCTTCCGTGCGGCGTGTGGCGACCGGACCTGACCGGAGATGCTGCGGTAAAGCGTTTGGAACGTTTGCCGTATTCGTCTCGGGTTTCTTCTTCGCGGGGCGGGGTTGGGATTCAGGGAAGGAGGCGAGGGGAGGTGGGGCCACTGCCCGCCCCCACCCCCAACACGCGTCCTTCAGCGGCGCGCCCCGGCATCTTTATCACCGTGCGGTTCTTTCGCCATCGCCCAGGAAATTAATAATTGAAGCGCTGGTGAAAACAGCCTTCCTGGATGGGGTTAAAATGTCTCTCATCCCCCTCCTCTCCCCAACCTTCCTGGGGCTCTTTAGAAGCGCCGGCCCCACGCATGACTGATTCCTGCCGAATCTCTGGGGTCCGCCTCCCTGTGAATACGGCAACGCAGGCGGTCTTTACCCAACGGCGTCGGAGCAAGAGCCGATTACCCCCCCCCCCCCCCCCCCCCGCCGCCACAATAAAAGTGCTCGGTTCCTACTAATGCACAAATAATGTTGATTTAATAACATCCATATTTCCATTTCTGAATGCAGGTCATCCTTAACCATTTTAACCCAAATCATGAAACAGGGCTCATATCGACTACTTCAAGATGTTGGCATATAGCAATATACAATGGTCTGAATAATGGTCTCAATAACTATAGGCCTAATACATGATTAAATAACATATAACATAACAATATAGATTCTATAACAATAACATGTAAAAATCAAATAGATGACATGACCATAATAGTTTCAAACGGTTGAAATTCCAGGGAATTGACAATGTGGATAACTGTTCTGAATACTGTGGAAAGCTGACACTTCTCTTTAAGTCCGCAGGAGGTTTACTGGCGTCTGACAGGCATGTGGTGAATGTAGGCAGGGTGGTGCACAGGGATCTCAGCCTTCACTCATTCTAGTGCACAGAAATATTAAAGCATGCATGTGCCGGTGGAAGAAAATCCTGTGGAAATGTGCACAACCTTGTCCTACCCAGTACCTTCATAACCATGTAACCCTTTGCACTATACCTTTATTTACCTATATATATATACCTATATACGTATACCTATATTTCATTCTATTTAGTCATATTTCCACCCACCCTGACCACATGTTATTGGGGTCTAAAGAGTTAAATTGTTTTCGATCTATGTTTTGACCCAGGTGTAATTCAACGGTTTAGAAAGGAGAGGGAGGCGTTGACGAAAACATTTTATAAGTGCCAAGCACTGAGCTCAGCCCGAGTGCATCTGGGATATGGAGAACGCCTGAGTGATGTCATTCTGTCGTGTGTCCGCCCCAGGACACAGGGGAGGGCTCGTGTCTGTCCGCGGGAGAAAGGCGCGCCCCGCCCCCCCACCCCCTTTTTAAATTCGCCACAGCTGAGCGGAAACGTGCCCATGTTCTGACACAGCCCTGACAATCGGCATGGGTTCAGGGCAGTGGAGCCTTCCTGCGCCTGACTCATAATGGGCAGTGAAGATGATCACTATAATTATGTTGATTGTAATGGTAGTATGCTGTAGTAGACAGTGAACGCTTCTATATATAAAACGGGGTGTCCTTTGCCGAAGCTTATAAAGAAAGAGGAGTTAGAGGCTCGCTCTCGAAATGAAAAGGACGCAGGCTGCATGACAGAGGTCACGACCCCTTGCAGGGCCTTTCAAGGTTGTCACTGTTTTAGAAATTCAGTGTCATGTCACTTAAACAGTTTGTGTGTGTATTGGTAGTATTCATTTTCTGCGTGCGTCTTGTGAGAGCTGGTGTCTTGTAGCCCCATGAAATTAATCAAACTGCCAGATGTAGCAAGCCTGTATTTTTCCCATTCCTCAATACTGTTATTTTAAAATAACTGTCCACACAATAACACAGTTCCAATATTTCCCTAGCTTTTTGGACTAAAACTGTCTTACACTATGCCAAATGGTAGCAGTAACACATCAGTGTAAATTGGCGCAGCAAATAAGAAATGGCCCTGTAAAGATATGGGAACTGAGCTACACAGTCTGTGGAAAAAAACTAAATAGTAAATCCAATTAAAAGGGACAAATTAAAATAAATTGGAGTGATTTATTTATTGTTACAGACAGCGCTGTAGAAGTGAAAACCCGTAAGGTAGCAGACACCTTGGCCTCTATGCCAAAGGTGGGGGTGGAGAGCCTCATTACCAGAGTGTGTTTACTCCCAGGTCCTGTGGATGAGCCATGGGCTGGACATAGACCCTTTGACCACTGCCGCCAACTGGTACAAATGGGAAGCACATGTTGCAACAAACTTGCAAACCAATATCGCGTTGTACAGCCATAAATGGGGGGTGGCATTCCCAAACTGCAGGTTTATTTGTTTATTCTGGGGATATGACCAAATATTCCATTATTCCTGTGTCTGTCAGAGCAATAACCAGTTACTTAGATCAGGATGGAAACAACAACAACAAAATAGAAAGAACGGCTATTTTTCCACCAACTGAAAGCATGAGCCTGTTCAGGCCTCTACGGAGTCATCCAGGATGCAGAAGGATTT
>CM056380.1:91850186-91972686 GCA_029718625.1 Synaphobranchus kaupii
AGTATGTGCATTACATTACGGTGTCTGTAAACTGAGCTGTACCCTATCTCCTGCAGCACATCCAGACTCTGATGCTTTGCATGGATAATTCAGTCTTCCATGTCACAAAGGTAGAGGGGAAACTTAAATATGATTGGCTAAGCTCTGGATCATATGACGCGGAATGACCCAAATACATATAAGATATCTACACCAAAAAAAAGCTTTCTTGTTTGAAATTAGAGGGGTGGGTTGGGGGGGGGGGCTTTTACGTTTCCCTATTGAAAATTTTATTCGCAGGCAGAAAGAGCTTTAGATACCGAGACTTAGGGAGCTGCTCTGTTTTCTGGAAGATTCTTGTGAGGCCAAGTCCGGCTCCTGATGAAAATATCTGGGCACGCTCAGACCTGGGTGCCTGAATGCCCTGTGTCCAGTCGTCTGTGTCGCTACGGCAACGGCACATGCCACCCACCTCAAAGGGGGAGGCTGGATGCCGCGGGAGGGCTTAGGGAAAGCTGGGATAGGGTTTGGGGTGGGGGGGTTGGGCATGTGCCTCAGGACTCTGGGAAGTCCTCAGCTGTTGGAGGGGACAGCTGGACTGACAGATGATGGAGGTGGGGAGGGTGCTTCAGATCCAGAAAGCCTGTCTGTAGTCTGTGGCACAAAAGCATTCCATGCCATTCTCTCCTTTTTTATTTTTGTTATTTGGTTTCGTTGGGGTGAGTGCATGTGTGTGTGTGTGTGTGTGTGTGTGTTTTAAAGGGCAACCTTTCAGGAAGATTACAGTACACATTACACAATGGATGATGCAAACTTGTTATTCATCTATCGAACTCAAAAATGGGAGAAGGGGAGATACAAGTTTTGCATGCCGTTGACGATACATACACGTAAATAAAGCCATGTATACAGTGCTAACAGGTCTACTGCACCGAACAACAGTGGTCAGGCACACATGGAGTCCCCTTACAGACCTTAAATGAGGTCTACAGGGAATGTCACATCCATTTTCAGACCTTATACGTTGTAAAAGGCCTGACCTTCTGCTCCTCACAATGTGCTGAAAAATAGAATAATTACATAACAAGAACAACTGGAATAAGGTCTAATTGCACATTATTTCCAATTTAAACTTGGGGGGGGGGGGGGGGGTGAAGAGTACAAGTATAAGTGAGTGAACCCCCCTCTGATAGAATGCCATCTATGTGGGCTACAGAAATACATCAAAAAGCTTATTTTATTATTTTTTTGTAATGAGCTCTTCTCTGAGACGTGCCTTGCTACTTTAAGCATGCTACTTTATGCCTCCATGTGATTTACTTCCTTTTATCAAGCTCCCATAGAAAAACATCAGAGAAGAACTAATCCTGAGACTCAGGTGTGCTGTGGGCACTGAAGCACACACCAGACTCTCATCATAAACTCCTGAACTGGCTTCAGGATCATGCCATTAGGTATGACTGAAAACATATAATAGTCCCAAGAACCCTAAAAATATACTCTACATGGAAAACTGCATGTATGTGAGCGTGAATATGTGCGTGTGTGTGTGTATGTGAATGTGTGTATGAGTGTGTATATGTGTGTGAGTGCGTGTGGCGAGTACGTGCACTATGTGCACGCTCAGGCGTGCACGTGCGTCAGCAGCACACGTGCACGTGAGCACACACATGGCCACCCTGCTAGACCATGGTGAAATGCAGATAATTAACAGAAGGTGAACTCCTGATTTATTTACATTATGAAATAAGCAGCCGTACCACGTACTACAATCAGTCTTGCCATGTAATCCAATTCAGGAAACAAGGGGCACATCAGTCATGTAAATTATGTTATGAGAAAACACTATGGCTCTTTTCTCTGTTCCTATATTATTCTCTAATTCATTCTGTATTCACTGCTTTAGCAGGCGAAGCAATGGCCAAGGGGAACTGGATCGGAAACACATCGGTTCTCTCTCCCGCCCCCTTCCCCACCTCATTCGTGCCCCTTCCGGAAATTATTTAAACTGTTCTGACATCTCTTTCCAATTAAAAAACGAGATAGCAACAATAACGGATCACTAACGGAGGAGCGAAATAAGAAGCAAACATGGCCGTGGCGGTCACATGGCCGTGGCGATCGCGCTGATGACGGACCTGCGCGAGATGCTACGCCGGGGCGATTCGGATTCCTGCCGTTAGGGGTACACCGTCGGTGGCTTGGAACAAAGTGGCGTGGCGAAAAGCCGCGCTGAACACTGAAGCGCATCTCTGTAATGGTGATTGGACGCTGCTGAGTGTACGGGAGGATTCTGCACTCCGGCAAGCTGAGAGGCCCTCATTAAGCCCTCGTTAGGACCCAAAGGGCCCTTCATCCATAAAACCCGAGGCTTGACAGTTAGTGTCGTCTGGATATGACCGTCCGCCAATGGCGTGGGGGAGGACCGACCCAGTGTGATTTCCTCACCTGAGAGCGTGGACTATGAGGAGAGGAGACAGGGTTGGGGGCATAGTGACAGAGTGAAGGGAAATGAGCTCCACTCTAAACTATGAAGGGCGTGGCATCTGGAGGGGGGGGGGGGGCTGCAGCTCATTCTTATCTCACTGTCTCTGTCATCCCGCTCTTGTCAAATTCGGTGTGGGGCACGGCGTTCCAGATCGGGGGCCAAGGGCTGTCTCCCCGCATTGCCGCCGGCGACTGTCTGGCGTTAAGTCAGACGGAATCCACCCCACACTCCGCACGTCCCCGAGGGAGCCCCTTCCCCCCCCTCCCCCACCGGCCTCTATGCTGTGGCCGGCTCCGTTGGCCCCGCTCGTGCCGCCAGCTTACCGCCGCAGTAAATTCTCCCGGCCCAGCTGCCCTGTCCCACCACAGCCCCTGCACTCTATTCATCTCCCCATTAACCCTCTCAGCTCTTATTGATTTTCTGGTTCAGCTCTAAGTGTCTTACGTGTTGTACATCAGCATGAGTTAATTCCCTGTGACTGTGGGCCCAATAAAAAAAAACCCTCAACTTCCTGTCCCTCGCCCCCACGGCACCTGAAACTTGAACCTGTCATCAGAACCGGGCAGACTTTCGCTTTTGGACCGTGTGACACCTAAAAATCTGCAGTTATCAAAAAAAAAACAAAAAAAAACACAATGCTGAGGTGAAACACACCCATCCCAGACACACAGAAAAAATGCCTGGAGTTATCTTTAATAATATTCTGATATGCTAATATTCAAACTACAGCAGAGACTTACCAGAGAGGCTCACTATACATACCGTATTTTCATTTCATTTCCCAATTATAATCACATCAAACTAAACTCCCCATGTAACAACAGCAATTTATCAGAAAAACTGGTGGAAAACAGTGATTTAAGTGAAGCAATAAAAAATAATATGAAAAAAACACGAGAGGATCATTCACCCTGGTTTATAATAAACCGATAAAGATATTGAAATATGCAACTGAGGGAGCTATTAAAATAGGACTGAGCAGAATTCAGCGCCACTCATCTGAAAAGTGTGCAAGCATGTTGAAAAATAGTGGTTACTATTGGAGTTACCAGGCAGACTGGCGTTATGTTAAAAACTGTGGCTTTTGTTGGAACATACAGCCAGGGCCATTCCATGGCCCTTTGTAGATGCGCTCTTGGCACATTGATCATTTTCAAGATTATTAAATAATATGAAGTATATTGAATAATACTTAAAGGCCTCACACAATTAAGACTGTGTTCAGTTCTGTGTGTGCTCAGTGTCTGCAGTCTTTCCATTCACCATGGAATACTGTAACTGGTATTAGCTGTGTTTAAGAAAGCAGCTGCTTCGTTATACATGTATAATACACATTCATACAAATATTTCATATATTCACGTTTTACAAATATTGCATGAAATGTTCGGCCTTTATGCGCCATTTTTTAATAAAATTGGGCCCCCAGGGAAATGTAGTTGACGAACCCTACTTGGACCAGTTTTCCAGGAGAAAGGATCGCTCATAAAAACACATCTCTCCTTCCACTACAAGGGCCGAGAGTCCCGTCTTTTTGCGTTGCTGCAGCATTTCTCCATATGAACCTTGAAACTAAATCTGAGTGCAAATTGTGGCAGAAAAGCAGAGATTCTCACAGGCGGAGGAGCTCGCCGATCGGATGGAGGGCGAGACCGCATTAACACACACAGGTAAGAGAGCGACCCTGCCACAAACCGAGATAAAAATTCCCGAGAATAATTTCCCCTCGTCTCTGCTCCTTGTCCCTAAACACTTGGCCATCTCCTCTCCGCCCCCCCACCCCCCCTCCCCTAGGTTGCTCAGATCGTCTGCTGTCCGCACTCACAATTAAGGAGAGAGACATCTGCCTGACGTTCAGTCTTTTCGGCCCTTTGTTTGAAAGCCCTGCGGGCCATAAACGGATTGTGCTGCACTAGTGGTGTGCTCCGAGGTCAATTAAACGCATTCCGTGCACTCAATTCTAAAAGGCAGGTGTGTGCTGTTTCTGTGATTACTGACTACAGTGCTGCTTTTTCTGTTAGTCTGACTCAAATGGAGAGCTGACGTCTCACCGGGTCAACGACCATCTCAATTTTATGGCAAGTGGAATTTATCTTTTTTTCCTTTTTTTTTAAAAATATGAAGGTACATAGAGTTAAGAGTGGCCTTAGAACCACCTATACGCAGCCTGGAAGAAAACTTCACTTGGCTGTGTAATACACTGCCTGGCCAAAAAAAAAAGTCGCACACTCTAATATTTAGTTGGACCGTCTTTAGCTTTGATTATGGCGCGCATTCGTCGTGGCATTGTTTCGACAACCTTATGCAAGTCACAACATTTATTTCCGTCCACAGTTGCATTCATTTTTGGCCGAGATCTTGTATTGACGACGGGAGAATCGAACCACTCCGTAAAGTCTTCTCCAGCACATCCCAAAGACTTTCAATGGGGTTAAGGTCAGGACTCTGGTGGTCAATTCATGTGTGAAAATTATTCCTCATGCTCCCTGAACCACTCTTTCACAATTTGAGCCCGATGAATCTTGGCATTGTCGTCCTGGAATATGCCCATTGATGGGATAACCTGGTCATTCAGTACATTCAGGTACTCAGCTGACTTAATTTTATTTCTGCATAATGTTGCTGAGCCTAGACCTGACCAATTGAAGCAACCCCAGATCATAACACTGCCTCCAGAGGCTTGTAGAGTGGGCACTATGCATGACGGGTGCAACGGCGACTTTTTTTTTTGGCCAGGCAGTGTATATTAAAAATGTATACAAAGGATTTAAAAAAAAAAAAATGAAAGACCATGAAATATTGATTGCGCTTTCATCAAAAGCTTTTTACATAGGAGTTATTTCCCAGCCAGGAACTGGATGAAAGTGGAGACTTGGCATCAATAAGGTTTGCCTGAAAAACGACGACAAAAAAAACCAAGCAACGGGTAGCAAGGAAGAAGCTAAGGGTTTCGCAGTGAATTGGCACCGGTTCACACTTTTCTAACAAGTCCTCGGAGATAAACTAACACGACGGGCAGAAATGCTCATTCAGCAGCAGGATTAGGAAGCTCGAAGGCCACACCCTATCCACCTGACCTGTCCCGGATTGGCAGGTGGGTGGGAGGCAACATAAACCACAGTTGCAGAATTCCATGATAAGGAACCACCCCTTCTGTGGGATTAAGAGATTAAGTGATGAAAGCTTGTACCCTTGAGAGGCCGGCTGTAGTTGGACCAACAATAGCACTTACTCTTCTCCAAACCCACTCATCCCCCACCTCACAAACGCCACTCCCACTTAGTAGTTATTGGGAAACCGACAGGCTGTTCAACAGATGCTCGCACTCCTGGCCGCATAGCCCTCCTTGCCGACGACAACCGGGAGACGTGCACATGTATGTGTCTGCATGTGTGCTCGTATGTATGTGCGTGTGTGTGTTTGTTCATATGTGCGCCTGTGTCTGTATGCGGCTCTCTGAACAGACTGTTATGGACCTCTGACCTCTGGGTGAAGGTCACTCCTCTCAGTCTGCTATATTATCCCCCCACCCCGTCACCCCACAACCCGTTCTGTCTGCCCCCCCCCCCCCGTTGTTTTTTCCACTGAACAATGAGTCAGAGAACCTGAGATCCCACCAGAGAGACCCACGGGGGGAGGCTGATCGATAGCTCTTAACTGCAAAGAAACCTGGGATCAGAATAAGATATGCTGGTGCTCTGACTCCACTTACAGGAACCATTCCTCAAGTATGAAAAGATTTCAACACTGCTCACACCTTACCTGCATGTGTACATGCTTATTAATGTCATCGCAAAACACACCATTACACTCTATGGCCGGGAAAAATACATCATAAACATTTAAAACGTTTCAGTCTCACAAACCGGCAGTTACACTATTCTAATTCTCTGTGTGATGTTGCTATATGTAGGTAGACTATATTTACTTTGAACCATAATAGCCTACATATATATATATATATATATATATATATATACATCCTTTCTTGACATATATGTATATATATATATATATATATATACATTGAACATATATACTGTATATATATATATATATACACACACACACACAGAGCCAATATACTGTGTTTGTGTGTGTTTGTGTGTGTGTGGCTCAGTACAACGGAGATGATTTAAAATGTGGATATAGAGCTGTCTTTGATTTGTCTTTGAAATCACTACTAATATCTTGTCCAGGAGACAAAAATAGGCTGTCTGAAGAGTCTATCTGCAAGTAAAGATGCCATTTTTAATTAAAGTAAATCCACAAAAAACTATTAAATCAATTGCAAAAAATATATATAATAAATAAATCAAACCTAATTACAAATCACTGTCTGATGAAGGCTGAACAATTTAATTTTTTGATGTGTTGGTATAAATAAATGAGTTGGCATTATAAAGTACGCAATGGAGCAATTTGCTAAATTTTGCTTCCTTCAGTTAAAAAAAGCACTCCAGTACGGACCATTTGGAGTTTATTTTTATGCTGTTCAGTCCATGAGTACCTCTTGTTCAGCATGGAATTTAGTCTTGTGAAAAGTCTATTTATTCATACTGAATTGCCTCACTGGAGTTTGAGTGTGGTGTTTAGAGGGAGGGGAAAAAACGGCTAATGAGTATAAATGCATTATTTTTATGATTGGCAGACCTCAGGTTTCTGCTGGAATTTTCAAATCTGTGTGCAAGCAACTTTGCAACAGCAGAGAGGGGCCTTTTTTGGCATATCAATTTTACTCACAATGCCAAAATGTAGAGATGTAAAATTTAACGTGTGACTAACAGGACATCTCCAGCATGTCTGTCTCACATAAAGGAAGCAGACCCACTTCTGGCACGGGTGTGCAGATTCAAGAGGATACCACCCTGTCACTATGGAGGTGAGGGGGTAAGAACGTGATTCATCGGAAGATTGACACATCTCAGTGAACTCACCATAGCCAATGATCACATAATCCCATATTTCTTCTGCAAAATTATTCTCATGCCAATTTCAACTTGGCTGAAAACTTATTGACTCTTTTTTTTCCTTTTACATAATGCAGAATTTATGGTTGAGTAAGGACAATAATCTCTCTGATAAATCAGCAAGGGAAATCTGGTGCCTCTAATGTGAACTCACTGCATGCTGGGTAATGTTGGAAACAGAAGTGCAGTATACTGCTGAGCACAAGAGGTAACTAGCCCGGAATGCTTCAGTAAATAAGCACCTCTGAAAATGGGCCCTGTGATTTGTAAGTCACTTTGGATAGGGGTGGGGGAAATACACCAAATAAGCAAGAAAAAAATAATTTAAATGAGTCTTTCAATCATGTCAGGGTAAGTGTGTGTGTGTTTGTGATGGTGTGTGTGTGTGTGTGTATGACCTTCCCAACTGTCCCAAGTGTGCGGTAAAAATCCATTCTGTTCTACATCTACTGTCAATAGGCCTAATGCTTTCCTTTGGAAAAAAGCAGCAATTTATTAAACCTATTAATTCCAAGCAAACACAGGGTGACCAGCAAATATCCTGCTGTGGAGGGCTATGTGCCTGGGATAGATCCATGTACTTAACACAGCACCATCACAGTCCCAGTCAGCTGCACACATGCACAAAGATTCGGTCACCTGCACAAAATTGTATTTCTGCAAACAAAACAGCAATCAATTCCTGGTGCACGGAAACAACAATGCAAGTAGGCCTCACTTTTTTTCTCATGAAGTTTCCTGTAATAATGTGGGACATTAAGCGCTGTGTAATCCACACCACGTCTAGACCACATCTATGATAAACCTATATGGCTGTTAGTCCTGACAATGTGTGCTTGCACAATACAGCTCAGTCAGCTCTGCCACCACAATACATAGGCTAAATAAGCCAATGGTGGAAGATGCTGATCAACAACAAAGGGTCTCTTGAGTCTTTTATGAGGGACTGGCTGAGCAAAACTTCACAAATGCTGAGTGTGTTTTGTAGGCTATTTGTCGCAGTGTCAACGCAAGAATGACAGGAACTGGATGAAAGGAAATATGAATTCAAGCGATTTAGCGACTGGCTTGTACATGCACGGATCGAACAGAAAGTGGTTGTCAACGCAACTACGGACATCCATCAATCGAACTACGGCCCCCTTCCCACATTCGCTTCCACTTTTGCGGGAAGGCCTACATTCTGGCGATTTCCCGTCGTGTTCCGAGAAGGTGTTTCGAAGGGCAGGCGTATGCTCACGGCTCTTCTGCTCCGGCGTGTTTAAACGGGGATGTACAGTGCCCTCCACAATTATTGGCACCCCTGGTAAAGAAGAGCAAAAAGGGTCATAAAAAATTCACCGTTCGGTGAATTAGCTTAATATCACACTGAAAAAATTTGAAAAATCCAACCTTTAATTGAAGTAAATTTATTCTGAGGAAAAAAAAATCCCTCTTCAAGAAATAATTCTTTTTTAACAAAACCACATGTGCCACAATAAAAATCAGGCAAGGCTTTCCTGTTCCAGGACCCAGCTGCCTGTCATTCTGACGGACAGGTGCACAACAGAAAGAGAGAGAGAGAGATTGTGAGAGTGAGAGAGATCTGTGATGCAATGTAACTGACCAGGAGAGAGAGAGAGATCTGTGATGCAATGTAACAGAGAGAGAGAGAGAGAGAGAGAGAGAGATGCAACATAGGCTAACTGATTAACATGCACGCCACCGGGGCTGGGTGCCTGTCAGTGGACTGAACGTGCGAAGAGCCGGCGTATTTGCATACGTCTTAGAATCCCCTGCGATAAAAATACAATCAGTTGTAGCCGACTATGATGAATACTTTCTCCTTTTCTCCCAGTTGTCCGTTTGGGACTGGAACTCATAGATGCTGTGCAGGGCTGCGATAGCGAGAACTATTGCATCATAAGCTGGCGAGAGGGGAAAAAAAAAAAAACTGCGCACAGTTCCAAAAATAGCACAAGCCTTGTTAAATATTTTAGGCACTCGGCAGCAGAAGGGAGAGAGAGAGACTTCCCTAACCACAAACAAAAACATACTGATGCAGAACCATTCCAGCCAACCTGCATTTAGCTCAGAAATAGCCGGCATTTACTATCCTCGTCTTGACGCCTCCTGAAAAGGGCTCGGCTTTGCCACCCTGTGACAAACGGCCCTGCCCGAACTCGCTTCCTAAGCTTGTGGTCATGTCATGCAGCGACGGATCAAGCAAGGTTTATTCTGGCTCTGGCTTCGTTGGAAGTGATGCGAGGGGCAAAAAGACAGGAGATAATCCAATGCGAGGAAAGCGGTCTGGTTTTAGAACGGTAAAACTGTCCCGTGTCCAGCCAGCAATGCCTTGTCACAAGTAGACAAGGGTGTAGTATTGGAACAAGAGGGCACTAAGCCTCTTCTGCAAACCCATGCTAAAATATGCATGCACACCAGGACAAACAGGATAAAGTACGACTGGATAGTCTTCCTTCTGCAGCGGCGGCTTCTGGCTGAGAAGTGCTGTAGCAGGTCACACTCTGAGTCAAAACATTAGTCACTAAAATAAGTAGTCACTGTTGCTAGTCCCTATGTCCCTAAAAAGGCACAGGTGTAGCAGTGTTCAGGGATGTTACTTTGAACATAAGACAAAGAGATATGTCATATCATATCTGTTATTATTACGATGGTCGAAGCATCTCGATCCACCTTCTCCCTCATTCCAACTACGAGGCTTTGGCTGAATCCCATTCTCTGTACTCGCAGACTCCTGGACTCAAAGGCGTGTTCCCGTCGAGTCCACGGTGCTTAGGGCTGACCCATTGTGAAGTCCACATCAATGCTGACTTACCTGCCCCCGGAAATACGGCCGCCATTGCCGCCTGCAAGTCCACAGTCCACGGGTGCGTCGCAATACTCGAAAAATGTATCCTCCTTTCCTCCGCTACCACCTTGTCTCCTCCCTCTCTCCAATGTCCCAATATTTGCGCAGACGAGCGAAGTGACTCAAACTCGGCTCCTCGTCTCCTCTCAGCAAACGATACATTGAAGTTTCCTACCACGGAAGTCGCATTTCTGGGTGACATCATCGTGCTCACGCCCGCAGAGATTGAAAGACCATCTCACAGAATCTGACACGATCCAAACACTATCTGAGGCTAACCTAATTTTTGCAAGATATTTATCTTAAATTGTGAATGGTTCAGTAGATTATTATTATCACACATAGCATCCTGCCGGAAGGCTAGATTGCCTACAATGGAAAACAAAATGGCAGTTTGTTTTTGTGGCTCATATCCTACAGTCAAATTCTGCAATTTAAGACGGGGAAGCAGGTCTATTTATTTGCTAGTACATTAATGTTGCTTAAACAAACATGACTCTAAACATAATTATGCATGGCATGGCAGCTACCATTATTTCAGTATGTGAATACACACAAATAAATTCTTTCAACCAACTGTTTCCAATGGACGTATTTATTACCAACAAATTTGATTTCAGATGTTATCGTGGGAATACATTTGTTTTTTAGTGTGAACACTACCATAATATAAACATAATATAAGCCTGCAGATAACGGAGTCGGAGGAGAGACCTTTCATATGCGGCTTTGACTGCAGGCGACTGATCAACCAGCAGGGGTCACTAGATAGCAATGAACCCTATCCGACTGAAGCCTCCCATTCCAATCACTAATGGCACGGTTCGGATTTGATCCATGCACCAGAGTGCGATGCCTTAACCGAATGAGCCGTCCAGCTTTAGCTTGTTGAGACAAAAATTTCTACTTGAGAGAATTCTACTAATTGAGTGACTTTCTACTCATCATCTTGAGACATAAACCACATACTCACTCTCCGACTTGATTTAGCAGCCTTGTAGCCGATAGGGGCCCCCTGCTTGTCTATCAACACTACCGTCGAATCTCGCCTAATAATGTTTTTTAATCAGACTAGGGCGGGGCCATCTGCGCCCCCCCCCTCAGGGAGTGTGGGGGTGTTTGCTTAGCCAGTGGCAATATAGGTGCAATAAATTCAGCTTCATCACAAAACGCATGGTAGCAATGTATTCATAAACTGCATTGCTCTCATAGAATTAAAACAAAAGGTAGCTACTTTGTCAACTTTCCCGTGCAACACATTGTGAAAGGAAAACTGGAGAACTCTATAAGCCTATATTTGTGCTGCTGCTTAGGTCGCAGTGCCAGCATATATTTCTCCGTCTGTTCAAATTCAGCTTCTCAGCCCACATCCTACAGTATCAACCCAGGCAAATGCATTCACACACACACACACACACACACACACACACACACACACACACAAGTGTATGCACGCAAACAATAAACACATGCACGCCCCCATGCACACTTATGCGTACGCGCGCGCGCGCGCACGCACGCACGCACATTCGCACTCGATCACGCATATACAACCAGATGCCACACTTCGGTCTGTGATCTGTGATGAGGACAGACAGGGGGATTTTGTTTTTGTGATAAAGGGGACACAGACCTGCCTATTGGACGACTCCATGCAGATAAACCCGGAGGAGGAATGTTCTGACCAGCGTACCTCCCTCCCGCACTCCATCTCGCACATTTGTAAGGAGAGATCCAGCAGCAACGCGAGGCCCCGGCCCCATGGGCTCCTGTCTTTCAGTCGCATTTATTTCGCTATGCTGTGGATGGGAAAACCAGGCGAGTCTGTGCGCCGGCAGAAGTAGCGGAACTGTAGGAGGTCCGGCAACATCTGTCCACTGACAGCTTGATGTGCTCGAAAGTGCACGGACGATAGTGTGTGTGCGTGTGTGTGTGCGTGTGCGTGTGCGTGTGTGTGAGACGCACGTGTTTGTGTCTGCGCGTGGGTCTGTGTGTGTGATCAAAACTAGGTCAGTTCAATCAATTATTTTCAGACAACCTATGATATGTTAATAGATGCATCTTGAGTAAAAGAAAAGGACAGGAAACCAGAAAGGGAAAAAAAAGCAAGCTGGAACGTGTGTGTGGCGGGGGGGGGGGGGGGGGGGGGGGCATGATGATATCTTCATATGGAAAATGTTGTCAGGCTCAAGTCTCAAGCTTTTCCCTGATTAACACTTATGCACCTCAACATTTCAAAACAAAGAGATGAACCGCCCGCAATCGCGTTATGGACATGAACGCAGACAGCCAGCGACTGCGTACAAAAAAAAAACACCACGCTCTTCCTGTGCAGCACGAGCCAAGTGGCGGTCTGTCGGCCCAGAGATTTTCTTTTGACTAAAGCCTTTTGCCTTGGCTGCCACTGAGGCATCTATGCACAATGCATAAAGGGGTGGGGGCCTGGGGGGGGGGGTTACTGGCATCTCTCCCTCGCAGGCTATGGTGATGCGAGTGTCAGTCTTTCAGTAATTTATGAGAAACTTCATCTTCTCTCTCCCCTCCCAGCCCCCATCCCTGCCTCCAGCTGGCGGAGATGCAGGCTAGTTTTCATTATGGAAAGGGCTCTTCTCCCTCTGCACTTATTAGATCTGTGATTCCAGGAGTGCATTAGGAAATTAAATACGGGGACGTTGAGTCACTGTGGCCCTGCCTCAGCAGTGCCCCCCAACCCCCACCATTCTCTCTGTCTTCTCCCTTTCTCCCCTGCTTCTCTCCTCCTCCTCTTTTTCACTTCCTATACTTCTCCCCTCCTCTCTATCTTTATTGCCCTCTTTTTTCCCTCTCCCCCTCTTCTTTCTCTCTTTTCCTTTCGAGTGTAAATATGGGAATTGTGATGCGTCTTGTGGAACAGGTTTTATTGCTTCCCACAATGCATCAAAGGTCTCTCTCTCTCGCTCTCTTCCTTCTCAGATTCTTCCAATCCTCTGGAGGGCTGAGGCACCGTAGAATTGACGTTTCCCCTAACCCACCCCCGCCCAACCCCCCCCCCCCCCCCACTCTCCCTCCCTCCCTCCCTCTCTCTCCCCCAGGCCCAGCCCGGTCCAGGCCACACTGTGTGTCATTTGCTTTTGTCCGCAGTGCCCCTGCCCTGAGCAGAGACACAAAGCTGGCCCTTGTGATCTGGGGAGAGGACCGTTAAGGCCAGCAACAGTAACGCTCTTGTACGCGCTCGCATTCCGCAAATGCATTAATGAATAAACATGCGCAAAGACGCCCACAAATAACCCCTCGTATGATCGCTGCCTGGCTCCGGGAACATTCTTCATTTTCCAGGCACATAAGGAACTTTTGTTTGTTATTTTACATGTAGCTGCTGTTTGCAGGGTCTTTGTACTTATTGGCTTTCCCTCCTAGCCATCGGGTAGGCAATGAAATATTTGGAAAACAAGATGAAAGACACAAAGTAATTACTTCTCCTGTCATGTGATCATATTATTAGAAGATATTTATTCCTCAGAACAGTACATATATAATCCACAAAATATTAAAATGACCATGCATTAAATTAATTGAAGAATCACAATATTCAAGCAGTTAACCTTGGAAATACTTATTTACAGGAAAATGGATATTGCAATTAGTGGAAGTTTCGGAAAACATTGCGTAAGAAACTCAAGAGCAGAATGTAACCTGCAGGTACTGAAGGTGTAGAAAAACTGTAAGGCCGGAGGGCAGAGATGCTGTGCAAATACAGTTATTAGGGACGTGGATTTGACAGCGAGTACCCTGCTGCACCCTTGAGTAAGGCGCTTGTAATGAATGCCTTCATTAAAACTCCAGCTGTGTAAAATGGCGAATATCTAACATGAGAGCACTGACAGCCGCCCTGAGTAATTACATCATAATAATCATCATGATAATGAAACAATGTCTTAGGAGACACAATAAAGCATGACTCCGCTTCCTTACAACCACAGGAAAAAAAGAGAATCACAGGCATTTAAAAATGGAGGAGCAAACAGATTGAAGACAGAGTAGGAAATTTATGCGTGTGTGGGTCTGGCTGTATAGACTGAAGAGGTGCATAAGGACAGGCGTTTTTGAATGAAATTCAGCAGGAAATTGATTTAGGGTTGAGGATTTGTAAAAATCCAGGATGTGTCGACAATCCTTATGGAAATGTAATATACTGCATTATATTTTAAATATATTGTGACCATAAATTTGATATATTTACAATATACTGCAGAATATTCTTTTTCCATAAGGGGTATGCTTTGATGACCCCTTGCCCTATAACCTGGTGGTGTTGTGGTGGTTCTACTACCAATCTACTACTGACCTTTAATAGAGGGAATGAATGAATATGTATTTGCCCCCACTGACTGGGGTTGTTGGGAAGGTGGGGGCAATCACCTCCACTCGGTGAAGGAGGGGCAGATGGATGGACCATTCTGCAGCTATGTGTCACCTGTGGCTTCCCCAGTGCACTCTTTAAACCAAAAAGAAAAAACCCTTCATTGATCCGACTCCCATTCTGGTTCCGCCATGTCAAGAGCACAGGTCTGTCTCGCCAGTCCTTGACACCCCAGACACGTACTCACGCCGCCCGTCGCGAGCAACACGAATCTAAACACCGGGGGATGCGGTGGAACTCGCAAAATCTAATTCCATGAGACCCGTCACATTGTACCCGAGCTCGTGACCCACGCCGCTGCTCTTGGGGGATGGGGAGGGGAATTGGGTGGGCGGACAGCGGCGCTTCCTCTGATCCGTCATGGCAGCGCTTGAGGTAATTGCGCAGTCGTGCCTGAATGGGGCAAACTGGACACGGGGACAAACTCGCCTTTGTTCTTAGTCAGCCGCTAACCCACTTTTTACATTTTGTTTTGTGGGCCCAATGATGATGCCTTTCTCTCACTTAATGAGACAAGCCATTTGACCCAGATCCTCCTGCGATGTGGCGCATTGAAGAAGCGAGATCCCTGCTTATGTTACACTTGATTATATGCATGAACGGAGGCCTGTTGGTTTGGGGGCTGAAACACCGCGCTTAGGGGCGGCCATATTTAATTTTTTCTTGTTTTGTTTTTTTCATATAATCCTTCCCTCCATGAAATGAGTGGCACAATGCATATTTCAGAGCTTTCCCATGAGTGAAAAGCAAAACAAGGTACAAAATGTTTAAGTTGGTTATTTAACTGGTTGCATTGTGGTTGCATTGTGGGTTAGTTATTGATGCCAATTTATATTGATGTAGGAGTTGAATTAAAAACAACTATTCTAAATTAAATTGTACTAATTTACATTAGATTCATCAATGTTTATAACGAGCATTCATCATATATGTTTTCAATGATATATTTAGCTTCCTGACATTTTCAGAACTATGAGCCATTGAACCTTGTTGTATTTGATAACTATCGAAGGTTAGTGAGACTCAAAGATTTTTTGATGAGAATTGTTTTCATCAAAGTTAATTCTGTATGATCATATTTACTGTAACTGCAAATGAAAAATCATATTCATCTCTGGCATTCAAAATTATGAATTAAAAAAACAATCACACACAGTTTTCATCTTTTCAACCTCCAAGAAGGGCCTACTTAACAAAGCTTGAAATATCGATTTAATTGTACCGACGTGACATGTAGCCTATATCAGGCACGTTGCAAGTTGCTTCACATTTCCAATTGTCAAAAAATGTAGTCATTCTGAAAATATTACCATTACCTTGGATTATTTATACAACTGAAACATCTCACACACTGTGTCAGTCTTCAAAATGTCAGGAGTAAGTGACATCATTCCTCCCATATGAATAGTAGGCTACCAGGGCAGTTTGGTGTGGTCTTCGGATGCAGAATTGAGAAATGCTGTCCTCCACCCACACTATTTTCATCTTTTTTCTTTCTTTCACAGGTTTTCATTGTGTGGGAATGTTCAAAGATTGAGAAGGAATGACCGCTTCTGCCATCTTTTTTCCAGCACGCGCCAGGACATAGAGAGTAACATTCACTTTGAGAATACGCTCCTTAGGCATTTGCGTCCATATTAGTGGGACAGTAAGTGAGGGGAGGTGAAAAAACACAGACCTCTGGGCACTGATGAATTGGTGGACAAGTATCGGTAGTTTTAAAAAGGAAAGGAGTGCACTCATTTCAAAGCACTCAAAATTCTCTAAGGAATGATGTGGCACTGTGAGAGAAGGTTGGAAAGGACTTGCTGGATTGGAAGGTTGCAGATTAATATCTTACTTCTGGGACCAATGGGGAGAGAAATCCTATGGTCACTGTAGCGCTGAGTGTTTTCACATGAAATTTAAGAAAAGCTAACTGTGTTCTAACCCTGTGAAGAGCACAGTAGCACTGAGTATTTTCACATAAAATCTGAGGAAAGCTAACTGTGTTCTAACCGTGTGAAGATTATCTTCGGGGCTGATGCAAAGGCTGCTTATTTTCTCGGATGAAGAACTAGACCGTCTCTCTTGATTTAAACAGTGACGTCAGAGATAAATCTATGCGCATTAATGCTGTGAGTTGCTTAATGATCATATTTGCGGTTGGGCCTGGACTTCAGCGGTGCAGCGGCACAGTGAACAGAAAAGGCGCGGAACACGGCGCTCTAATGACATACCGGTTTAAAAGGAGGCTCCTATTAATTTAGTGACTTGTAGGGAAGAAAAACATATTTCTCTAATTAACAGGTGCCTGCATGTCAATTAAGCACGGCCTACATCTCTCGCACAACACAGCAACGTGATGCGCTTCACTGTCACGTTCCTCTCCTGGTTTAACCTCTTCCAACAAAACCGACCTGCAGTTACACATCTTATTTTCCTACATGATGGCAAGCAGTTCAGCATGCCACAATCCCTTTTACATGAATAACGTTATAAAAAAATGCCGTTTATAATGTTGTATGATATTCACTTGCAGGACACATATCATTGTAGGAAATAAGCAGCCCCGGGTGCTTCACAATATAGCAAAAATGATAATGCATTAACATTAAGAGCAAAAATAGTCGTTTCTTCATCTCACAATTAAATTTAGTGTTTTTCTTTGCCTCACAAATAATAAGACTCTTCATACACATACCATGTAGTTCACACTTCGGATTGAAAAGCAGTCTTTTAACGCGACGTCCCTTGGTTACTGAGACGAGTAAATCAGAGAAAGGGGAGGGGGAGGTTATGACAGGCGACGCAGACCCGTGCTGGAAAACAACAGTGTGCGGAGATAAAAACCCCAACCTGGAAAACAACTGCAAAAATGGCTTCCAAAAAATGTTCAAAGAACGTCAGACACATGTGAAGTTATGGCGACGTGGCTGACAGCAGGCAAGAGAAACCCCGGGCGGCGGAGTATGACAATGATGGGTAAAGAATTCCTATTGAAGTAAAAATGGCCAAGCAAACACATATCAGCTCTATGTTTAGATCATGATCAAGTGTTTCAGAAAGAGGTCAGTATGCACTCTGCTTTAGCCTTTTTTCTTTTCATGGTGCGACAAATAAAATCCCTCCAGAATCAACAAAATATTCAAGGTGAACACCTTATATATCTAAAAAACAATGTGTGCAGGAATAAGGCGCTCGTTTCAGATAGTGTGATCAAGACAACAAGCACCGCTGTAAGAGTCGACTTAAACATTTGACTGTGTGCGCTCACCAATGAGATGATCTGAGCTCAACTGCTGTTATCTCCGGTCTTGCTTGTTTGCTGTTGACGGAATGTGTAATAGCTTCTGTTCAGGCGAATAGTTTGCCATGCAGCTATGGGCAGGCCAGTTTTTTCAGGGTTGTTTTTTGAACAATTTAAATTCAGGAAAATAAACTTTGTTTACTTGCGCTCACCCACAATAGGCAACCAGCTGGATTCCCAATTGTGTTGGGTTACAAGCGGGCTTTCGCATGCAGTCTACCTTGACTGATATATAAACTAATAGAATCTTCTCTGGAATTAAGGAAAAAATTCCCTGTAATAAAACGAGGGCTTGGGGTTGTTCGATGGGAAAGTTAAACCCAGGGAACATGTTTAGTCCAGCATACCAAGCACTGATAAATCTCCTCTTGTAATAGCTGTTTATTAGTTGTGTACACAGTATACTGTACACATTTTCCTAGTAGTTATTTCAAATATTTCTGACTTATTTTAAAACTAATTAAATCATTTATAAATCCCATCAAGCAGGTCCAGCTAAAAAGGATCTGTTACTAAGGTCAATTTGGACTCTACAGTTGTAGATGTGGAAGAAACTCTTTAAATGTGTTTGTGTGTTTGCGAAGACACTGTGTACAAGACACTCTGAGCTTTTATCAGAAGTGGGACTTTAGATATATTTTCAAAGTTGCTGATACATTGTAGGCCTACAGAAGAATTTTGAGCAAAGAGCATCACCAGGCAATTCCTGACCAAAATCATCATTCAACGGTAAAATACTCTTTAATAATTGATGGGAGCTAAATTATTATTAGATATCATCATATAAACACCAATATGGCATATGACACATGGCTCTCAACTCTGGAAGTTACACTTAAGGCCTGAGGCCATGTTTTCTGGTACCAAAGTGGAAGGGAAATGATAAATATCTCTTTCAAAATATTTTATTGCACACAGCCTACTGATGAGTTTCACTGCTACAGTCAATTGCTGTAGGGGCTATGAGGCACTGCTGTACTGCCTTTGAACTACAAAATGGTATTATATAGTGAAATAAAAACAGAACCCACAAAAATTAGCATTAATCACATGCATGTATGTCATGCATATAAACTTAAAACACAGCCTCACTCTCTGGCAAGTAGAAACCGCATCCTTATCAGAGTGAGTCTTGCGTTCCTCAAAGCTGACTGCAACCCAGCAGCGTTTTCTCTGTGTTGTTCTGCTCAGCCAGAAATAGATGCCAGTACTTTGAAATGTAAGTATGTTAAAAACAGATAAACAAACAAAAACAAATGAAACTTTCATCTTAATCCCTGCTCTGACATTGTGAGTGTAGGCTGTCTGTTTGATGATTTTGTCTGATAGGTGGGACACAAATTTCCGCAAAAAAATTGTAACAGGTGAACATTTTGCTCAGCCATGTTTTTTGAGTACTAGCACATTCTTTATAGTGTCAGGGGATGTTGAACTATATGTATTTTTTCTATTTCCCTCTCAAGAACACTGAAACATATCTACACACACACACGCATGTGTATTTATACATGTGTGTGTATATATGTATATGTATAATATATGTACACATACATACATGCATACATAAATACAAACGCACACAAGTGAACTACAAATACATAACTGATCTATATTGTAGAGAAATAACGTTTGTTTGAGAGAATTTGATTTAAAAATAAGCTTTGATTGAAACACTATTGCTTTTGTCCTATTATACACATACGGGACAGCTCATTAGACAGTTATAGTGGTGATTACATATTATTTTAAATTATTTAAAGAATTGTACTCTTGACAGCGATGCAATTGTTAGTCCCATGTTATTGTACAAACCTCCAAATCATTATTTTCGCATTACAAAAAATGCTATTTTTGCTTGCTTGATATTGCGGAAGTTTGTAGAAGCAGTGAGGGTAACAACAAACTCCAGTCCTATGTACCTCTGTTATCATTTGTTACAGTTTGTAACCCTTCTTCGAGCACGGTGTTTTGACACCCTTTGCATTACTGAAATCCTTTAACTTCAATGCAACCCATATAGTGGCTCCCCACATATTTTGATTTCTGCATTTCACCACTGTTGATTGGTTTATTCTCTTGTCCACAGATGACCCATAAGAAATGAATGTTTAAATATGTAGCCTATTGGGAAACGTTCCTCCACACAACGTAGCCTTTGTTCAGGTGAACCACCTAGGAAGCCGCAAATAGAAGCGTCATAATTTAAAGTATAGGCGTCGTCCAGATTGGTATAGTGGTAAGTGGTATACATATTTTTATGTGTAACAGAATTCAAATTCAGTTATCAATTAATGTATGTCAGTCATTATTTTCGCCACCCACACTTGACACGGACCTTCTCCGAACACACATTCAATAGTCTGCCAGCTAGGTTAACAGTCAAACCGACAGAACATGGAAATAATTCTCTCGAGTCCAATTTGATAAGAATACCAACATTTTCTTGAGTTACAAAAAACAGGTTGGAAACCAACGATTAGACAGAGTATTCGCTATACATAGCCATATGTCGTTTTTGCTTTCAGGAGTTCATGCTGTGGTCAAAGCTATCTATCATGGATTTCGGTTAGCGAAATGCAATTAAGTGTTTGTGAATAATGCGTCTGTCACATAGTTGTGCGCTGGGTGTTCTCACAACTTCCTTTGTCATAGGCTAGCCTATACGATTCAATGACTCGTCGGTTCATCTGGTTTATATTTTGTAATCACTAACAACCTCAAAACAATAAATGTTTCAAACCAATAAAGTGTTGTTGTTTTTGTTGTTATCTATCGAGTTCATACCATATGCTAACTAAACCCAAGGACGAGAATCACAGGAAGGCTTAGCTCCGATGTTGGCTACTTTGCATAAGATTAACAAATTCTTATGACGGAAGTAGCCTGTCAAATGCACGTAGCTTCTGTAGACTATAGCCACTGTAGATTTTTGTTATAAAACAAATAGGCACACTGGCTTCCAGAATCATAAATGGCATGCGATAACGTCGTCTCGCCCAGTCCACATGCAATTGTCACATTTGCCGTTGGCCGACGATTTCAGCACTGCACTTAAGAAAAACTAATATACATTATTAGCCTACTTCAGATCATACCGATACGAGTCCATGCCTAGTTCTTGAAAGTTCAGTGGTAATACCACTACTGGACACCCGCTAATGGCATTTGGGGGAGCCGAGAGTGTTTCGTAAAGTGCGATGACAGCAGGGCATTGTTTTATGTGGCTGGCAATCCCCATGACCCTCTTGAATACACGATAATGTTTCCAAGAGTTGCAGAATAAGCAAAGCAAAATTAGAACACCAGCATTAACGCCAGAAACATTTTCAACAACAATTAATTAGAGTCGGTTCTTACCTGTTTTCATATGGGGTTGAAAAGATAGATGAGGTCGAAAATATATATTATATATTCCCAGCTGATGTCCACATTGTCAGTAAGAAGCTTTAACTGTAGCAAATAATCCTGATGTCACCGTGTAACAATAAACCAGAGAGAGAGAGAGAGAGAGAGAGAGAGAGAGAGAGAAAGAGAGCAAGAGAGAGGGATATGCAGGCAGCGGCCGTGGGACTACCCTATCCAATTACAACAGACAAATGAGAAGCTAAAAGAAAACAATGCACTCTGGGTAAGACCATCTGCCGAAGTACCATGTTAGCCACCGCACTTCTGTATTATCTGACCGTAACCTATCACCCCGTATGGGATGTAAGACTAGTCTAAAAAGGAAATAAAATGGGACCGTATCTTAAAACGATTTGAGATTTCAGTGTCAGAGACGCATCCGACCTCCAAGAAGCCTCCCCCTTTCTCCGCTGCGATTAAAGAAATGTTTTCACTCGAAACGCAAGCGCTCAGCACTGTTGGAAGGAGCTCACTACTTCCCACAAATGCAACGCGGCTTCTATTTTCTAGTGCTGTGCATCTAAAACTATAAATAATTTTCTTCTTTTTTTCAAGATTAAAGCTTCGACTCTATACTTGGAACTGAATCGAGTTTAAAGAGCTGTCATGGCTATTGTCCAACTGACGCAGATTTAAGTAGCCTGTTATTGTCTAGCCTATACAACCTATGGGCCATCAACATAATCGAAATACTCATAATTTGTATTTGACAGTAGTTTGAAAACTGATAAAATAGCTCATTCCGGGGGGGGGGGGGGGGAAATCCTACACGCTTCACAGCCTGTGCTGGGGGTGTATATGAGGAAAATGGAGTTACAGTAGCACTGAATTGATGAGCAGTGGCAATAAAAACACGATACAGATACAGGATGGTCTATGTAGCCTACGCTGCAGTATTATGGAAGACATGATGCATTTTTTCAGTCAAACCACAAGGTAGCTACATACACAAGACAAACAAACATCAGTTTTTCAATGTTAAAGATTGGAATCTCACACATGCGTGTAGCCTACAAGTAGCCTACATTTTTGCACGTGTAAATTGTAGGCTACTCAGAAAGTTGAAAATGGCATGATGTGTGTGTAACTGCTGTAACGCATGATGGAGCACAATGAGCTTGCCTCACACCGACTCACAGAAGGCATTTTATTCATTTTGTCGCTGAGGGTAGAAAGATCCTGTCTTATCAGATGCAATAAAGACGGCAAGTGGAAGTCTGGACATGATGACACGACAACCTCTCCCGGTGGGTGAGGAGCTTACTACGTGCGCAGCCTTAAACCACAAGTATAATACCGGTTCCGGTGGATTTATTGTTCCTTATGCTGGTGAAATCCGCACCTCAGAGCACCCGCGCGCCCTGGGAGTGCGGGAGTATGGCGAGAATGTAAAATTCTGTATGACAGTGTTGCGCCACAATCCGCAGCCATATACTGCCCTCTAGCGAAAACAGATACGTTTAACATTTGATAGTTCAAAAACACGTACACAAATAAATAAAAGAAAAACAATAATCTGACATCTTTTCGGAATTTAATGAAAATCACTGTAATTGCATAAATGAACAACAAATAATAATTTAATTAAATATATGATCCACGTGTTCAAATGGTTTGTGAACTGGATCATATATTTACTATGGAGGATTATCGGTTAATATTCATTATGTTTACATCCAGACATTAAAATAACTAATATATGTCACCCTTTGTCTAGATATTCCTTTAGGACAAATACATCCTGTTGTTTTGTAGTTTGAAATTAATATTATGTAACTGAGATAGAGACATATATACACCCACACGTATCTCCCTCCAATGTTTCTGAAGAACCATAAACCAGGATGAATTAGCTTGTATAGACATAGCTACCTCTTTACAGAATGCTTTTTACCGCCATTTTGTTGGAACACTTTATTCTGTTCATGTTATTTTTACCTTGAATGTGGCCTTTGTGTTTTTAGAAAACACAAAAAACACAGCAGGGTCTTTTCCCAATCATCGACTTCTGTAATTGTCTGACTCTGGTAGTTTAAATTTTACTGTCCCCGGGCCTAAAGATTTTGGATGAAACAAAGTGTGCGTTGGGTGCAGTGCAGTTCAGTCCAATTGCCCAGAATGTTAACAAGGCAGGTGGGGGCTGAGCTAGGGCAGCAAGCCCAATCATGACAGCCAGTGAAAGATTAACAAGCCAGAAGAGTTTACCTCCTACTGTCCAGTAATAACCTATGCAGCTATACTGTGCAGCTAGTCAGCAATCCACTGGCTCTTAATAGAATCTTTTGCCTGAAGCACAAGCCTAACAATCCAGTATGTCATTCACAAAGTGGGCCTGATGGCAGACAGGACAGGCGATTGGTTTTATTTTTCTGTGAGGGTCTGTGTACACACACATCTGAGTGTGTGTGTTTATTTGTGTGAGTGTGTACGTGCAGTGCAGTGCAGTGCAGCTGGGCCAGGTGTCCTGGATGACCTCTGAGTGACATGATTCAATACAGCAGTCAAAACGTCAGACTATTGGAAGACTGGTATGTGGTTTCTCTGTGCATTGTGGTGCTAACACGTGTGTGTTTTAAGTTGTCTCCATTTCCTCTTAATACAATCTCCTTTATTCAAGTATTTGTTTTATGGAGTCAAGATACAAAGCACAGGAATCAACACAACAGCAATCATGCCTATGTGCTGTGCTAAATTTAGCTACACAGGCAGCTAAATCTGTGACACCTTGACAGGTGAAACACGTACAGGTACAGGTACAGGTACAGGTACAGTTACGGGAAAGCAGTCCTAAATGCATTTGGACGTCTTATGGGCAAGTGTGCATATTCCACACTGCCTACACACACTATTCCATGCACAAGTTTGAACAGACTGGCGCACACAAGTGTGAACTACGTCATGTTCTGCAATGCAAAGCTGGCACAGGCTATAATTCCTGAGCAATGTGGGCGTTACCAGGAAAAAGCCAGAAAGTTTGCAAATGGCGATCGTTCTATTGGTTGCGACAATATACTCCATGATTGGAACTCCTGTCTGTTTTCAAGTGAGTAAGATGATACCACGCAACTATTTTTTCTTATTTTATTATCCCTGCCGTAAGCCAGGATGGAGATTGGGTTGAACAGACCCGTCCATCTCTGTGACTGGAATGGGGCTCGAGCAGCTCTTGAGAGACCATGGGAGTGGGCGGCAGCAACGACCGACTGACCAACAGCTGTCCTGCGTGAGGACAGCCCCCTCAGCAGACGCAAAGTAACATTTCATCCCTGGGGAGGGATTATCAGTCAAGAACGTGCAAAGGAAACTCCACAACACCCCCTCACACCCCACACCCTCTCGCCCTCATCCCCATTTGCATCTCCTCTATCATGTCAACAATCCTCTATGAGCATAACAGCATAAGAAGTGGTGTAGCTACAATTGAGAAGTCTTGGCAGGGTGATGGAGAAGCATGGGAACAGGTGCCGCAACATAATAGGGTGTGATAAACAGCATCACACACATAGATAGATATATGAGGTAGATATATCTTCTTTCACAGTTCGAAATAACAGTAATTATGGTCAGGATAACAGCTGTGGAGGAACGTTTAACAGTGCATACTTATGACGTGCAAGTTTTTCTTTTCTTTCTCCATTTTGAAATGCTGCCCCCTGCTGGATTGAGTGGCAGCGTGTGCCCAGGGCTTCTAGGATGTGGAGGCTAGACCCAGGAAGCCCTAAAGCACTGGGTCAGAAAATGGCAGACTCTCCATTTAGTTTGATTCATGTGCTTATCAGAGCATGCCTTTGCTACAGGCATGATATTACTCACATTGCCAGCTGAAATTACAAGTCACCGGTCTCTTCATCATTTTCTTTAGGAATGCATTCATTTACATGATTATTTGAATTGATCTACCATATGTGGATTTGTGAATTTAACCCACTGGTCATACAGGTGTATTATATACAGTAATTAGATGCTTTGCAAAGAACGTACATTGATTAGAGGCTATGCAAAACATTGTGGTTGGTGCAGTGATTACACGAGCGATCATATGAAATTTTGCCATGGTACATGTGTGGACTATTGTCTAGGTGCCCTAGTAAATGGACCATGGACTTTAGTAATTATTACAGTATCAGATTTCATATGGGGAAATTTAAGCATAAGCATAATTTAATATGAGCATAAGATGGAGTGAATCTTAAGAATACTACCAATAATAATATTTCTAAGAATGAGCTTTTCTTATCGAGGCAGTGTGAGCATCATAACAAAAGATCTCTTGTGGCAGCGGTACAGAAGCCAGACGGTACTCTGCTTAGTGGCCGAGGTTGATGACAAAGATTCTCCACTAAAGAGCTGACACTGGGCCTGCACCAGTAAATATCACTTTCTGTGGTG
This sequence comes from Synaphobranchus kaupii, assembly GCA_029718625.1. Classification (NCBI taxonomy): domain Eukaryota; kingdom Metazoa; phylum Chordata; class Actinopteri; order Anguilliformes; family Synaphobranchidae; genus Synaphobranchus; species Synaphobranchus kaupii. The sequence continues at coordinate 91,875,955 of CM056380.1, forward strand.
ATTCTTACATGGACACTCAAACAAACCAGGCCTGCCACTGCCACTGACTCTTTGTGTATTACATCAGATGAGACGTTCCACAGCAGACCTGGGTCACATACATATCAACTCTTTGGATAAGGGGTTAAATTAATTGGAATTCAATTGAGTTTTACTTGTAGTCTTTTTCACTAAGACTCATGCGCAAACCGAGAACATAGAACATAATTCTAATTTGAATATTGGTGAAAATAGATAGACTTTTTAAATAGTTATTGCAGATTCTTTTAAAATAAAGAATAGACTAGTGTACACGGTAAAATGTCCAGTAGTTAATTCAACTCTAACAGCGTACAGCGCCTAATCTTGCCAGAGCAGGCTCATATGTACACTGCTAGAGTTGAATCAACACTGGACATTTTGCTGTGAATTTACTGTGTATGAAGGGGTTAAAGTGTTTTGTTGCCAGGTGTGTTCACAATGAGCACACTTTAGAGTGGGGTAGGCGTCCTCTTCTAACCATCACAATGGGTGTCATTAATATAGGCCAAACAGTAATCTTGCGGTTAGATATGCGGAGGGGGAGGTGAGAGTGTCTTGTACTGTACGTCTCATTATCTTTGAGAAATATTTCAAATATCTCAATTATAATACCTTTGACATTTTGTCTTTTTTATTGCCTGTCATGCCCAGAAAAACTTCCACTATTTAGTTAGAGCTTAGACAGACATACAGACCACTCTGGAGAACAGTGGAGGAAGTTTGGTCTCAGAGCAGGGTATGAAATGAACATTTACCACCAGCCAAATGCTGGTAAAATTTCCATTGTGGCTAGCAGCCACTTTGGCAGGTAACCAACCAGATTGTGTTATATTGTAAAAGGTAATGCGGCTGGTAAAATGTTGAAAATGGCTGGTGATTTTTAGAAACCACAAGCTACTCTGGCTAGTGGGTGAAAAAAGTAATTTCATGCCCTGGCTCAGAGCTTGTCTTTAAATCAACACTTGTTACAATATGTAACCAGATCAAACAAATGGCCTTCTCCAAATTAAACCAATCACCAAACCAACAACTAACAAAAATACGGCGCCCAGTAGGTGCCCACTAGTGGCTCGCCATCAGCACAGCTGTTGGTCTACCAGTGTTTTGCAAATTGGCTCAACAGCGGTCCGCATGCAGACAGCTTAGCCGAGATAGTCAAGAATGCAAAATAGTTCCTGAATGTAGCGGTTTCCATTTGCGAAACACTGGAGGACCAAGAGCTGTCATTGACAGTGATTTAATAGGTGATTTTCTGGTGAGAAGTGGCAAAGGCTAGGTTTGCTTTGAGGTTATATTCTTACATATGAGAATGTCTTGGGTGCAAGGGCATACCAAAGCACAGCTTAGCCTGAGCACAGACTGCAAACTGAATAATTCAGGGCCAGCTGAGTGTCAGCCCAAGCTCAGAGAATCTGCAGCTAAATGACAGGGGGCGGGTTCTAGTAAAGCAATGCAGCAGTTTTTGAGGGAACGGAACCCTGCATTATTGATGGAGGGCACCTGCCACCTTCCATGGCTAACATTTTACACATGCCCCAATTACATGGTAGAAACGCTTAGAAATTTGAACAAAGCATCTCGCTTTCAGGGTACGTGAGGGAGCGACGTGGGAGCAGAGAGCCGAACACAATCCATCTCCATCTATCCTTCCCTCCTCCTTTCCCACTCATTTCCCCCTGAGTCAGCAGGGAAGGTTAGGCCCAAGGCTCCAAGCCTGCTAACACTATAGTCCACCCACTTAGTGGTGCTGTCCCTGCAGGTCAAGCTCTTTATCCACACCCAGTGGAGACCTCTCTCCCGCTCACAGAAAAACACAAAGGCGGAAAATGCACGCCTTCACACCGACAGGGTGTTTTTCACAGAGAGAACAAGGCAAATAATTAGAGCTAGGCCTAGTCAACAGCAAGCTGATCAAACGAGCCCGACTGCCAGATGTCCAAATGAAAGGGTTCTTACTGGGAAGGGGAAAGCAGGGTGGGCTCACTGCTGAGTACGTCAGCATGCGCGCCCAGCGGAGATACCGCCACATGCTCCTGCTCACGTGTGTTAGCGGCACTGACTGAGAACGAGAACCTCAGCTGCGCTGTACAAGAATATATGAACCCCGAAGCAGGAAATGATGACGGTGGTGGTGGTGATTAATGATGAGGAGTAATAATGATAATTTTTGAGGATGATTAATGTTGATGTTTTATGATAATTGTGATGATGATTGAGTGTGGTGAGGATGATTGACAAAGGAATTGATTAATGCTGAATATTTTATGATGATTGATAATGATGATGACTCAATATGGGACTGCAGTCATCCAGAAATGGGCAGTGTTTCAAGTAGCCTACATGTATTTTAAATGTTTATTTGTATATCTATTTCATATGTAATTGCAAGGTTGTTGCACATGTTTTTGCCCATTCCTGCCACTGTCCACATTTTGAGGAAGCACAGATGAAATGAAAGGCAAAGCACAACATCAGAATCGGGCTTCACAATGTACCCTTTAAAATATATATATTTTTAAAATTATCACTGAGATATGAATGTGTGATTGGACAGCCAGAGGGAACGCTGAAATTTGTTGTTGTTAGGCATTCGTTTACGGACACCCGGTACCCTCCCGGTCGTATGATGGGAGGAGACTGGGAAAGGTGTGACATATGACAGTACTGAACGCGTATATAGACAGGACAGCGGCTTCTGTACACAGACCCACCCATAAACATGATTGATTAATCGAGAAGAGAAACAATGACAGCTTCACTCCACTTTTTGACAGTGGACTGTCATCACTATCAAGTGACTCCATATAAGCCCGACATCCATTGATGTTTATTTTGTCAGTTGAACTACCCGATCCATGGCCCCCTAGTGATAGACGTACCCATCCCAATTACAGTATTCATGTTTGTATGAAATTATAAACTACAGCTTCAAGAAAACCCCAGAAACTTTGACGCTGGATTGGTTAAAAGGGTCGCTGCTTGCGAAAACCTCAGCCGCTTCTGTTACACTACAGGGCAATAAAATAGCAGGGTGCTATTGATAACCCAAAGCACTTACGAACCTCGTCATGCCACAGTGATAGCCACAGACTGTAAAATGCAAAACACGCTAAAAATATCATGTTCAGATATAGAAACAATAGTTTTTTTTTTTTATGTTGTTCAAATAAGAATCCTAAAGATTGTTTCAAATTTCTGAATGATACAGCCTCTTCTTCAATTTGAACTTTAAACCATGGATGTGCAGTGAATATTTTTTGAGATATTGACATTTAAATACGACTAGTACAAACTAGGTGAAAATTGCCTCTGGAGAGCCAAAGTCAATATGGTTAATATTTTACCAATACAAAACAACAAAAAGTCATGTCCAACATTTTATTAAACCAAGCTTAGTGGATGTCAACGGCATTTTTACAGTTTTTTTAACGATTGAAAAAACAAGGCTAGCCAGTTTGTCGACATCCTTAAATATTTGCAATACGTGTCTTCATCCAGCATTTCACACATCTGCTTCACTAGAATATATTCTCCCTGTTTTCTCCTTGTTTGGTTTATGGGATGGACGGACCACCTTTTTTCAGTTTACGTTGTTTCTTTTAACAAAAGTAGATTTAAATAAAAAATGTCTTACTCTATGATTTCAATAATTATACAGGCACCACTGTGTTTTCAGAGATGTAAACAAATGGTCAGGATTTTGGCATCTCGTTACCACAGAGACAACAGAACTCCCCCTGCAGGCCTTTGCCGAAGTATACTGTACATACTACTTGACTAAGGAGTATACATACTACTTGACTAATCCTGTACTTGACTAAGGAGGCTGCTGGATGGATCATTTGGTTAAGACACCAAGCTCTGGTGCATGGATGACCCCCACTGCTATGGATCAAGTGCTGACTATGGCCAGTAGCTCCATAGGGCGACACCCAGAGTATCAGATGGTTCAGACGGATAAGGTGTGGATATTATTGCTCTTAAGGGACTGCCACTGGCTGAAAAGGGCTCCCGTAAGACTGCATGTCAAAGCCGCATATAAAAGGTCTTCCTCAGATGCCGCTGTGTGAGCTTAGCTGCAGTCTGCGATGCTAAAGGCTCATTCCATATCATCCAAAAAAGTGGATTTCAACACCCACCATCTCAGATTGTTCTGAAATGTTTCTTGTAGTTAGAAATAAATAAAAGCATTTGTGTAACATTATTTTGTAGAAATATAATTTGATCTGTGAGAAATCAAGCTAATTGAGGCACCCAAATTGAACATTTTATTTTGGTACGGTTCTGTATTTATTTTGATAATATTCTGTAAATAAAGTACCCAACATCCTATTTGTACTAAACTGCTTCCTGATAATGTGCAGGGGAAAATAACCATCACCATATTCACTGGGAATACATTCGATAGTATAAAGGAACAGTCCTCCAAACCATAGCTCCATGCTACTGACCAAACATAATGAACTGATGCTATATACCATCTGTGGTGGTGGGATCAGGGTGGGGTTTGTGGGGGTCCATGGGTGGATTTTGACCATTTATTTCAATTCCTCATGTCTTAATCATCATTAGGAAGGAACTTGGTCCATATTGGATGTGAACCATAGCAAGCTAAAATGACCAATTTGGGTGCAATCAATTAGCTTGATTTTTCCCTGCCTGTTCCCTACCTGTGTCCAGTCCTGTGTACCATCCAGTTCCTGTTCTCCTTCCTGTCCAGCCCTCCTGCCTACCTGCCCTTCCCTGTCCTAGCCCTGCTCCTGCCCTTCGACCTCCTGATCCCCTGCTCTGACGGATTTCCCGGTTCTGACCCCTGCCTGTTCCTGGACTTTACTTTTGCTCATCCTGCATTGCCCTGTTCGCTGGACATTGACCCCTGCCTGGAACTGACAATGAGCCTGCCTTACCTGTATTGTTCTGTTTGCTGGACATTGACCCTTTTCTGTCGACTACGAATAAAGCCTATTCCTATTACTTTTGGTGTCTGCGATTGGTTCTGATCAATTCTCCTAACACGTTTTCAGTCTGTGGCAGAGACTTTGCTGTCCTGATTGTAGTAGGGACCTCATTCCGTCACCTTGCGACCTCACGTGTTCTGGATTTTAAAATCCACACACTTGCAGAGGAAAAAATGACACTGACACCCCCTTCCTCTCTCTTCTCCTTGCTTCACATCTCATGTGACATTGCCCCAGTCCCAAGTCTCCTGGCCCTGGAATCTGAATGGTTACACATGGCTTTGATATTGGGGAGTAAACTAATTATAAGAGATTTCAAGTCAGGGGGCTGTTGGGTCACTCATTCTGTTCAGGCACTGTTCTAGTTTAAGGATGAGCCCCACAGTCTGGCATGGAATCTGGACCGTGCCAGTCCCTACTATGGCCAGCAACCCCACAAGACAATGAATCTCATCATGAACCAGTGACCCCCGCAGGTCCATCCGAGCCCTTGAGTCTGCCTGTTAAGCTGCACATGAAGTGTTTTCCTCCGACTCATGTCTGTACGAGTCAGACTTACGAACTGCGATGTAATAAGAAATGGCAGCTGACATTATGTTCTTTGGAGGACAGCACATGCTTGTCTGCCCTCTTTTGAATCAATGCCAGAGGTTGTGGCAATGAGCGCTGATAAAAATACAACTTGGGGAGGAAAGGGGAAAAGCATAACAAAAAGATATTGGAAATGTGCTGACAGGTTCTCCCTCTGGGAGTGGCACGTTCAGTCTGGCGTCTTCTGTGAGACTAGCATTCAGACTGACGAACAAGCTTGTGACGGGAGAGTGAGACCTCCTGAACATCCCAAAAGCAGGAGATGCCATTTGCTGCTCAGAGGTTATGTGATTATGTTTTGTTCAATCTGACTGATTGATTTAGTGTTTGTGTACACTAATAAAAAATGCACATACTGTATAGTGATCAGAAACATGTTGGGACAGTATGTAAAATGCAAATAAAAGCAGAAAGCAGTGATTTGTAAATTCTCTTTTACATGTATTTAATTGAAAACAGTACAAAGAAAACATATTTCATGTTTTACCTTATCAAGTTTATAGATTTTTTCAAAAAAGTTGGGCAATAAAAAGACTAGGAAGGTGGTGGAATGTTCAAAAAACACCTGTTTGGAGCATTGTAAACAGGTTTATAGATAACAGGTGATGCTACCATGACTGGATATAAAAGGAGCATCCACGAAGGCTTGGGCGTTTACAAGCAAGGATTGGTCGAGGTTCGCCACTTTGTGAAAAACTGTGTGAGTGAATAGTCCAACAGTTTAAGAACAACGTTTCTCAACGTACAATTGAATTTAGGGATTTCACCATCTACAGTCCATAATATTATTAAAAGATTCAGATCTCTCAGGACGGCACTGCATTCAAACTGACATGCTTCTGTAATGAATATAAGCACATGGGCTCGAGAATACTTCGGAAAACCGTTGTCAGTAAACACAATTCGTCACTGCATCTACAAATGCAACTTAAGACTCTAGCCAGTAGCATGGAATATCTTTTAAAACCAGTGTACACAGTTATATAGGACAAATCAAATGGCATTAATTAATTGGCTACATGGAAAATAAAATCAAAATGGCCGCCAATTCAAGATGGCAGCGACCAAAGCGTACATGAACATATGCCGGTGTTCTTTGAGTGTCCTCATGATGGAGTTATCAATAGACATACCCGTACACATACATACACAAAGTTGCTGCACTTAAAAACTTGCCTGTACTAAGCCAATAAATTTGGGTGTGGCTTTTTATGAAAAAGCAAATCCCAAACAGTTAGACATAAAGTCATGAAATCTGATATGTCTATTGATAACTCATGAGGACACCCCTAAAGAACACCGGCATATGCTCATGTACGCTTCGGTCGCTGCCATCTTGAATTGGCGGACATCTTGATTTTGTTTTCCATGTAGCCAATGAATTACTGCCGTTTGATTGGTCCTCTATAACCCAGTGAAAATAAAGTACTAATAAGTACTAGATTAAGCTGCAAATTACGCTGGAACAGTATGCAACATATGGTTGGATAAATGGCTGTAAGCTAACAAGGGTCTGAGGTATCAAACGAGCCTCCAACCATCCACATCTACCGCCATGCAGTAGATGTGGATGGATCATTTTAAGGGTTTTCTTCTGACTTCTTTTTTATGGATGGATGAAATATGCATGAAAAACCCTCTAAGGCTGAAAGTCTGCACTGTCTTTTACCTCATTGTCACTGTTCCCTTTCAAATCCAATGAGACCTACGTTTGTTGTTGGGGATCAAAACCGAACCCAACCTGGCTTTCTTCTTATTGGACAGGTAACATAACGTTACTGCAGAGCATGTGAAATATATTGTGATGTTCCTAGCTTGCTTGCTAACGCGATCACTAGGAAAATACTGTCTGAGTGGATAATGTTAGCTAGCTAAGTTACATCGATTCAAACCCGACTCCCGGGGCTGATCTGGCTGGTTAGTTAGTTGGCTAGCTTGCTGTTTACAAATTAAGGTCAGCTAATGTTCCAGTATAATGCCAAAAACGTCTGTCCTTTCAGAACCTGGTATTTTGTACATTTTATGTGCAATAACTCCAGTCTACTCACGCCACTCTCATCATCTGTTTATAACTAACGTTAGTTTAGGATTATCCTTGTCTCAACCATAGACCATGCGAGCGGGCTGCTGGCTGCAGTTCACTTTCGGCCACTGGTGTCAGTAATGGGAAGGATTTTCTGAAAGTTACATATAGCCCCTTTAATGTATAAATAAATCTGGCAGTGTGTCAAGAAGCACACAAAAGCACCTGTGTACTGTATAGAATAATGTTGTTTCACTTTTAGAAACTTGCCGCCACTCACTGATTTTAGAGTGACCCAACATGCCGTTTAAAATAAATGGAAAGCGTTGGCTCAGTCCGCCTCATAACCTTTTTTCTCACATATATCAGCTTCTGTGCCAAACTGAGAATTGAACTAACTAAAGCGTGATTTAGCCACGAATCATCACCTGACCCATTGGGCACGCGCGTGGCCTAGCATTTTTACTTGTCCAACACCTGGTTTTATTTGCCCGGTCTAAAATCCCAATGTACGATTTACAATATGACTCTGACATTGTTTTTCCACAGTTAATAATGTACTTTGAAAAGAAAAATGTGTACGTGCACGCCTGCGTGTAGGTGTTCCTGCATGTGTGTAATCCCCTAGTTTCACAGTTTATACCTGTTACATACTGTACATTCACATTTAGACGTTAGGCAAATGCTCTTATCCACACTTTCTACTTACAGAAGTGCATGCACAAAGGTTTAGACAAAGAACAGTGAGGATACATAAGTCATCAGCGTCACAACCGACAGTAATAGTACATAGCTAGATTGCCTAAACCTCTTTTTGCCTGTTTGTGAACCACACTGTAATTATCTAAGAAAAATGGAGGCCTACACAGCAACTGTGATGTACTTACATATAATGAACAGGAGGTGGAGCCCTTGGTTTATCAATGATGGAACCTACTAGTACAGACGACTGAGATTAAGTTGTATCAGCAAGCACCTTTCCAGTTTAATGCAATATTGTTATTAGAGTTTTATCATTGGTGTAGGCCTACCATATACAATGTTTGCATTATGCTGTGTGTGTCTGTGTGGAAGTCTGTGTGTGTGTGTTTATGTGCATAATCTAGTAACAATGAACCCAGTGTTCACTTTAACTTAAGTCTCAGTAAATCTAATACCTGTTGTGAGGTAAATCAAAAATGCAACGAGAGCCAAAAAAGAATCGTGGCTTTTTTTTCCTTTGAAGTTATTTGAGGAGGTTTGTGGATTTAGAGATTATGATTTGATGGGAACGCACAATGCTCTGATAGATTCTTTTAAATAGTCTGGGCCGTGTAGTTTGAGTTTGTCAAAAAGATTCTTCTTGGTATGAGTTTAAATAAGTGGTCTGAGAAGTTCTTTCTAGATGAATACATGAGTGGAATGCAAAGGTTGCTCTAGATAAGCTGCTCAGTAACTGAGGCTTTGTTGTTCAACTGTGTTGAAATAAATAACAAATGTTTAAGTGTGTGCTGATAAAAGGTGAGGCGCACATAATTATTAGGAGCACTGCTGTACTGTACCTTGCGAAGCAGCAAAGAATTTAAGCTTGTCCAATCCAAATTTTAAAAATATGAGAGTCGACAGGCTTCCTTCCTTTTGTATTTATTGCTTTATTCAGACAGGGAGAAAGCAGACAGGGTAACAGACAGAGATGGGGTGACGGCTCAGAAGGTGCCATGGTGGGGATTCCCATATGGTTCGAGGGTCCGCTACCCCACGTGCTGCTCTGCACATCTCGCCACCAGTCAGTCAGTACTTTTGAAGGGATTTGCCCAAAACCAGATTCCTGTTGGGTTTACATGTAACCAGGGTACTTTAGACATGGGCCGTATTTATAAAGTGCCACAGGGTAAGAGTGCTTATAGCATAACCTTCCCCATCATGAGCTAAGAGGCAAAACTGATTCTGGATCAGTACCCCTGCTCCGAGATGCTTTATAGATACAGACTCAGGACTAGGCAAAATGCTAAATTCCATAGAACAGTGACACGGCTGTGCCTCTGCGATTTACTCACATCTAGAAGTGTGGCACAAAAAAAAACATGACACAGCAAAACCAGAAAGTACTGATTACCATATAAACTAGGGAGAGTGGTTAAAAGTTTACTTGTGTGCTTATTTTAGACAGTTAAGGGGAGTGTATGGGTTTGCATTTACAAGCAAGCTCTACCATCGCTGACATCATATTAAACCTGTCCTCGGCAACCCCCCCCAACACACCACCCCTCCACTGGATCTGAGAGCTGGTTGGCTTAGCCCTGGAGCTGTGGGGGACGGCGCTGTCCTTGGCCAGGGTCTCAGAGAAGCAGGGGGCCGTCGCTGTCACGCGGCATTAGAGCACGGCAGGTGGAGGGGGAGTGGGAGGGGAGACCTGGCTCTAATCGCATCATTAAAACTGCAGGTGGGGACACGTATTCCCTGGCACAGTGGCCTGGCCTGGCCTGCTGCGGGCGTGGCTCTGTCACACCGCCTCCACTGGAGCAGGAGCCCCTCATCCTTATGGGTCCACTGTCACTGCATTCCTCTGGGTTATAACTATGAAGCCAGGGCACGGTACAATTCCAGTGAGTTTCCTTTTGTAGTAGGAATGTTATAGGCATAGCTGTGTAAGGATAGGTTTATCTATGTAGTGGTATTTTTTTTACAGTACTAATTGTTGGTGGTTGTCGGTACAATACTAAATGTGCATTCTGTGCCTTTTTGGTTGTATTGCACTTTTGTAGTCCGGAGAGTAACAGTGATTTTCTCCAGTTTTGGAAGTTGGTCTGGATAAGAACATATGCTAAGTGAATTCAATGTAATGCCTGCCTTTGACTTGGCTTTATGTAAGCTGGACTACGGCTGCAAATAAGCCATTTGAAATGTATTTCCAGTCGAGTTACATTTACAATACGTTTGGGCATTTGGCAGACGCGCTTATCGAGAAGACAAACATAAGTACGTACAGAAAGTTCTGGGCAAAGAGAAGGTCTGATGCAAAGTCATCAGTGTTGGAATCCATAGTATGAGTTGATACATAATTATAATTGCTGCAGTTGTAGTTTAGGAAGTTCAAATTGGAACTGCGTAAATCAAAATAACTTTATAATAACAATAAATAAGAAACATTATTCATAGAGCATCTTTTATACAAGGAAACAAGCAGCTCAAAGTGCTTCACTATGCACTAAGACAGACAATGCAAGTAAAATACAAACAAACCCAAATAAGCAGATGGAAATAAACAGAGAGAGAGTAATAATTAACAATAATGACATTTCTATACTTATTTGACCATTGCAAAAGAGAATGCATGTGTCTCAAATGTGTCTCCTGGCCTGAGTGGTTTTTTCATTTAGCTTAAATTGTTTTTATAAAAAAATAGTTTACCAAATGGATGAACAGTGCTGTACATGTGTAGACCCTCTTTTGAGGAAACTCTTAGAGCTGAAATGTCTCCCATTATTCCTGTATTCTCTTAGAGCCAAAATGTCTCCCATTATTCCTGTATACTTTCAGAGCTGTAATGACTGCTGTTACTTGTGTATGCTGTCAAAGCCACAATGTCTTAATTTTGTTCATGATTTAATTAACTGGGTATTAGCAACTTGTTTACATGGGTTTGAATAAAAGCTGATGCTTTGCTTTAACTGGCCCTTCTGTGCTTCTTAATTGTTTTTTTTTTTTTCATTTTTAAAAGAACACCAAGGAGAAATTGTGGTGCAAAGAGAAGTGAATGTGTTTCTTCAGGGTAGGCAGAGTCATTCTCAGGGTAGGCAGAGACTGGCGACCTGCCAGGTATGGAGGAAAATGACTGTACTTTCCCTGAGGCTCGGAGGTCACTTATAATACTCTTCACTCTTCTCCCGGCTAACGCAGCGTCCACCCCAGCTTGTCACAGTGAAGCGGTGTGACAGAGGGGGAAACTGTCAGATTAGGTACGCAGAGAGTAGGGAGCAGCTCTTATGGATTTACTGAGAGACATTTCTGGACATGGAATAATTTAGCCTGTGTGAATCGGGGTGAAGCTAGGTTTTTTGTGGGGAAGAGCAAGGCTGGATCCACGTGACAGTTGGGGCCGCGTGCTTGTGTTTAATAGGGCACAGGAAAGAATGTTTTTTTCAAGATCGTTACTATTTTATTGCAGAGGATACACTGAACATGGTTAATTCATAGGTGTATTCCTCAGATGGAGTTGTCACACAAATCAAACCTTACCATAGTAATTTGTGGGGCAATCTAGATTCAGATGAAGGTGACAGGTGGGGTGGGGTTTTATTGCATTACAATTATTTCAACGCAGTAAATTAATTGAAATCAATTAATTAATTGGAAATGTAATGAGGATTTTTCAATTAATTAATTAAGGTGATTGAAGCACAGAACATCAGACAAACATCAGTGCAAATGGATGGAGATATTCAAAGATTGGCCTGCAGGTAATCAGGTAATGCTGGCTTTAAAGATGTTTAAAGATGAGGAAATATTTAGACAATTTAGATTTGACATTACCTGAACTGTAGTGTCAAATCACAACCACAATTTAAACACACTGGCCGAAATTCACAAGCCACAGTAAGGATTCTATGAGAACAAAGTCTTCAGAGCAACCATTAAATATAAGGGGGATGGAGTGGTTTGAACTTATTTTGAGGTACAATATGAGATGGCCCCTTAAAAATGTTTTAAAGTTCATATATAAAATCTCTACATATCCAAAACTCCTTGTGTGTCCATGTGAAACCCAGAGTTTTGATGTTATAAAAATAACAGTGCTTACATTTTTGTGAGCAGGGATGCATCTGACCACAAGGGTTTTAAAATCACCCCCTCCCCGATGAGGACTTAGATGACTGTCAATGACAAACTGTTTGTCCCACAGTCTGCTCCAATTCCTGCCAATGGGGGTGTTTAGGGGGACTGGGGGACTGCAGTCCAAGAATTCAGGAGAATATCATCTCACAAACGCTCTGAGAACACTGGCCGGGTCTTTATCGTTCCTGTCCAAATGTTCCCCTTGTGTCCTGCAGGAGAATGGGGGTTTCTGGGTATTCACACGTAATGGCTGAACAGGACAGAGGAAACAATGCCACAGGCAGAAGTGTGATTAGCACAGAGAACAGCAGTATTCCCAAAAAGAGTGGCCGTTTTGCTGAACTCAGTTTCTGCTTTCTACTTCTTCTTCTTTTTCGCCTTCTTCGTCCTTTTCTGAAGGCTTGGAAGAGACTTTAGCATGAAGGATTATTTGCTGCAGTTATTTGTCTCAAAGGTAAATTTCAAATGGCCATGTTATTACAGCTTCATGAGGAAGGCAAGGTGTGCTTATCGCTGATAAATCCCTTTCTGTGTACCAGCAACTCTAAACCTCTCCTGGTTTGATTACAAACGGTGCCTATGGCAAATTGCTCAAACTGGCTTGAAGCCTCTTTGTTTCCCATCCCCTTTTAATGCCAGAGGGTGTAAACAGTATATGAGTGGCCTGCTATTGTTAAACCTGCATGCAGGTCACTCCAATATCAAGGGACAGAGCAGCATCCAGTTTTACTGTAATCTGTCCTAATGCATTTAATGTACCTGTTTTCTGTTTCAAGTTTATATATTTTTTTTGTCTGTGTGGAAAGTGTTCAAATGGGTCACCCAGTGTTTTATGAATTGGTATGAATATTTATCAGTAGATAAACCTTTTAAAAATTTGATTTCCCTCACTGAATTCTTATGGGGTGCTGTATAGGCCAATATTATTAATTGCCTCACACATACACGCACAATGACTCTCACATTCACTAGTGAAGCTCTCGCACGCACTGAAAAAGCATGTACTTGATATCTACATGCTTGCACACACACCATAAATCTTCTCATACACACACAAAGAGCTCACACTAGCGAAGCTCTCACTGACACATGAAATCTCTCACGTTTCAAAAAATCCTCTTGCATTAACTACTAGACCGCTCACATAAACACACAAAGCATTCGCACATTCACTGTAAGTTAACACACATTTATATAAACAACACACACTCATACACAAAAAATATTTTTAATTGATATATAGGCTGCACAACTATTCCCTCACTGTTCGTACGCAAGGTCGTACCACACACCCACGTTCATTTTGATAAATCCGGAAATTTCGCTAAAAATGGCCATACGCTCACTTTACAATCAGATTTGAACGTATGCATTTGTACGTGTACGTGGGAGACAATTATGCATTTTGGCCTATACGGCACCCCATAAATTCTATTAATTCTCACAGACTTCCATTCACCTGCCAAAGCACCAAAAAATAGGTTTTCAGTTTTATCATTTTAATGAATGTTTTTCTTAATTACAAGATGTGTTGGTGCATGAGGCTGGTGGATCTTTTACTTAAAATGATCTGAAATTGTGACTGAACACTTTAAGACAGTATTTCAAGGCTCAACTAAAGAAGCATAACCCCAAAGTCTGTATTGGCTGGCTAGGGCCATCTCTCAGCAGTAAGAAGTTATAGAATTTATATTCTAAACCAACTTCCAGCCCACCCTCCATAGACGTCAATGTAAAATTAATTCACTGATTTGCTGCTACTACTGTCTGTCATAAGGTGGACTTTCTTAGAATTCAAAATGGTGATTGTCAAAGGGAAGCATTTCTGCACAAGAAAATGCATAGGGATAAAAGCATTTCCTAGATAATTGCTGTCCACTAACTAAAACATTGGGGTACCAAACATAATTGAATTGACTCTTTAAAAGTGTGAATGAACATTTTTATAGCATAGTGACCTCCCGTAGTACATTTGCCCTGGCATCTGACACCACAAAGCGGATCTGTAATATCCTGCACAAAACCCTTCATAACAGCATTGCCTCGGCCAGGATCACTCAGAACCACCTGCTCGTCCCCTGTAGCCATGGCTAACTGCACTGGAACTCGGTCAGATCTGCTCAAATAATAACTTCATATTCGCCTTGAATCAGATGAGATGAGGCCGCTGTCAAAACAGCCGGCTATCATTCTTTATACAATACAGTGCCTCAATCATATTTTCAAGGCCACATAATAGTATGGCTTCATTGCCACCAGATATTGCACCACATTTTTCTAACTGACTCATATTTGGCCAACTAACTAGATGTGTTCAATTCATTACAATTTATGAAAATTATGACTTTGGCTGTGGTTCCCCTAACAGAAATGGAATATACTATACTATAATCAAATTGAAAACTGTATATTATCAAGATATTCAAAATTATGGGCAACTATAAAATTGTTACTTTAAAATATTTCTAAAAATACATTGCTGTTACATTACAGTACATTGCTTTTCTGTAAAGTGTGTAATCCAGCATTCCCAGGTAACACAGTTTGCTATATAATCGATGTGCTGCAGTGCAATTCAGCCCTCAGCCCTTTCTGAGGCTCTCTTTGCCTTAATTTTTCTGGGTCTACTTAAAATCCCACGTAAGGTTTCCTTATCCCCATAAAGATATTTTCCCTTTCCATTTATTACACTGACAAATAAAATAATGAGGTCAATTCAGGTAGAGCGTTCTGCCACAGAGAGACACCCGTGATATATCATTAGCATCATGCTAATTCCACACCATCAGAGAAACACCTGATTAAAAGAGATACAAATGCAATTAATCTCTACAGTGGGGCTGGAATGAGTGGATATGTATTAACACTGAGGTTACATTGAATTAATTAAACACATAGTTGTATATGGACCTATGAGAGTAGATGCGCATTTGTTGCTGAGAACCACTGTAGCTAGTTTTAACAGCTATGGAATCAGCTAAGCAATATTTGTTTTTGATAATTAACTATTTTCAAGTCCCTAGGTTCCATACAGTCTTCTCTTGATGATTTTCCTTTAAAAAGGCACATATAATTAGCGACAATTTCTGTCAGACTAATCGTAGAGACTATGATTTATTTCAGCTTTTATTTCTTTCATCACATTCCCAGTGGGTCAGAAGTTTACATGCACTCTGTTAGTATTTGGTAGCATTGCCTTTAAATTGTTTAACAAGCTTCCACAAGCTTCTCACTATGAAAAAAGTTGCGGGTGTAACTGAGTCAGGTTTGTAGGCTTCCTTGCTCGCACATGCTTTTTCAGTTTTGCCCACAAATGTTCGATTGGATTCAGGTCAGGGGTTGGGGGTATGCTGGTGCTGGTATGCTGGTGACCAGCATGGGATGTGGTATGCTGGTGCTGGCATGCTGTGATGGCCACTCCAATACCTTGATTTTGTTGTCCTTAAGCCATTTTGCCACAACTTTGGAAGTATGCTTTGGGTCATTGTCCATTTGGAAGAGATATTTGCAACCAAGCTTTAATTTCCTGGCTGATGTCTTGAGATGTTGCTTCAATATATCCACATAAGTTTCCTCCCTCATGATGCCATCTATTTTATGAAGTGCACCAGTCCCTTCTGCAGAAAAGCACCCCCCACAACAACCCCCGTGCTTCATGGTTGGGATGGTGTTCTTCGGCTTGCAAGCCTCACCATTTTTCCTCCAAACATAACGATGGTCATTATGGCCAAACAGTTCCATTTTTGTTTCATCAGACCAGAGGACATTTCTCCAAAAAGTAAGATCTTTGTCCCCATGTGCAGTTGCAAACTGTAGTCTGGCTTTTTTATGGTGGTTTTAGAGTAGTGGCTTCGTCCTTGCTGAGCAGCCTTTCAGTTTATGTCGATATAGGACTCGTTTTACTGTGGATATAGATACTTTTGTACCTGTTCCCTCCAGCATCTTCACAAGGTCCTTTGCTGTTGTTCTGGGATTGATTTGAACTTTTTGCACCAAAGCACGTTCATCTCTAGGAGACAGAATGCATCTCCTTACTGAGCGGTATGGTGGCTGCGTGGTCCCATGGTGCTTATACTTGCGTACTATTGTTTGTACAGATGAACGTGGTACCTTCAGGAGTTTGGAAATTGCTCCCAAGGATGAGCCAGACTTGTGGAGGTCCACAATTTTCTTTCTGAGGTCTTGGCTGATTTCTTCTGATTTTCCCATGATGTCTAGCAAAGAGGCACTGAGTTTGAAGGTTGGCCTTAAAATACATCCACAGGTACACCTCCAATTGACCCAAATAATATCATTTAGCCTATCAGAAGTTTCTAAAGCCATGACATCATTTTTTGGAATTTTCCAAGCTGTTTGTGGTTTGTCAACTTAGTGTACGTATGTAAACCTCTGACCCACTGGAATTGATATAGTGAATTAAAAGTGAAATAATCTGTCTGTAAACAATTGTTGGAAAAATGACTTGTGTCATGCACAAAGTAGATGTCCTAACTGACTTGCCAACACTATAGTTTGCTAACATGAAATCTGTGGAGTGGTTAAAAATGAGTTTTAATGACTTCAACCTATGTGTATGTAAACTTCCGACTTCAACTGTATATATCCCCTTGTTTTACTGTACACAGCCTTTAAAAGGGAACAAGCTTAATCTCGATCAATGGCTGCACATGGTCTGGCCCAATCAACTTGACAACTTGAGCTGTTGCCTGGAGTATATAAAGTCTAATGATGAGAATAAATGATGCCTGAGAGTGCTGCTTTAGTCTCGTCCACCATATGTCCCATTTACTGCATGTGGCTGCATCCGGTTCATTCGGAATCATGCCCATTTGCCATAGCACACATACGTATCTGTCAGATATTGAATATCTCTCTTCACCCTGTTTGCACGTATATCATTCAGAGTGTTCACGGCTTTGCAGAATTAACATACATACACACACACACACACACACACGCAAGCCCGCACGCACACACACACACAGACACACACACATGTACAAGCGCAAGCACAAACACAGATTCATTTAAAGGTTTATTTGGTATTCACATCACAGAAAATGTGTGCTACTGCTCTTTCCTCTTAAAAATGTTTTTCCTCTCACGTTTCCTCTCTCTTCTAATGACAAGAGAGAGTGTCTTCAGGACCCATAATTGGTGGAGAAATTAAAGGCTGTTAACAACCACCTTGTCTGTACCAATCGGAATGTTTTTAAAATCACGCTTTATCTTTACACATTTCTGATAATGCATGATTATTAGGGTTAGTGAATCCCCACATTCTTCACTGCTGGTGAATTTGAGGCAGGTAGTGCATTCGTTTATGCCAGGAATGGCTGGAGTTTGATCTCACTTTCTGCCTTCTGTTCTCCCTGGCTCCTCTCCTTCAGAGGGGTAATTATACCAATATTGACCCAGTTAGTGCAATCCGGTTCCTCCCCAGGCGCTGTACCCACCACATCCGTTCCTCCATGAGGACGGAGGTCACTTACCATCCTAAACTGCTAGTGGAGATGCACTAAAAAAGGAAATGGAGTCCTCTTGCATTTTATAAAGCTCTTATATTTTACGTTTACGGTTCTGTCCACGGACCAAGGGGCCATAGGTGGACATTCGCTAAAGGTAATTCCACACAGGTATCAAGAAAGCATTTTCTGCACACAGAGAGTTGTCAATGCGTGGAACAGCTTGCCAGGTTATGTAGTAGATGTAGAGACCCTAGGCGTGTTCAAGTCCAGTCTTGACGGCAATGCCGGGATACTCTCTAAGTGATGAGCCAAGATGGTCTGAACATCATTATGTATTCTGTTTTCATAACACTGTCGTCTCTTTCTATGTTGGCCTAGCTCTCCAGACACAAAGCCATGGCATTGCCATCGCACGTTCCCAGGGGTCATACAGTCTGACCACTGCCCCCCCAATTATAGTGCTCTGTTGCAGTGCATTCTCAGGACTATGTATTCTTCACGCCATTGGAATTTGGGAATAGCACCGGAACAAAGGTTTTCTCTGCTAAGGAGGAAGAGCTTGACATTGAGTAACAGGTAACATTAGCAGCAGCTCATTACCCCAGCAGGGATACACTGTGTGTATAGGCACAAGATAGAGGGATGCTGAAATAAACAGGTTTTGGTCTGTTAGTTATATTTTAGGGACATTATTGGGGGTGTGAGACTTTGAACTGCTGTCCTCTGCTAATCATTGATTTAACAATCACCTTGTTTTTTTCTTTTGTTTTTTTTTACAAACTTGTTCCTTCTTGGTACAAATCCTTTGACTCTAAAGATTCCAGGGCACTTAAATATAATGTACTATAATGTATTTTAATATTTCTATCATGAAGTAATTATGTTTTTGTTCAACCACTGAGATAAGCCCTTTGAATGTCCCTTTCAGGCACGTGTGCTGACAGGCTGTGTCATGCTGCGCATATATACAATACAAGTGTATTTTCAAAAAGTGTATGTGTTTTCATGATGCTTAATAGTTTATAAGTAGCCTAGCTGTGCGTGTTCATCCTGGACCCCTGCTTGAGAAAGGTGCCTGATGGGTCTGAAAAAACATTTCCCCTGCACTTGAATACCCCCCCCCCCCCCTCACGCCCCCCCTTCAAGGGAAGGAAACATGGTTGCTGCCCAATGACCTACTTTACCACAGGTGTTTTAAAGGCACAGACAGGCCATTTCACAGGTGTTTTTAAGACCCAGGCGGCCATTTCACAGGTGAGGAGGTTATGGAGTACATATTTGTAAGTATGAAAATACTGCAGTCCTCCCCCCCCCTCCCCATTTTTTAAGGCCCCCAAAAAAGTCAGTAAAAAGTAACTGTGTCCTTCTGCCATTAACCTATGGCTGTGTCTGCATTACATTCTTTTAGTAGAAAAAAAGGAAATACTGAAGATTAAAATGAATATACAGGGTCCCAATATTGACTAGATTGTTTAAATGTGATAATTACATCAGAATGATCCCATCATTCATAGGATTAGTCTAGAAAATTCCTTGAATCTCAGAAGGCACTAGTCTAGTATGATTATGTGATAATTCATTGAAACTAATCTAGTGTCAGTATTTGTAGAGCAGCTCAACATCAGAATGCTGTTTTATAGGATCTTTTCAGGATTGCATTAAATCCTTTTGAATTACTGCAACAATTTTGACCGTCCAATCAACAGCTTCCTCAAACACTCCTCCACACAATGAAGTGACCATTTGGATTGTTGACAATAGTCCCACAGTCAATACAGTTTGAATTGCTTAGAATGCTGGAATGCATTTTCAGGAAATATCATTTTCATTTATTTAAGCCGCTGTAAAATATTGAACCAAAACTTAATTTGATGTCTTTGTTGAAATTTTTTTTTTCTAAATCCAGAAAATATAGTGTCACTAAGGATTTCATATGGAATTCTGAGTGTGGGCTTCTTTATACACACAAGCACTAATGAGCTTCTGCAGGTCGCTAGGACTGACTTCCCGTGCTGCTTTTATGCGATCAGCACCTAACACACAGCAGAAAAACATACAGGAAGACACGCAGGCTTCTGACACACGCTGTCAGGTGCGATTTGCGGTTTTGTAAGGCAAACCTTTGACGTGAAAGAATTTAGCAATTGTCCGGCTGGACCCACTGGAGAAAATGTCGAACTTGGACTTCTGCATGATTGTCATTGTTTGTGTGACAGAATCCTGGGAATGTGGTAATGGAATCTCTTGATTTGCTCCCTCTCCATTTGAAATTGAAGGGCACGTTTTATTAGAGGGCTGTGTGTGTGTGTGTGTGTGTGTGTGTGTGTGTGCGTGTGCTTAAATGTGTGTGCGTGTGCTTAAATGTCTCTGCACATTTGTGTGCGTGTGTGTATGTATGGGTGCATATGTACGTGCCTGTGAGAGTGCGCACGTGTATATACCGATGTGTTTAGAGTGTGCAGTGCATATGTCTGTGCTGGTGTGTGACTGCAGTGCATATGTCTGTGCTGGTGTGTAACTGTGTATGTGTGTGCTGGTGTGTAACTGTGTACAGTATGTGTGTGTTGGTGTGTGACTGTATGTGTGTGTTGGTGTGTGACTGCAGTGCATATGTGTGTGCTGGTGTGTAACTGTGTATGTGTGTGCTGGTGTGTGACTGCAGTGCATATGTGTGTGCTGGTGTGTAACTGTGTATGTGTGTGTTGGTGTGTAACTGTGTATGTGTGTGCTGGTGTGTGACTGTGTATGTGTGTGCTGGTGTGTGACTGTGTATGTGTGTGCTGGTGTGTGACTGTGTATGTGTGTGCTGGTGTGTGACTGTGTATGTGTGCCAGACTGGCGCCATCTGCAGGTTGATGGTGTTCTCAGCAGGACCCAGGTGCTGTGCAGTGGGTCTTGGATTCAGCATGGCAGGACCACCACTGCACACACACACACACACACACACACACACACACACACACACACACACACACACACACACACACACACACACACACACACACACACACACACACACACACACACACACACACACACACACACACACATTCTGTTGCTCAATACTTGGGTGCTGGGATACCTTCTTTTTAATTGGTTATTGTGTTTCTAATCTGAAAGACTCTAAACAGCCTTGATTGCTCTTTAAAAAGCCTGAAGGCACTTCAGGAGAATAATAATTTAATAAAACCTGTGGTGGAGCTGGAAAGAGAAAAGGCAAGGCCACCTAAATCTATTATGTTCAGTGTGTTAGTTTCCCGTGCCATATTAGAGCGAGTCTCCAAAGGGGTTAAGGACTGGGCATCTCGCCGGTACTCTAACTAGCCTGTCTGCATGACTGTTGGGCCTGTGGTGCTGTAATTGAAGGCCTGTTCAATTTCCTCTGAGCAGCACAGCTGTCTCCCTCCCCCCATTTGCTGTACAATAAAGTGTAAAATAAATGCGTTGCTGAAAGAAATCTTCGGTTGCTGAAAGAAATCTTCGGCACAATTAGGAGCAACACGGGCACTGTCTCTCAAGCTTAGTCTTGTCGGGGGGTGGGGGTGGGTTGGGGAGTGAAGTGTAATTCTTTGAGAAACCCCTAGGGGGAGCTCTGTAATTGCGGAATACTCTCATGCCCGCTGCTGCCTTCAATCCACCAAAGCCCCTCCCCAATCCTCCGAGCCGCGAACAGAGAGCTCACTCTCGTTGTGGAATCTATTAAAACAGTGACAGCGTTAACCGTTCTCGTGAATAAAATGCTGGAAAGGACACGCACGCAACTGTGTTATTTTGAGGGGAGAGAAGTCAAAATCCCCTCCAATAAAGACTATTGTACTTCAGCTTATTCCCGATGTTTGCACCTGTGACCCAAATGGGGCAGAATCCCAGCGAAATGGAGGTGTGGAAACAGACGCGGACACGGACACAGTCCACTGCCCCACATACAAAAGGTCCGGCCCTCTTAACGAGGCGTTAAGACATCCATTACAAAGAGCTTCAGTCACAGTGGCTCACCAGCCACCCCACTGTACAGTATGGAGTGTTAAAAGCAGACCTGGGCCAAAAACGTATTTGAAATGCTTTAACCCTTTATATGCTGGTACAATTTATGTACAACCCTGAACGTTATGAAAAGTTAAATAATCTTACCAAAAACCAAAACTACAGACATGAAAGCAAAGAATTTTGTTACATGATAATCTGCTGGAATTTTGATTGTGTGTAAGGGGTTTTAAAATGAAT
The DNA here is from genome assembly GCA_029718625.1 of Synaphobranchus kaupii. Classification (NCBI taxonomy): domain Eukaryota; kingdom Metazoa; phylum Chordata; class Actinopteri; order Anguilliformes; family Synaphobranchidae; genus Synaphobranchus; species Synaphobranchus kaupii. The sequence continues at coordinate 91,898,055 of CM056380.1, forward strand.
TAATAACATGAATTAATGAGTTAATAAAATAATTATTTGATGTAGTTCAGCTTATGGTCCCTGCGCCTGTCTGTCCACACTAGAGACCCAGAGTCGCTGTTCCCTTATTGTGCCTGAAGCTCTTTTCATACTGTCACACAACAAGCTGCTGTTTCATATCCAGCACTGTACTGCAGGCCATGTGACAAATGAATGCACTATAGAATACTGCAGCATACTGTTTAGTGACATGCAGTATACAAACATATCCTCCATACTATTATCAGCGAAATCCCGGAAATAAGTATATCATCCTGGGATATTAAGAACACTTAATTTTCAGAATTGTCACGTACTTAACAGCTTTTGAAAAAAGTATACTCAACTGGCATACTCAATAGTAGGAAAGTGCGCTGATTCGAACACGGCCAATGTAATAGTGGAAAAAAATGCATAGCTAAACGAATGTCCTTGTGGTCTATTTGTAGAGTCACAGATTCGTATAGACGTGGACTCAGGTTCGATTCTGCCTTTCGCAAGGAACATTTTTTTCTCCCTAAAATATAGGCCAAATCATTATGATTTCTTTGATATCATTTATTTCATTATGATATCATTATGATGTCGTATTCTTCCCTGGGCAGGGCGCACTGGAAATTTCCTCTGCCTTTATTTATTATTCTAAGATGTGTTCGGGACGTTTCTGGGAATGGCACTCTTTTCTGTGTGGGGAGGGGTGGGCGTGGCTACAGAGCCTGTGGATTGGGATCATGTTTCAGCTGAGCAGTTTGTAGCCAGCTGGCTACTGCAATGGCAGACTTGAAAAAGCGCAAAGCCTACAGCGAAGCCGAACAACAAGCAGACATGGTGCATTCAAGAAGCAGATTCAACCTAGGATTTGCTTTTCCTCGATGGCGACAGCTGATTGCAAGGGTTTCAAAAGCAAGGAGTTTTGTAAGGAGTTGCCGTGTTTTCTGTTGGACCTGTAACGTTAACTCAAGCTATCCAGCTAGGTAGCGAGATGGCCAAAGTCGGGTAGCCTACCATTTGTATCACATTAATATTGAATTAATATGTAATATTATGTTGTATTTGACAAAATAAATAATATTTGTATACAAATAGCTCTACGAAAAAGTAATTTGCTTTACAAGGGTATCAGCTAGCTTAGCTATGATAGACAAGATATGGTCTGCTAATGTTACTTATTCCTCACACGATTCCGTCTTTATATCCCAGTTTTAAATTAATGTTCAGGATAATGTTAGCTAAATACTGAACAAGCGCACCATTTTTGAGCCAGACATTTAGGGCACTGACATTCCAATCCCCGACAGCATCGCGTACCACGCAGCCACGTCCCCCATCCTCTCTTGCCCCTCCATTGCCTCTTCCCTGGCAGCTGGGGGCTGCAGCTCAGCACCTGGAGCTGCAAAATGCTCATACAGGTATGGCTGGAGACCTCCGTGGTCGTCTCCATCTATGGAGTTAGGCGACATTTGAGGCGAGAAATGCTCCACCTCAAATTACCTTACAGTCGTATTGCTGCCCTGGCTACTGTTTGACTTGATATCGCTCATTGTATCAATGTAACACACAGTCACTGTAAAATCAGCTGTTAGGAGGGGAGGGGGTACTCTTTTTCAGGACAGAGCAAGGGAGGGAGTTAGCCATTTTTTCAGGTGCATTTTCTTTTGTTATTATGAAAGAGGTGTGGTCCAGCTAAAACTAGGGGCTTGGTTCCCCTTTAATTATAAGTCTAGCTTTTAGTTTATAGCTACTCTAGATAGCTAGGTGGCTGGCCAGGTTTAGCCTACTCTGCACCTGTAGGTTTGTAGCCCGTAACATGTGCCACTTGGTGTTTCATGGTAATGTCACACATGCTACGTCAGTGGTCACGTAACACACCCTATGCCTGTTTGCGGTTACTGACGTAAGCATTCATGAATGTTCATGTAGGGCTTATGAAGGATTCCTATAGGTTTTATGAGGGACTAAAAAAAAAGAGAGTGGGTTTTAAATTTCATTAGCTGTGTAAGTGTTCTTGTTTCAGTATACAGAGTGGGCAGATAGCCTTAATCACAGAGACAAGGGAATGAGAGGCTTCGACAGTGGCCTTTCTCCCACCATGACCCACTAGATTCTGAAAACCACCCTGTTGCTCCAAGTGAAAAAGGAGGCCATTTTTCATAAATAGAGAGCGGACGGTCCACGTACGCCTTTACATATTTTCCCCACTTTATTCAGACTAGGGGAAGCAGGGAGGGTTACAGATAGAGATTTTATCATAATGCAGAAAGTACCATGGCACTGATATCAGGGACTTGAGCCTCCAGCCACACAGCCTGGGGATTCATATATGGACAGTCAGCTGCCCTACAGAGAGAGCCACACAGTCTACCCATTTTACTGTAATAATATTATTGTAATACCTTTAAATCTAGTTTGTGGTTCCTCTGTTTCTCTGGGGCACTGCTCATTTATGAACTCTTAAGTACGTAGAGTAGCCTATACTCAGTCCTTCCTACAAATGTACTTAGACCATCATCTTCATGTTCCTCTTTTCCTGTTTTACATTTCTTTAGTGTATTTACTGAGCGAGGGAGAGGGAATAAAGGAATGAGAGTAGGGTGGAATTGTATAAGGACAGGAAAGAAAGAGGCCTGGTGCTTCATGTACAAACAGCGGATGGATAAAAAAAGACATGCAATTATACTTCCTGCTCTTTTTTTTAATGAAATGCAGTAGTAATTCCCCTATGAAAGAAGCAGTAATTGCCCAAACAGTGTTATTATGTGACAATCACAGCAGAACAAAGTATGAAATTTCAAAGGATGCTAATCGTGGATGGTAATTGCAAGAAACTTGACAAGTTAAAATAATTTAAAAAACATATTTTTGGAAAAACTGGGTTTTTGTTTGCATGTCAGTGCATACCATTGTTCTCAGTCTCCGGCCTCATCACGATACAATTCGCTTTCTAAATTTAACCTCACATTTAGAGCAGTGTATTCCACATGACATTAACACCAGCATCAACACCATCTGTTCAACTGTGGTGAGTTGGAAGCTACTAATAAGGGAGACAGAGACCCTTTAAACCGATAATTGTACTGAAGCGGTTTTTTCACGATTAACAATCCTGAAAATTTTTTGTAAAGGATCGCCCTGGGGCACCTCGTTTTCTTGTTACCTTATCATGTCTAATGGGGTATCACTTCTTTTGTGCATTTCAAATGAAAGTATTTTGATTGAAACAAAGAGAGGATTTCAAAATAAAGTGATTGTTTTTTTGGAGCCAAAATGATTTCATGTGAAGCTCATAAAGGCAGAGCTACGATCAGTGACAGCAGATGGGCTGGTAACCTGAGGAGGCAAGGGTAGTAATGGGGCATTCACCCCCAACATTTTGCCAATTAATTTTAAAATGATTATGCTGTGTTCACATGGATCAAACCGGATGTCATTATAGTGCAGGGGTAGGGAACCCTGGTCCTGGAGAGCCGCAGGATCTGCTGGCTTTAGTTGTTACTCCCCACTTAATTGATCAATTAAAGCAGTTGATTACACAGTTAACTCACCTCACCTGGTTTCTTTGGTTTAAGTAGTTGCTGTATTTAAGGTGAAAACAAAAACCAGCAGACCCTGCGGCTCTCCAGGACCAGGGTTCCCTACCCCTGTTATAGTGGATGAGAGCACAACAGTAAAATTTTGTTAGAACGGCAAAGAGTTCCGTCAATGGCAACGGCACACGACACTTGCCATTGAAATAAAACATTTTTTTTACCGTTGTACTCAACGGAATTGCAAACTGGATGTGGGGCAACACAACTACACAACACGGTGAACAATGATAAATTAATTTATCGGTACAACAGCACCTTGAGATCTATGATCACTCATAAACAAGTTACCATGACATTGTGAAGAAAGCAGCCAAATGGAATTAATCAGCACTGAGCTGGGCGGAGGTAGCCTACCTGATGTCAAGTTAACGTTAGCTAATGTAGCTAACCGGCTGATCAAACTAGCAACGTCACCATAGCAACGTATATTTTTATTAGCCGTCTTACGGTCCTGCCTTTTTTCCCCCGCACTGTCCCAGAAGTGCCGTTCTGCCGTCTTCCGTGATCTATGTTAACGGTAGACGGTACAACGGCAGGGATGTAGTTGACGGTACCGAAATCTCCATTGCGGTGACGCATTGTTTACATCCGTTGCCATATGGTGCGCGCTAAACAGACTGCCGGGGTACCAAAGAACGCCTTTGAAAAATAGACCGCGACCGAATTTGTATTTATACTGTACTACCAGGGAGGAAGGGGGGGGTGGGGGGGTTGCCGCCCTCTGCTGGATGGCACCACCACCACACTCAAGCAGAGGAAGCAGCTGTGGCGCATCTGAATTAGCCCAGGTGTGCACAGTCACCTAAATTAGTTTGCCTTATAAAAGGGCCTGGTTCCCCAGGCCCTAGGGAAATCAAAAAATCATATTTTTGATTTGAACTTCCAGGAAGAAGAGTGAGCCACTGAACTAAAGAAGATCCGTTCACATAAACGTTAATCTCAGAGACCCACGTCTTTCAAATAGTAACGTTACCGGTAAGATAGTTTTCCATATGGGGTTTTCCATAGTTGTTAGCATTAAGATAATTGGTAGCTTACCTTGAACAGCAAAACTGTATTTTTGTGTTTGATTCCTGAGATGAATAGCTGGAAGCCTGTAGTTATAACTATAGGCTGACCAGACGTCCTCTTTTTCCCGGACCAGACGTCCTCTTTTTCTCGGACCAGACGTCCTCTTTTTCTCGGACATTTCTTCTTTTTGGGGCTGAAAATATCCATCCAGGCGGGATTTCTAAATTCCTAAAATGTCTGTTTCGGATTTCCTTGTTCCATAGACCATATATAAACAAACGAATAGCCTAGTATTATGTTCATAACGCCCGCCTAACCCTGTCCTCTTTTTTTGAAATCCAATATATGGTCACCCAAAATAGCTATCCATATTATTTGACATTTATTTACCTGCTAAAATTGCTTTCTGCAGAGATGCAGGACACCATATAACGTTAGTTTCCTTCCACCTGCTCTCTCTCATAGCATGTAGCCACAGGGCTTGTCTTTTGGGATTTCCGATTGGACATGGCAAGTGTGCAAAATGCAAGTCAGATTTTTTTAATTGGCTGTGCAGTTACATTACATTACATTACAGTTCACAATGCAACAGCTTTTGGGAATTTTATAGGTTTTTTTCCCCGCAATCTTTGTTGTCTTCCTGCACCGTTGTTTTCTATGGGAGAGAGTGGGCGTGGCATTCACAGAAACGCTTCAGTGACCGCGGTTCTCTATTGGCTGACAGGACGAGATTACGTGTACTGGTCGCGTTTTAATCCCACCCGCTCAAAACCTTGCCTGATCAATTCCAGGCAATGGCGGAAAAAAATCTCAATTTAGGCATATCACTTAGTACTGATATTTGGGTTATGTTTATTCCACCCCAGAATGACAACAATAAACCATTGAAAAGCTGAATCATCGATTTGAAGTTTGGCTTTCCCCGCATACTCCGGCATGCATGCCTTTCAGGAAGGTGTTTGCACTCCCACCACCACCCCAGCACCCACCTGTGGCTCTGCTTCTCATAGGATAAATAACTGCAGACTACACATCGATGGATAGCTAGTTTACAAGGTGGATAAGTATAGATAGTTCTATGTCTAGTATCACTGCATTGGTGATTTTTTTAGTTTAGCAGTGAAGCACCATCACCGCCGAGGGAATAGACAAAATCCTGAAACATGTCCTCACACGTTATTTATGACCATTTGTTCTCGTTATCTTCCTAATCCCAAATCCTGTGACAATGTTGAATAGATTTTTCTTTTTTTTGTAATCACATGTATGTTCCCAGGTAGACATTCCTGTTAGCTGGCTAGCTCATGGACCAGAAGTCTCTACATAAATTTCACTTAGTGGTTCCGATAAAAGTCAAGGCTTTCACAATGACCTCTTTAAAAAGTATCTTTGGATTTTGTGGATTCCAATGTCTTTGATGCCTGCCTAGAGCAGCCTCCACTGGCTACCGTTAGCTACAGTCATATCTGTGATTTAAGCCTCCTTAAAGAAATCATAAAAGCACGTTCCTGGAAGCCTTCCATTAACCTATCCTACAATCAGTGTTAAATAAACATATGAGGCATTTCCTTTAAACAACTACAATAACAAAAGAAATAGGACAACCCCACTTAGCATAATACCTGACAATCATCTTGCATTGGTTCTGCTTCCTGATCTCCAGAAAACACAGATGCGTTAATCTGAACCGTTTATATAGGACTATATTTATTTTACCTTCAATCAACCTTTTTATGCCCGCCAGACACCATGTGGATTATGGAGCCTGCCCACCGTTATGTGTTCAGGTATGCCTGGATGTTCAGCATTGTTGAGTTTTCGCTGACTGATGTTCAGAGAAAGTGCAGTCCAGAGAGAAGGTGATCAGTGGTCCTGTTTATGAATGAGAACGCTGCGATCCCAGAAGGTTCATTGGGGGAAAAATGCGGGAGGCAGGGCAAGATCAATGGAATTTTGCGAAGACCCCCTTTCCGTACTGAAACTGGGTCTGGGGTTTTTTAAAAAAAAAAATCAGTATAACTGGGGGGATAACCAGTGCCCCAGCTAAAACCCTCCTGATCAAACGGAAAAGCTTAAGCTTTGTCAAGGGATTTGGCTCGGAAAGCCAGATAACGTTATCTCCGTCAACAAATCTCCTTGGAATTTCTGGCCAGCTATGAGCCTCTGTAATTTTTGCCCAGTTGTGCCTTTTTTCCCCTCCCTCTCTCTTATCCCTTTCTCCATGTCACTGCCTATCTCATCATTATTATTTTTCTCCCAAAAAAAAAAGAGTATTAATTATTCATGGGAAGATCAGGTGATGCGGTCCGCCTTTCATCCTTGAATGGGCTGAGATCAAATTAGAGATGACTTGAACCCTGAGAGTCAGAGTCTCTGGAGTCTTGTATGAAGTGACTTCTGGTTAATTTCTGCTGTCTTGCACTGGAACCGAAGCTAAAATATAGATTCTTCTTTGTTGGGATAAACAAGTCTGTGGAGAAGTAGGGTGATTATTCAGTTTTATAGAGCTGCACAGATATTTATTTATATATATATATATTTTATTTTTTTCCTGTTCAGAGAATCCTCCAGCCTGACCTTGCCATGCGATTGGGCGAAGAACATAATTAAACTCGGTGACTATTTTAGCTTGACTGAGTAACGGAAGTTCCCATGAATGCACACACACTCACACACACACACACACACACACACACACACACACACACACACACAGAAACACTCACACATGCATGCCCTTACTCACTGCACTCATACACACACAAATAAACAAATGCAAATATAAGTGTATGCACGCACACACACACTCACAAACACATGTGAACACATAGATACACTCACACATACACACAAACACATATGCACACAGACACATGAACACATGAACACACACACACACACACACACACACACACACACACACACACACACACACACACACACACACACACAAAAGAGGTAAAATACCTTCAAGAAAATGAACAATGTCTTTTTTTTTTTTTTTTCAAAGAAAACCGGACAGAGCCAGATCCTTTCAGTCAGCCCCCTCTTAAGAAACAAACTGAACATCCCGATTCCTTCAGCATTCCTGTTTGTACAATTTTTTCATTCCTAATGCGTGGAATGAAAAGATAATTGCAGCCAGGTGTGGTTGTGCTCCAGACGGGCTGGAAGTGGACCGTAGACAGTGCGGGTCACGGGGGACTTCGCTCACTTCTGCATCCACAGCCTCTCAGGGCCTCGCAGGGTTGGTTCAGGCTGACAGTGGAGTAATTGGCCAGCCAGTGGAATGGCTGCTGAACTCGAGTGGCCAGCTGATGCCTGCAGTGAATGGCGAAATTTCACTGTGAGAGTCTGCCCCCCCCCGACACACCCCCTGTCCGCTTCCTCAGAGCGCAACCTTTTATTGTTCTTTCCCTCCTTCATAAGTGTCTCTTAAGTCCCCACTCTCCCCCCCTCTTCTCTGTTGTGTTCCTGCACACGCTCGGACGGTCTCAGAGGTACCCGGTTTCATGGTTATTTATCGACCCGGTTCTGTGAGTCTGTCCTCTGCTGGGGAAGCGGAACAGGCAGTCCCGGACAGCCTGCAACAATACTATCTCACCGCAAAGATGTGTCACTGCCGGGGTGGAGAGAGAACGCCAACCGAACCGGCCCGACCTCAGCCCCCTCCCCTCCATCCTTCTCTCTTTGGACATCGCTCTCTCTCTTTGTCTCTCTATCTTTAACACTGGGTTGTTTTTCTCTCTCTCCTTCAGCCCCTCATCCTCTCTTTCTCCCCCCCCCTCTCCTCCGTCCCCCCCCCCCCCCTCTGTCCCCCTTTGTTTCTCTCCCTGACTTTCTCTCTCTCACTCTCTGTCTAGTTTAGGTTTCAGGCAAAATCATCCAACATCCATCACGGAGGTAATGCGGGACTGCATTACAGGTCAGTCCTCAGGTGCTGCGGTGTCGGCCGTAGCCAGGGTTCGAGTGATGAGGAGCATCAGGTCGCCTCCAGGGGCGTTTTATCACTTGCCACCAACGCAAGAGCTCTTCCCGTTTGCACCTTTTAAAAAAAGTTACACTGCCGAGCGCCGGCATCGAAGTTTGCTCTCGGGCACACTAACATCACCCTCACACGCACACACATGCACACCTCAGTATTAATGCATTTTAGCAGTTAGAACGCGCCGGGAGCACGTCGGGGGAGAGGAGGGATATTCTGATGTTGGAGTGGGAGGGGGGAGAGCGCGTTGGCGGTGAGCTGCACTTAAAACACTCCACGGCTGCATTACTCAACGTCAGGCTTTTTTTTTTATTAACATGTCACTCCGATGAAATGGAATTTGTGGTGAGTCCTGCCCCCAGGGTGCACGTGCGCGCACATTCTCCAGGGGCGAATATGTACGTGTGTGTGTATATATATTGTTCCGAAAGAAATGATAAAAAAAGAAACCCCAAGCTTGCGGTGGGCCTAATTAAAAGAGAGAGGGGGTAGACAGGCTTGTTAATCCTCCCAGACAAGCCGAAGCCCTGCGTTGCAAGTCTGTGTGCAGGCCGCCTCCTCTCTCGTCTCTCCCTCTTTCTCTCTTTCTCCCTGTCTCTGTCTTTCTCTCTCTCTCTCCCGTCACCTTTATTTTAAAAGGGAGGCTCAGAGGTAATACAATGGGGCCGTAATGGTTTATGGGGGCTTGTTGTAGTTTAACAGTTGTAAATTTAATACCAGCTTTCCTATGGCAGGATCCCTGTCTCAGTAGCCGAGTTTAATGGCCTGGCAGCTGCATCAACCAAAGAAATCGATCTCTGGGTTTTTCCCCCTCCCTCTGTCCCAGCTTTCTTTAACCCAGTCATTCATAAGTCATACCGCTTTTACGTCTTAAAGGTGCAGAGACTCTCTTTCTCTCTTTCTCTCTCTCTTTCTCTCTTTCTCTCTTTCTCTCTCTCCCTCTCTGTCTCTACCTCTCCCTCTCCCTCTCCACCTGAGCACTAAAGTGGATGTTCTGTTCCCCTCCAGGGGGGCATTTAATGCTACGAAGCATGAGGGCTCTTTCCAAGCCTTCTGTTAAATTTTAGCAGTGAAAGCCTGACACTCATTACATTTTAGAGGGCACACATCTTATGAATTTTTTCTTTTGTACCCATTTGTGCTTTATTTAATGTCACAGAAGTTGCAGAACATTCACATGCGTTAACGGTCTCAATGGGTTAAAGGAGGTTTCAGTTATGACTGTTTTGCAGTTGTTTTCTGTGCCATACACATGGTCTTACTACTATTATTATTATACAATGATAAAAGCATGTATTTATTATTATTATTATTGTTAGTAGTAGTATCCTGAGGGATTTATACAGCTTACATACTATTAAATTATACAGCTGGATATTTTTACTGAAGCTATTCAGGTTGAGCACTTTGCTCAAGGGTACAATGGCAGTGCCCCAACCTGGGAATAGAACCTACTAACCTTGCAAGCTCACCCTTTCCTCCAAAAAGAGGAAAGCCTGGCAAACAATCACTCGAAAAAGGGAGATACGTTTGCAACAGCTCGGGCGATGCCCTTTGGTCAGCTGCTTCAATCGACCAACTGTAGGAAAGCAGGTGTTCGGCAATAGGAAAGTGTGGCAGAGGCCCTGTATTGGCTTCAAAGATGCAGTTTTGTGAATGATGCACGTCTCTTTAATTACTTCTTAAAATATCTCCCCAGATATATACATTTTTATTAGTAAAACTGTCTTTGTCTTTTTGTTTCACCGGGGAATGAATGTAAATAGAGCAACAAAGCGGAGGTGGAAATCGGGGAAGCGGAACCGGATGCGGAAATCTCAGGCCACATCCGTTTTTCAGCAAAGAAGTCTAAACTAGAGCCTACTATCAGTGAGGTGCAATTCCATAACCGTTATACTACAGTGTTCTACTCTTAGCCGAGCATCATGGGACAGTTCACTTCCACCAGTGGTCTATTCATTTTTGGTGATGTGGCACATACCTCGGGGGTGGGGCTCGGGGGCGGCGTTAGCAGTTGACCTCGGTGAGGTCGGGGAGAGAGCTCTCTGTCGTTGCATGCTGCGCCGGCCCCTCTGGCTGCTGGGAGCTTACCGCCATGCTGCCCCACCCCGCCATGTTTGCCCTCTCTCATAAAGCGCTGGCTTGACCGTGGGAGGCCGTGACATTTAAACTGGAGACTTCATAAAGGGAGGCCTTGTGTTTTCTCTTTTCCCCGCTGTCTTCTGCAGAAAGAAGAATCCAGAAGAGCGTGGGGGGTGGGAGAAAGAGGAAGGAAACACCGGGGGAAATTAACTTGTTGTCTTGCACTGGAGTTCATTTCCCTCTCTGCTTTGTCATTGGGGAGGGCGCACACACAGTAGTGAAGGAAATAACACAATAATAACACAGAGCTGTCAACAATGCTCTTTATGGCAAGGCTCAAACTGTGTACTGCGTACCTTTTAATGGAAAAAAATAATATACGCTATCTCAGTGCTGACATTACTAACAAGAATTGCATTTTAACCTGAGTGAAATGTAGTAGCTTTTGTTTCTGACAGTTATCACAAATCCGCTTTTACACAGTGTCGGGATATTGATATGTAAGAAGAGTTTTTGGAAGATGTTTTTTTTTTTTTTTAAACTGTCCTGCAGTTTAAGCAATAATCTCGCATTATAGTATATGCAGGGCAGGTACTCATCTGGTGCTGTTGAATGAGGTTTTACTGTGATGTTATGTACAAGGAGTACTTGAATGCTGGTCAAGGCTCTGCCAGCTGGAGATTTCCTTTTCAGAACATTAGCATAGAATACATAATGAAGTGAACAGGTTTTCAAATTTAGCTACAAGACTAGAGAGTATCCAGCACTGCATCAAGCATCAATCTGTACCTGAATATGGAGGGGGTCTCTGTCGCTGTCTTGTGACCTGACAAGCCATTACATGCATTAACAACTCTCTGTGCAAGGTGTAACACACATAGGGAATCAGCATTAAAGAGAACCGATCTTTAGACAAACTGATGCCGGCCAGGAGAGCCGCAGCCATGGTAACACCTCTCTAAGGGTTGAGCCTGTAAAGACCACCTCATGAACATATGGGTGATCCAGCAATACCCGCCGTGCTAGGTTTCTTGGCCAATTCCACGGGTGTGACCACAAGACACACCCCCACCTGGAAGGCTCGGTCATCACGGCTCATAAGCCACGCAGAGAACTGACCAATCGCAGTCCATACTCACGTGAGACAGCGGCAAATTTAAACTGTTAGAGGTAGATCCAACTATACAAACTTTGCTTTGCCAATAACAGCAGCACTTTCAAATGAGCTCCAAGGGCCGACTGCGGCTTTCCAAAGAAGTCTCGCCTGATCAAGGAGTCTTTATGAAGTCTTGCTTTTGGCAGCTAAACTGGGATTGATCTCCGTGTGTTCTGAGAGAGGCCTCCCGCTGCTATCCTTGCCATCTACAGGACTCCCGGACCTTTGCAGCGCAGAAGGAATTTCCCGGCATGTTCCCAGTGAAATTGCCTCAATGTACTCCCCGCTCAACTTGCACTGTTTTCTTTTCTGGATTACTCCAAGGAAGGGTTCCCCAGCCGATGAGCTGGCCCAATGCACGGTCTCTGGACCCGCCCTCTCCTTGACCACAAAGTAAACATATCCATTCACAGTCCTTGAGTTGCCATCTATTTAAGTTATTGTCCAAGCTAATTGTTAGAATGCTATTTTGTTTTGCTGAAATGTTGTTTTTAATTTATATTAAAGAGAATATACTACCGAAGTGATTAACAATATAAGTACCATACTAACCTTTACTTGCATCCTCTACAGGCTCTGAACGATGATCTCCCACATGTCTGTAACCAAGGCTGCATGCCCTTTTGCTTGTCACCAGCTTCTTTAGTGTCTTTAACGTTAGCCCTTTTGTCCCAGTTAACCTCCTTTGTTTGTTTAATTTAAGTCATTATTCATTCATTCATTATTCCATGTGGTGTTGTCTGGAATTTTAACATAATTTGAATAGTTAATAGAATTTTACTAGTAAATATTCTTGTTATTAATTCTTTGTTTGTCCTGTTTCTATTTGCTTAAACAACGGTTCTACTGACTATGGTCTAATAACTATTGAATAAATGTACATTTGTGACCCATATCCACTATAAAACAAATACTTCCTGATGTCTGTGCGGAATATAGCTTCAACTAATACCCATTCGTTCTACTGACAGAATCATTTATTTTTTCAGTTGGCTGATTTTTAAGTCATGATGGAGCTTTTTAAGTCATGATGGAGTTTATGCTGTGGAACAGACAGCATTCAAAATACTCCGAAACTCATCAGGTTGCTCTGTATTGTTGTCATAGTGATCGTTGTCTTGGTACTGTAGATACAGTAGGCCTAGATATGACTTAAATAAGCTTTCAAAAGATTTAATTCCTGGAACAGTCTAATGTGCAATAGTTCAAAGTATAGTCCGTTTTAATTTTGCCATTCTACTTGGAAGGTTTAACCGTTTGTGAAACACTGATAATGGAATTAATTTAATGCACATCATTGGAATTAAAGTGAACAACCAACAGATGCTTTGGTCTTGCAAATATAAAAAATATATGCAAGTATTTCACAAATTGGCAGTGTTAATCTTTTTCACAGTAATGCTAACATAAGAAAAAGAATAATTAGCCAAAGAGGAAAATCTGTGATCAAGAAACATATTGATATTGCATAAACAGTACAGTGTGTGATTTGCTTTACTGAACCCATTTTAATAGACATGTGAGCCACTGTTGAGCTATAATACTGTCCGAGCATCAATCCATAAATTTAACTGGTTGTATTACCTCCTCAAATTGAGAAAATGCGTAATAATGTGAGAGGTAAAAACATGAAATATAGGTTTTCCAGGAGGACAATATTGTTTTAAATTGACCCATAAAAATACATGTTATGCGAATGGACAGGGGAAAGCTTTGAAATTCTACATTGAGATAAGGCCTTTTGCCTCTCTAAGGCATGCGCAGGACACACGTTTCTTTTGTGTGCAGTAATGCATAGCCGTGCATTCAGAAATAAGATGGAAATAACGGTGACAAGGAAATGAAATTTGGATGAACTGCACTGAAGGTGAAGCGAAGTGGGGTCGTTGGGAGGAGAATAAGGAGAGTTCCACGTCTAATTACTTGTCAGATCCTGTTTTTTAAACACTTATTAACAGTGGGTTCACCTGCTGGGGCGATGGAATCTTTTCCACAGGCAGTTAACTGGACCTTCAACTGAGCATTAGAGAGAAAAAGAGGGAGCGATAGAAATAATGCAAGAGTGGGAGGTGAGAGGGAGGAAGAGAGAGGTGAAAAGGACAGGAACATTGGAAGAGAAAGAAGGAGGGAGAGAGGGGAGATGGTGACAGGGAAGTATGAGGAGAGTCTCAGGCAGTGGCTATGAGAGCGCTATACCTGTAGCCTGAGAGATGTTCCTGCACCCATCTTGTTATTTCATTTATTAGCGTAAGTGTACCTATTAAGCCAAGCCATATCTAACTTTCGACATTTTCTACATATTGCCACATTTCTTGCTGATGAATTTGAGTGAAAATTAAATATTAATCTCTCTTTGAAATTTTATGAGTTGATGAAATGTTAACCTTCTTAACATTAGAGGTGAAGAAATATAGTGAAATATGCGAAGTCTGGATAATGTGTTCCAAAGAAGCCCACCTCATGAATTATTGAAAAATCTTTTAAAAAATTTATTTCAGCACATTAATTGTTTTTGACTATTTTATTTAATTAGTAAAGAACAGCATAAAGATCAAATATGGTGCCTATACATAGTCGACGCCCCTTTGAACTGTTGTGTCGGTGCCAGATTTTTCTCCCCACTTATGTGCACACCGTACTCCTCATTCAATCTCATGGGAGTGTGCCAGAACTTTGCTGTGGAGGCGACCTTTAGATTACATTTCTAAGAGATTTTCCTTTGCAAGTATTGATTTTTAATGCGAAAATTAAGAGATGGATGTCTTGAAATTTGTACGCGATAGCAGATTACTCATAAAACAAACATTGCCATTTATCAGATAGAAAATGGGTTTTCTCAGCTAGCATTCACACCTCATGGTACAGTAGAAACGCTAGTGATAAAACGTGCTGTTACATAACTTACATCTTACATTTTTCTTGACTATTGATGACTGTCAGTGATTTACTGTCTGCTTCAAAATGCTCAGATAGTGCAGAGAGATTTCTAGTTGCACCCCCTTGATTGAGCATGCATGGACGCAAAAAAAAAAAACTTGTATGTGTTTTAGGCATCTCATATCTGAAAAGAAAACACCCGTGTTTACTGTTTATTGGGTTTTCTGGTGTTTATCATTAGTTAAGTGTATACTAGTGAAATCAAAACATCCTACCATGTATTTCAAGATATTCATATAAACCAGGCTTGATTGCTAGGGATAGCTGCTACATTATGGGAAGGATGTGCTTTGTCTTGTCTGTTCTGTAGTTACTTCGATGACGTTTCTGTATGCACTTATTGTATGTCGCTTTGGATAAAAGCGTCTGCTAAATGACTGTAATGTAATGTAATGTGAGTTCTGTCAGGACAACTCACGTATTTCAATTAAATGTTTTAATGAATGTGCTGTACTATTATTTCTGTTTGGCACTGAATGGATCAAGGTTAATATTGATTATGTTTACAGATATTTGTTTATGTTTATTTACATTCCACACAGGAGGAGTGTTTTTTGTGAGATTGTACCAATTAAACCACCCTGTGATAAATGCATTTTTTCCAAAATGTGCACGAATGTATTGTAATTAAAATGTAATATTAGTTTAACCGTATATCTGGCACATTAAAATACACAAAAATGTAAGTTATGTCACTTTTACTGTGACATAAGGTGTGGCAGCTAACTTATCTTTTTATCAGATAAAACAGTATTTGTTTAATGAGTAATCAAATGGAATATACAGATATTAAAACATTATTCTCTTAATATCACATTGCAATTGGTAATTTACCAAAAATTCCTGAAGTAATCATCTGAAGGTCCCCTTCAGAGCAAAGTTTTTGTGCCATTTTCAGAATGCCCAGCAGGAGTTATATGCACACGACCATCCATAATTCAATGACTATAAATCTCATCCGCTTCCAATAAAAACTGACACGGCTTTAACATGTTGACGAATTGGTTGACACTTTAAACAGCACAAAATTGTTTTCGGGGGATTTTTTTGTTCTATTTCAAATCCAAAAATGTAAGCGGGCTTAATTGGTATACTTACCTTATTTGTATTACATTGTTATTTCTGTTATTACTCACAGTTATACTGACATAGTTATTAGTAGACTACTGTTTATAATACTACTACTAATGATAATAATAATAATAATAGGGCAGCCATCAATGATGCATCAATGATTTTCCTGATAAGATTTTACAATATAACATGCCAAAATGCCATTTGAAATTGAAACAGAGTGTGTGTCAGTATACCCTCAGCCCCAGAGCTGACTCCATGAGATGGGCAGTATCAGCAGTCGATGAAAGCCTTGTGTACTTCCAGAGACACAAGGATCCAAAGGCTATGGATGCTGCCATGGAGGGAGATGCCGCACTGTCACAGTGGAATGACCAATAGTCATCAGGGCTGTGTTCCCAATCTGCCAATCACCATGCTTCTGCACACTCAGAGAGAGAGAGAGAGAGAGAGAGAGAGAGTGCTCCACTGTCCTCTGCAGCATGACCAACAACAAATTAATACTGTATAGGTTCATTTTTCTTTTCTTGATATGGCAAGATGCTTTTCTCAGCGGCTGTATTGTTATAATAAATAGTCTTTTGAACACTTTGGCGCATATCCAGCGGGCCTTTACGCCTCTCCTCCATCGTAATTAGATACTCTTATGATAACAACAGCTGCTAATTAAAACTAAAAGAAACATATCCTGGTTTTTGGAATATCGTAGAAGCAATCTGATTACCCAGTTTCTCACTCTCTGGCATTCTCCTCAAAACAGTTTATCAGGGAAGGGCGTACGTGCGAAGTAAACGAAATGAATGAGCACTGATTTTTAAAAATCTTTTCTTTGCCAAGCATTCCAATCTGTGTCGCTTGCCTATTTTGAAGCGTCTATTCAAGAAGTGGAGTTTTTCCCCCTCTCTGTCTTCGATTGGCAGCCTGGGCTGTGACTGTAATTATAATCTGTCACTGACTCATAAAAGTGCACCTTCTCCTGCTCTCGTGAATCGAAACAACTTGTTTTATACATGACAGCGAGTTCCAATTAGCGTACAAAAGACCGCATTAGCTATGAAATGGGCTTAAGTGATTACGTAAAAGCAATCATATCACAACGTCTACTGCCTTTTTTTCTTTAATAAAAAATAAACATTAATGGCTTTATCAGAGAAACACAGCATTGCAAGCAAAAAAAATAAATAACCTAATTGAAATTCTAATGAAAATTAATCTGCCATTGTTTCTCTCCTCTGTATGAGATTGCTGCTACAGGACGTGGTGTAACGTTCATGGAGCTCGACCTTTAAACAATCCAGTTAAGAACTGATGGGTCAGTGTTGTGCAGCCCTTGAGCAGAGCACATAACAATACTGTGTAAATCACCAGAATTGCTTTTACACATATGCTGATGCTTACATATGTTGACGTACCAAATGTGGGATATGAACATTAAAAAATAATATCAACAGCCTGTAAAATGACTAGAATGGTCAGGCGTGGTGCTGATGCTCTGCATCCCCAAACTCTTGTTCTCTCTTCTCCTTTGACCACTGTTTCGGCCGAGGGTGTCAATTCACTGCACTTAAATGTGTATTTATTTTTGGCATTCTTGCTAAAGTCCAAGTTCACAAAACTGTAGTAATCTATTCCAGAAGCAAAACCAATGATGGCATACGTAACTGTATGAGTTGACAAAGCCAAAAGAACCAGGAATTAATGTAAGGGCAACATGAAACGCCTACTTGTCCCTTTTCCACAATGTGGCGCTTTCGAAAATGTGGCTTCATTTCAGACATAATGCTCTCTGATTGGCAGGCCGGCGGGCTGGGATCACTGAGGATTCAAACATCAAGAAGACATTGCCTCTCAGGCGTGGCTATCAGTCTATTTCATTTATGCTCTTATCAGCAGATGTTACGGTGAAACAGTGGAGCGTGTTGAAGCTAAAACTGTAAGACAAATGAGAGCTTGATTAGAAGTCACAGCATCTAAAATTGTGCTTTCACAAAACCAGAAGTAGCCCCACTAACACCACGCAACAAGGCCCTGCGAGGTTTTGTTTCTAACATTAGTTATATTTGTGCAAAAAACTGAATTTTCATGAAGTATATAACTGAAAAAATGCATTTTCAAACTTAAGGGACAAACACAAAGTCACCCACATTTGAGCCATAGCCTGCAGAGGAATAATAATCCTTAATGTGAAATTCCGTGTAACCTGCAATATGCTCCAACTGTGGCAATAACATAACTGAGCTACCAAAAGAAAACAAAGCAAACAACAAAAAAAAACATAATCCTAGCCGAGCAGTCAATGGTTATTGAAAAAGTTCCAAAATATATTGTAATGCAAAAGGCAAAAAATGTAATAACCTGGGCTGAGGACTATTCAAATTCAAATCACATGAATTAGAGAACTGACATGAATTGGAATGGTGAGAATCATTATGGAATCTGACCTGAAATGCAGGAATTTCAGATTAGAATTTAATTACTGAATTTATCCCAACTCTAACCGTTAAGAGCACTGTCATGCTGTGTTAATGAGCTTTCTCCACTGATGAAGAGGGAAGGCTGCTTCATCTTCCACATGCTGGTAACGGCTGAGGGAACAGGGGCATCCACCAGGTGGGCTCACGTTTCGGCTGACTACAGGTGGGATGTTCTCAGATCCAATACGGTCCGAGGTTTAACAAAGTAAATTGGGAAGGGAGGGAGATTTATGGTTCAGAAATGTGGCTTAATGGTTTAGAAAATGAATTCCAGGCTATCCTTTTTTTTATTTGCTGTTTACCGCATACTGTTAAATGAGTCCTGTGTGCATTAGCCATGCATAATGGATTTGAATTCCCTCTCAATCTGAAGCCAAAGTTTTGAATATTTTACTGTATAAATTGAGTTATTGCTGAATTTTCTGCTCGTGGGTCTCGGGTAATGTGCCATTTGTCAATGAGGGTAACGGCTAAATAAAACACTTCTCACCTGTGAACATTAAGAGGCTGCATTGCACTGTCCCGTCGGGTTCTCTTAAATCCTCATCTTTTTAATCTCAGATAAGCACATCAATACCTGGGTAAACTGAGCTGGAGAGATACCCGCACTGTGACAGGTATATATCTGATTGTACATTAGTCCAGTAATGATTTGCTTGATGCCTGAATCTACAAGGTCACATTTCATTACCCACCAGATTCTATTTGTATCTGTATACATCTGGCGGAAAGAGCACATAAATGACTTACACCAGGTGAGATATATGGCAGCATTTGTATTCCTTGTATCTAAGCAATTGCAATCTCCCATTGATTTTAGGAGTGATTTAATGGTCCCTTTCAACAAGCATGGAAAATTACCCCATAGGTACCTAAATTAAGGTTTACTTAAAGGGTAATCAAAGCCTACTTGAAATAGATACAGATCACAGAGATGAAATGGTAGGATCCCTCCTCCGGGGGGAATATCCTCAGATGTAATAGAAAGTATCCAGAAGAGCAGCGGGTTAATGAATTTGTAAGAACTTCACACAAGCTCAATTTTTACACACTCCTATTCCTGCCCTGTATCCTATTTCTCTGCTTGACCTCTGATTAAAAGAAATGGAGGAACAAACTAATAACACTGATTAAACTATTACTACTGCCTGACGGCCACAGGTAGTGAGCGACAACAAAATGGAGGCACCAATGTAAAATGACTGAAGAGGGTGTTGTGCCTCCACTCTTTTTAATGAAATTGGCAGCTGTTGTCCCAGGTTGAATGTGGTTGTCTGATCCTCGGCTGCTAACCTGTTTGTATCGCACTTTACCGGCGCCGGGATCCTGAAGTACGTTCTCCTGCCCGCTGTTGCCCTTTGTCCATGATGTCTGTCCTTCGGGGTTACATCACCTGTAGGACAGACATCGCCTTAGACTGAGTTGCTTGTGAAACGGCAGACGGTTGAGCTGTCTTTGTAACTGAAGCTTCCACGCGCAAAAAAATAACCCCCCTTTAAAAGTCACTGATGTGTTGCAGCTTTATTAGCAATCTGGCCTGTCCAGCATTTTTATACTTGACCCAGTGCATGCTGGTTAATGGATCGGCCACACCAGTGTGGTAGCTTCTGCTTTGTTTATACATAGGGTTTCACATGTGCCCAGGCATTTCCATTGTGTTTGTTTATCCCCTGTAGTTAAATGGCAAACCATTGCAACACATAGTAAGGCTCAGACTCGTGTTCTTTGTAAATTTTACCTGCCCTCTATTAAAAAAAGGAAACGGGGAATACTCTGATGTTTGATCATCGGTCACAGTTCGAGGCCAGCTGTTTAATTTGATCTTTGTGGTTTAACATGAGCCGAGAGGCTCTGGAACACCACAGATCTGGCTGCCAAACCCATTTGCCCACTGTCCAGCGCCCTGGTGCTCCAGCATGCGGGGGCTCGTTGTCAGGTGTTAATTTATAATGCGCGGCAATCCCGTCATTCTGCTTCCACTTTGTTTTCCATGAGCGGGTCTGGCATTTGGCGGTATTAACGGAGACAGCTGTCTGTTTTTAAGCGCACTGCAGAGGCCCGTGCGCCT
This sequence comes from Synaphobranchus kaupii, assembly GCA_029718625.1. NCBI lineage: Eukaryota > Metazoa > Chordata > Actinopteri > Anguilliformes > Synaphobranchidae > Synaphobranchus > Synaphobranchus kaupii. Next base: position 91,918,447 of record CM056380.1, read on the forward strand.
GCTCCACCTGGCCGGCTTCCCATAATGCATCTACCGCGAACATGCTTCCCTCCTTCCCAGGGCGGACATTGCGAGCCTTCTGTTCACCTCCATCAAACCCAAGCCTCCTCCTTCCCATTTCTTATTCTCTTCCGTGCTACTAACCTTGTCCTGACGTTCACAAGGTTTCCTTTTTCCCCCCCTCAGTGTTTATTTTTCGAACACAAAAATTCTGCCAGAGTAAGTGGACCCACACCCGAGAGAGACCCTGCTTTTTTGTTGCTGTTTTGCTCAGCTGTTTTTTGTTCTCCGAAATAACAGACAGACCGCCAGTCGGCGCCTCATAGACCAGGGCTGGTGTCAATTTCCTGTCAGTTCAGTCATTTCAGGGAGCAAATTTGAAAATCAATGAATACATTGGAATAATGTCCATAATGTTCTAGAGTTATTATCAAATAAATTTACTGAATTACAGTTCATTTTTAAAATTGACTTTGCTTTGAACATTATGGGCATTTTTCAATTCATGAATTGAATTTCAATTTGTGTCCTAAATTCATTGAATTATCATGGAATCAACCGCAATCCTGGTCTGAGCCCTTCCTGTCTGTCTGTCTGCCCGACTCCACTCGCATTGAGCAGAGACGGAGGAAGGACCTTTCACATGCAGCTTTCAACTGCAATCTACGGGCACCCAATCAACCAGCAGGGGCCGCTAGATAGCAAAGCCCAAAGAACCCTATCCGACTGAACCACCCCATTCCCTGGGCGAGGCAATCGCCAATAGCGCGATTCGATCCGAGGCTGTGAGGCTCATCCATGCGCCAGAGTGAGGTGCCTTAACCGAATGATCCATCCAGCAGCCCACATTTTTACTTTTTTAAACCTTTTTCCCATCTCCTCTTGTCTGCTTTCCATCCCCGCAGAGTCCACCTACAGGCCCTTGAGCGCTGGAAAAGTTGGAGCGCTCCCGCAGTGAGACACGATCCAAGTTCAATTACAGTGAAAAATGACGCCTACTGCAATGATTCCAGCCTGAAACGCTGTGCTCAGTCACTTTCCTCAATAGTAATTAAACAGGAGTGATTAAGGACAGAGAAACTGTAAAGCTCACAGAAATGGCTAAGTGTGCGGTACTCTCCCAGTAAACAGACTCTGTCACTCACAGGGCTAATGCATTAGAGTAATAAAAGTGTTAAAACAAGAACGGGAAAATACATCTGTCCTCTATAGGATTCCGATGAGGGCCTCATTTAAAGCTTGTACAGGGACGTTGTATTTTTTGAATTTTTGGAAACTCCATACATAAACATTTGCGTATACCAGTAGTGGAAGTTTAATTACAATTTTATTTAGCGTACTCTAAACTCTACTCTAGATGACATGAACTGAGAATGCTTTGCTAGCATGCGTCCCAGTGGGTAAAAAAAAACATAAACGAGAGAGAAAGCTTTAATCATCCAAAGGTCTTAAAAATGTGACACGACAGGCTTTACAGAGCAGTAAGGAAAAGCTAATTGTGAGACGCTTCGGCGTTATGTGAGTGCTGTTTTATTTCAGACACACTAATGACTGTGACTCTGACAGCTCCTTTCTTGCACAGGCTTTTATGACAGGAGTTTTATGACAGAATCTATTGACCGCATTTACATTTTTACAGATTCAATTTTTCTTAAGATGAACACCCCACACACGCACACACACACACGCGCGCATGCGCGCACATGCACATACACACACACACATGCACGAAAACACACATGCGCACGCACAAAAACATGCACACGCACATACACAAATACAAGCACAAACACACTATATTGTATATGTACATATTGAATTTACACAAATACTGCTAGATCATATACAGCATACTATGAAAGATGATCAATACATTGAAACTAGGAAAATAATAAGTAGGAGGTATGGAAAAGACAATAATAACTATGGATTTATATGACAGGTCTCATGGATTCAACACACTTTATAGTGAAGGTGGGTCAATTGCTCTCCACTGACACCAATGTAAAGCCCTTCTCTAATGGGTAGTGCCCGGCAACCATTTTATGATAGAACACAAACCAAACCTTAGTTGAGGTGGAGAGGGAAAGCTTTATTCAGCCTGTTGTGCTGGGCGATGATTAGATGGACTGATTGGGAAATTGAAAAGGTTGATGGCTGGGAACCTCATGTTCTCTGTGATAAGTGCTATGATTAGCAATAATAATGAAGAGCATTCACTTTTACATCTCAAAGCACTTCACAGTGGGGGGAAACTGCCCATGATTTAACACCTTCCTGGGCAGCCATTGTATGTTTGTAATAATAATAATAATTTAATCACTTAAATGCTCATTTCTAGTGACTACTGCGAACAGTATTCATTAATCTGTTGTTTAAAAAAGTATAAACAAAAGCACTCCAAACAAGTTAACAGCACAAACAGCAAAACACCTATCTTTAAAAAAAAAAATCTAATTTGTGCAAAATATCCCTCCATTTCCTTTCCTATGTAGCTGAGCTGGCTCACATGCTGCAGTCTTAGATATTATTCTGTTTCCATTTAAATACTTAAAAAAACTTAAAAACAAACTTTAAAAAAACATTATATAGTTATGTGTATATAGTGGTTGAGATGTAGACTGCATGGTTTCTCAAACTCTGTCTTCATAGCTATGCAGCCATAGATTACTCCTGGCGGGGGCACTTGTCCAACCCTCCCACCACTTCCCCACCCCCCACCCCTCCAGTTGGTGCTCCTGCTGCTCTATTACACTTCCCCTAACTGTTTTCTCTCTCTCTTTTTTTTACATTCTGCCGGCGGGGCTTATGCCCCACATCTCGAGAGTTGCTGTCCGGCTTCCTGTCCGTTGCCGCTTGCCCCTCCCTCCTTACCACCGCTGCCAGCTGCTCCCGCCGCCATCGGCGCCCAGTTCCCCACCATCACTGCCGCCACATCTGGACTGTCATCTAGCTGCTGCAAATTATATTATCATGGACATTGGCTGTTTTTACCATGTTGGTCTTTAAGCCCTAGACCCTGAGCCGACCAGAGGAGGATGGGTTCCCCATTGAGTCTGGTTCCTTCCAAGGTTTCTTCCTAGTTACACCAGGGAGTTTTTCCTTGCCACTGTTGCCTTTGGCTTGCTCTTGTGGGGGGTTTAGGCTGGGTTTTGCTGTGAAGTGCATTGTGACAACTTGTTGTGAAATGCGCTATATAAATAAATATTGATTGATTGATTGATGTAGCCTACTCATTTCACTGCCTGTCTCTAATGTCACCATTACTCCTACCTGCTGTGGCTCAGTTGAGCTGCTGCAGCCTGCCTCACTCCTCTCTCCCCCATCATCTTGAATCTAATGTTAATAATATGAGGTCAAAGACAAGCCTTATTTACTTGATTACATCAGGAGGACAATATCTCAACATTATCATATCACAATTATCTAAATAATGAAAAATGCTGTTAAATGCAAGTTTGAGTGGACTGGCTAAAGTAAAAATTTGCTAGCCTATGTGCTAGCCCAGTGGTACCCAACCTCAGTCCCTGTGTATGTTGGTTTTCGTTCCAACCACCGTTGCAATCCCAGAATTTACCTGCATTTAACTGCACCTTCTCAGTGGGTATCAGCACGCTCCAATGGGGCAAGTATTTTGGCCAAAACTTTTACATATATATGTAAATTTATGTAATTTATGCCAATATATGTAAATCTCTTTTTTGAAAATGGGAAACGCTCACGTGTCTCTTTGTGTATTTTTCTTTTATTTGGAACAATCATTTGCAAATGGCGCAGTACATCCCAACCATTTGTAATCCATCCATCTGAAATTGGGCAATTGGGGCAAAAGGGGCAGGTGCTTGGGCACCCAGAGCTCCCCACCCCTGCATGTTCCTGCAGCCCTACATGATTGAGCCCCAGTCGAACTCGGAGTCCGAAGAAGAGCCTAATGTTCAACAAAATTGGAGATCCATTGATGTATCTGAATGGTAAGTTTAGTTCCCAATTTGCATTTACTGATATTGTTCGTTATGAACTGACAATTACTGTAGCTACTGTAGCTAGGTAGTAAGGTAGCATTGATCATAGCCTAGGTAAATGGATTTCAATATCTGAGCCACAAGTGACTTACAGTGCACTCCAAACGTGTTAGGACAGTGACACATTTTTAGTTGTTTTGGCTCTGTACTCCAGCACATTGGATTTAAAATGGAACAGTGACTGTGAGGTTAAAGTGTAGAATTGTTTTCACATCTATATTGGGTGAACCATGTAGCAATTGTAGCCATTTTTACACATAGCTACCCCTTCCCCTCCCCATTTTAGGGCACCAAAAGTAACTGGATAAATTTACTTAAATTAAATAAAGTCAGCATATTTAATATGTGGTTGCATATCCTTTGCATGCCATGACTTCCTGATGTCTGTGACTCAACAACATCAAAAGACTCTTGATATCTTATTTTCAGGTACTGTTACAAGCTATAACCTCTCTGCATTTGAATGGATCTGTATGGGAATTAGGGGGTGGGACTAAATTAAGCTGTAAATTACACGGGAATAGTATGGAACCCATGGTTGCCGAAATGACTGTAAGTCATCAAGGGTCTGAGGTATCAAACCAGCCTCAAACCATCATTTTGCTGCCAGATATGCAGTAGATATGGTTTGATCACTTGAAGAGTTGTTTCTCCTGACTTATTTTTCAATAGTAAAATGAGTCAGGAGAAACAACCCTAAAAAGTGATCCATCCATATCTTTTAAATGAAAAAGGTGCTGACCCCCCCCCCCCCATCAACAATCTCAAGTGAAATGTTACTAATTTGCCTTGCACATCTTGTTTTTGGCTTGTTAAGATGAAATTGCTTATTTGTTTTTCAAGAGCTGGCAACACTAGTCAGAAACTAGCTTTAATGTGTCTTTCAAATGACAGAACCGCCTATGGCACAGTATCCCACTCAGTAGACAGGGGTTGGTCCAGAGGGAAAAGTGTTCTACTCATCCCCCATCACCAACCAGTGCTGTTCTAGGAGACCTCCCATGTAAATACTAACCATGCCCAGCCCTTGTTAGCTTCAGCCATCAGGCAGAATAAAGTCACAGGCTGGTATGGCTGCTGGCTGATATTATTCTAAAGTGACATGTTGCCCACTGCATCGTTAACAAATCCTTTGGCTCTTTGGAAGCGGCATGAAGTAATAAAAGTACTCGTTTGCTGCAGTCTGCTCTACTTTGAACACAAGATGTGTGTGAGTGGTAGAGAGCTAAGGGACTTAAGCCTATTTTCCTTTGTAATATGATTTTTGCTGTAATAATTCAGATGCGATCCTGTGCTGTACTATACTAGCTCTATCCCAGGGTGCCCACAGCATTTTACAATGTGTACAGTAGTTACGAATGTGTTGATGCAGCAGGTGTGTGTAGTAGTTATGAATATGCGTTGATATAGCAGCAGGTGTACATATAAAATTTGGTGCAGACAAAACTTGACTACTGGAGCATTTTCTGTGTTGGGAGATCAAATATTAATTTACAGTAATTAAATACCACCTAATTACAAGGGAAATCAGCTATATACTGTATATAAAATGTTTCCATTCCTTGTATTAAGACACATAGGTAATGTATTAAATTCTCAACACGTTAATGTTAATGTCCACTCATTTGCCCATTCAGTACCCGCCTGCTAGTTTCTCAGGTTATTGTCTCTCTTATTCCGTGCGAACCCAATCACCTTTGATTTTGATCTTCGATAGCTTTTCTGGACTGCTAACGTGAATGCACGGGGCACACTGTGCTGTTACCTTGGAGCACACAAATTGTATTTTACAACAAAGGTAAGCCCAATTTCCCAAATGGACTACCTTCAGTGCCAGCAGTGTTCCGCCATCGTTTTGCAAATCAGAGGCCCTACAGCGGACCGCAAGCGGCAGAGCCATTCAGCGGTTATTTTGCATTCTCATGTCATCGCTGAGCCTGAATTCGACTTCCAATGTGACTCAAATGTTTGCTAGGGTACTGCTGTAGTGCCGATTTGGAAAATGCTGGCGGAATATCAGCTGGCACTGACGATGGGCCGATAGTCTTGTTTTTACCTCCATTTTGAAAAACGCCGTTTACCTGTTCCATTAGTGCACCTCTGTCGGCTTGCAATCTGGGTAGCAGCATACTGTAAATCAATTGATGGGCGCCACACAATCTTAAAATAAGATTTATTGGATTCACTGGATTCCGATAAACCCTCATTTACTTATTGTTCAGCAGTGAACAAAGACATTTGCTTAAACAACAGTTTAAGGGCAATCAATGTATGTGTTTTTATGGCAGATGTGTGAAGGGAGCAGGGAAGAAAACATTAATGTTGCATTTGAATCCCTGCTGCGTCTGCACAGTGTGACTGTGCGGCACCTTTCTGACTGTCGATTCACATCACTGCACTGTGATTCGCAATCATTCAAGCGCATGTACAGACACACACTCGTACATACAGACAGGTATACACACATACACACACACACACACACACACACACACACACACACAAAGCCTCCATGCTCAGCACGGCTCTGTGTGCTGTGGTAGTTGCCGGGAAGGTGCAGGCTTCGACTTGGTGTGGTGACGGACAGCCAGGTGAGAAGCACACAAAGCCTCTATGCACAGCACGGCTTTTGCGCTGTTATGTGAAAGGCCATCCATTGTGTACTCTGAGTCACAAATAGAATTTGTTTAGCCTCTGTATTGAACACACGCTTTAAAAAATATATATTTTTAAGCACAGGTCATTAAAAAACAGGGGGAGTCTTTTCCTGAGTTTGTTTGCATTGCTGTGGAAATGGGTTCTGACGGTTCAGACTAACACTTTTGACTTGCTCCCAGAGCCCTGGCAGAGAGGGGTCGGCACCTGAGCCCACATCGACGTGCTGCGTAATGTTCGAAACGCAAAAATTAATAATTAAATAAAGAAAGGAGGAGGGGGGAGAACAGGGCTGCTGGTTCTCCTCTTGTTTCGGTGACCCAGATACACAGCTGAGGCTGATTGAGAGGCTGGCAGCCCTGCTGCTGCTGCTGCTGCTGTCCTCACTTGTGCCATGTGACCAAGGCTGACGGGCTAATCTGTGGCTTCGCAGTCTTCCCACCGGGTGCCTGGGGATCCTGTGGGATCTCATGGGGAACCCGCGTGATTACAGTCCACAAGGTCCTCCAGCTGAATGTATAACCCTGCTACCAATCTTTTTTTTTTTTTTTTTTGCTGAATGAACTTCCCACGGTGGTCAGGACAGTCAAATAATTCACCATGGTCTGGCGCAGACTGAAGACTCGCCTCTACAGACCGTGCCCTTTCCCTCCTCCCTTCCCCGCCCCTTAGCAGTTCTATCTTTTATATTAATTCAGGCTATTATTGTTGTTCATGGTTTTATGTTTTTTTCGGACTTGCTATGGATGTTATGTGTATTGCTTTAGTGACATTGCATGCGCATTGACTGGTCTGAGAATGCTGTAAGCCAGGTTTGGCCATATTGCTCACATAACTCACAAAACTTACTGTATGTTCTCCTACATTGCTCCGGATAAAAGCCTCTGTTAATTAAATGTAATGTAATATAAGTCACTGTATCCAAATCCCAGCAACACTCAACACTTAAATAGGACCCAGAACCTCGCTGCCTGATATTGAACATGTGTTGGAGACCCTGTGTTAGTACACTGCATGAAGAGTGATGCCCTTTCACAATGATATTTTTCTCTTCCCCGTCTCCTCTCTCTTTTTTAATCCTGTTCTCACCCAACAATCTCTCCATCCATCTTCCCAGCTTCCACCCTCTCCCCATTCCACCTCCTTCTCTCTTATCTCCTCCAGCCCCTCTCATATCCTTTATTTCACGTCCTAACTTTACATCGCTTCTTTTTCTTTGATCTCCCCCTTCTGCCCCTTTTCCCTCTCCCTGTTCCTTCCCTTTCTGAATCTCTTCCTCCTTTTCTCTCTCCTCCACATCCCCCTTTCTTTAATCTCCCCCACCCCTCCTTCCCCCTTTTCCCTCTCGCTCCTCTTGTCCCCAGCCCACCTCTTCTCCTCCTCTTCTCTTGTTCTCTCCCCATCTCCCTCTCCTCTCTTCCTCCTCTCCACTGGAATTCACCATGCTCTGGGAGACTGTAGATGCCCTCTAGGCAGTGTGAGGCAGAATTAAACCTTGGATGCCTTCTCCCCTCCCCTCAGAAATGCACCCCCCACACAGACACACACGCTTGACTTCCTATTTCTGTACAAAAAAAATCTTTACATAAAACCCGAATCATGGTCCCTGACATTCAAGTGTGGTTGTGTAAGTTTATATTAATAGTCAAGTTTTTTTCTGTCCACTCCCAGTTCTTGAAAGTATTACGAAAAACCCCTTACAATGGCTTAACCTGCTTTAATTTGGCCCCAGACTTCTGCTCACGTTATATGCGATCTGCTTCACCGTTTTTATGTTGTGCTGAACGTTTTCTTGCGTGTAGCATTTGTTTAATATAACTTTTTTTTTAATACAATGGGGATAAAGAGAAAATATTACAGAATCATTCTGAATCAATTTGAATCCAGCGGGCGGGGCGGGGGGGGGGGGGGGGGGGGGGGGGGGGGGTGCAGAATGAATATTACAAAGGTGCATAATGAATATTAAACTGTTGTTATTTAAACAAGTCATTGCGAACTAGCACGCTGGTTTATATGTCGATTACAAACATGTTGAAGTCACATCAGGAGCTTGCCATCAAAGCTTTTATACTGAAATTGAATTGGCAGAAAGCTTTGTAAGTGTTTGCTCAGAAACTGTCCTTGAAGAACAAAGATCTGAGCAAAAAAGAGTTTTTTTATTTAACTATACCACTTCTCCAGCATGTGATCCACAGTTCACCTGGAACTTATGGTTTGTGCATGTACTTCGGCTTATATTGTTCATGATGTTTTAATGATCCCTTGACTGATTACACTCAAAGTTATTAATATTGGGTAGAGCCAGACTGCGATGTATCCATCCACAGTACTGGTGAAAATAAAGCAGCTTTAGTAACTACATGGAGCTACATCAGCAGACACTGATATATGGATATGTAACAGTCTGGCTTACCTGTGCATTAACCTTGTTTTTAATGAAGCTGTTTAATGATGCATTATATGACATCTAATACCAGCAACCAATTAAACAGAACGCATGTCTGTTTAATTTACAAGCATTACTATAGATATAATCAATTATTTGTGAAAAGCTCAATTTATTACAATATAAGGTAATGTCTTCAAACAAGAATATATTCAAACAACCGTATAACATGGCTTGACTGAATTTCTTGGATGTAGTCTGTGATTGTGGAACTTTGACCTCTCAGACATTAAGTCTGTTGAAATTAGGTGGCAAATCTTCCTGTCAAAGTTTTGATCATGCTGGTTATGCAAGCACCATTATCACTTTTGATCTATGAGTCTGTTCGGTGAGTTAATACAGCTTGTCCTTGGACAATACATATTTCTAATAAAAAACCACACATGCCTGACAGGACACATTAAAATGCATGCCTGCTATTTAACACTGTCCAGCATAACCATTCAATGTCTCATAAACTTAAACAAACATAACATATGTTTAAACCTTCAGCTATGGACAATGAGTAATCTTCAGTCTGTTCCCATGAGTTTTGTGCAATTTGAATATTTAACTGTGTGTAATTTAAGAAAAAAAAGATTATGTTTTTTGTTGGAGTCCCATCCTCGGTTTGAGCTGTGTAAAAAGGAACAATTACCATGATGCAATTCCACAGTGCTCTGTTACAGCAGGGGTCTAATTACTCAAACAAAAACCAACCACATTTTTAACGACCATAGGAAACACAGAGGAAACCGCGTACTATGTTAATCACAGCAGAAGCAATTAAAATTCAGTTTATATGGTACTGCAATTCTTATTCATTGGTAGAAAATGACTGTTTGTCTTAAGTAAGAAATAAAATTATAATTGGTTTCAAGTTCTATCATGACCACATTAAAATGGCCTTAAAAGCAATTTAATTGTCGACCATACCAAACACAATAATCAAAATTATTGAAGTTATTGAGTTATTGAACATAATACGGTGATCAAGCATGATAGTACTGCAGAAGAAATCACAAGGGCGCTAGTGGGCAGATAGCCCCGTTAAAGATTGTGTGTAAGACTTTACTTGAACTTTATGCCATAAGGCCATGGCCTTAATCCTGACATATAACCAACCAACCAACCATTTATCAATGTTATCTGTCTCACAACTTCATACACTGCCTGGCCAAAAAAAAAGTCGCACACTCTAATATTTTGTTGGACTGCCTTTAGCTTTGATTATGGCGTGCATTAGTCGTTGCATTGTTTCGACAACCTTATGCAACGTCACAAAATTTATTTCCGTCCAGTGTTGCATTAATTTTTGGCCGAGATCTTGTTTTGACGACGGGAGAGTCAAACCACTCCGTAAAGTCTTCTCCAGCACATCCCAAAGACTTTCAGTGGGGTTAAGGTCAGGACTCTTGGGGCCAATCCATGTGTGAAAATGATTCCTCATGCTCCCTGAACCACCCTTTCACAATTTGAGCCCGATGAATCTTGGCATTGTCGTCCTGGAATATGCCCATTGATGGGATAACCTGGTCATTCAGTACATTCAGGTACTCGGCTGACTTCATTTTATTACTGCATAATGTTGCTGAGCCTAGACCTGACCAATTGAAGCAGCCCCAGATCATAACACTACCTCCAGAGGCTTGTACAGTGGGCACTATGCATGACGGGTGCAACGGCGACTTTTTTTTTGGCCAGGCAGTGTATAATGCTATCATGACTGCCTGTGACAGTTATTTTCATTCTTATGATGCTGTTATGTAGGCTTTATTTCATATAGTTAAATTAAAATGTTACCTTTTTTAGGTACTTAGGTACAACCTTCTTGATTTTTCTTAACTAAACAAAACCCTGTGGATTAAGATAGACACTTGCTGTTGGATGGACATTATGATTCATTGGCCTCTCCAAGCCGAAGGATTTGCACATAAAACTCCCAGCTTTGGTGCCCTAAGCCAAAGAGGCTGAGCCTTACTGGTGATTTGTCCTGGTGATTCCTTTTGATGGGTTCTTTTTTTCTCTCTTGCAGTCCGGGCATACCCCCACAAAACCATGGCTAGGTGTGCACTGCTCCAAGCATCAATCCCTCCAGGGGGAGAAATGTACAATACGTCTAAAAGCAAAACATGCTTGTCTGCAGGGGTATGATTATGGGCCTGTGATTCTTCACTGAAAGCAAGCTCCTGGGAGCCTTTGACAGCAACGGTCTGCAAAAGTCAAAAGGTTTCGTTTTTTCCATTGAAAGTGATGAATTAATCACTTATTTTTTTAGTAAGCAATGGCTGCTAGTGAAGAGTAAGGCTGAGAAGAAACTCGTCAGATTTTGTTGCAAGCATTTACATGTGGAATATGGGACCTGTGAAATTATTGACTGTGGCTCTTTGTGAAAACGTCCCTTTAACAAGTCAGGCCAGAGAATATGGTTGTATTTCTGTTCATGAATTTTTACTTTGGAATTTAAAAGTGCAAAGCGATAGTGGGGTTGAGGGGAAAATGAATTTATGTTAAGAGTGAAACCATGGAGATGACAAGTAGTTTAAACGCAATCTCAACCCGCACTGCCCTCACATCGTTTTGCAAGGGAAATTAGATTTAATGATTCGTTTGGCTTGTCCTTTAAAATAGAATCCCGTCAATCATTCATATGAAAATAAATAAGTTGCACGAAAAAAAGAAGGGGAAACCCCAACCGGAATTTGATTGCGGGTGATATCTTAAATTATAAAATGCTTCCATGACTCTGGGCTGTTCTACGAACCTGTGGCGCTGTGTTCTTTATTGCCTGTACACAGAAATGGCGAGGGGACACAAGGATAATCGTGGCCTGTTTCGCATGTTTTATGTTAGTTTTTGGGGCCTGCATACATTTGAGGTGTAAATGAGCCTGTTAAGGGCTGTGTTCTGGATGAATCATCTTGCGACCTCCCTGGTGCACCTCCCGAATACCCTCCACCCCCTCAGGAGAGGTGTAAAGAGCCCGGTGCAGAGAGGGGCGGGGGGGGCGGGGGCCGAAAGTCCCTGAGAGGAGGGCCTGTGATCAGCTCTGCCCTTTGTATTGGTTGGCAGACATTGAGCTGCGGGGAGAGGGGGGGAGGGGGGAAACGACCGCTTTTAGCACCTCGCTGTCTCGCGTCACGGCGGCTGTTAATCAAGTGCGGGAGGAGAAAGGGAGGAGAAGTAGCAGAGGGATGCGAGGAGATTTAGTGACGCTCCAGCTTTGATGCTGTGATGGGCAATAGGGACAGGTGCTTATGAAGATGAACGGCGCAGCTCACCGCTCCCCTGCCGGAGATGCGCTTAAGTCCTACACATGCCCGGGCATTGATGAGGAGCCGACGTGACTGAGCCGTCTGTGTGCGCGCGTGCGTACGCGCTTATGTGTACGCGTGCATGTATTCGCGTGTCGGTTTGTGTATGTGTTTATTCATGTGCAGGCCTGTGTATTTTTTTTGTGTGTTTGTGCATGCATGCGTGCGCATGCGTGCACGTGTGTGTGTCCAAATCCCTCCTTGCCCCCCCCCCCCCCCCTCTTGTTGGAACACTGAGATGCACTTAACCTTTGACATCGGACATCTGGCCAATGTTCAATGTTCAAACATGTAGTGATGAAGGAGTTTGTACGTATGTATGCATATGCCCATCACCTATTATTAGTGTTATCTGTTTATTTGGCAAAGGTTCTTATCCAGAGTGACTTACAAGGAAAACATGACATCAAACAGCAAGGAATACAGTCAATAGGCATTAAGCTTAAAAAGAATGAATGCATTCAACAGGAAAAACATAAAAACAGCATGCAGCTATTATAGCATAGAAACAGTAACCAGGTAGTGAACCAAAACATAGACACCCACCTTGGTTTTTTTCTTGGCATAGTTTTGATGTTGTCATTGTAACATTCCGCTCCCTTACTGTCCGTTTTCCATGTTTTGCCATGTCCCTCCGTGTCTTGTTTGATTCCCTTGTCCATGTTTTCCCCTTTGCTAAAGGCTGGGCGTGTCCCCCTCCGTTTGTTTCACTCTGTGCTTCCACTCACCTGTCTCCTTTCCCGCTTGTGGCATGCATTCCTCACCTGTTAATTATTCAATCACCCGCGGTTACATTCCTCACGATTTCCTTATTGGTTTCAATTTCACTCCCCTACTTAAACCCCCGACTGGCTGCTATTCAGCGCCAGTTCGTTAACGTACTTCGTTTGGTCTTGGTCTCTGGTTTCTAGTCCTGTCCTTGTTAATCAAAGTAGATCTTAGAATTCCTTTGTCTACTCTGTGCATTTAACCCGCTGTTTATAGTTTGTTTCAGTCCCTGCTTCTGCTATCCTGTTTTGCTCCTTTGTTTTGTTCTTTTGTGCTTAACCCTCCTCAGCTCCGTCCAGCCTGCAGCTGTCCCCACTCCGTGTTGTTGCAGTACCTCAGCTCCCTTCCAACGGCGCACCCACAGCTGGGTTAACAGTCTCTGCACCCTCCAGTGGTTCCTGTCCAGCCGTGGCGCCCACCTTGCTGCGGTTACGGTCCCAGGCTCTGCTGTGGTCCAGCTACCCAGACCGGGCTAACTAGAGCTTCACCACACTGCTTACCCTGTTCGTGTTCCACCTAATTACCTACCTCTGCTTTCCAGTACCTGAGCCAGTTCGGGTCTTGCCTCTGTTCCTGTTCCTGTTTGGACCTCCCGGTCCAGTTCCGGTTCGGGACCCAAGTCCAGTTCCGGCTTGGAACGAACCGCTGTTTTCACTGTACCAGTTCCTGTTGGACCTCCCGGTCCAGTTCCAGTTCCGGTTTGGAACCCAAGTCCAGTTCCGGCTTGGAACGAACCGCTGTTTCCACTGTACCAGTTCCTGTTGGACCTCCCAATCCAGTTCCGGTTCGGAACCCAAGTCCAGTTCCGGCTTGGAACGAACCGCTGTTTCCACTGTACCAGTTCCTGTTGGACCTCCCGGTCCAGTTCCAGTCCAGTTCCGGTTTGGAACCCAAGTCCAGTTCCGGCTTGGAACGTACCGCTGTTTCCACTGTACCAGTTCCTGTTGGACCTCCCGGTCCAGTTCCAGTCCAGTTCCGGTTCGGAACCCAAGTCCAGTTCCGGCTTGGAACGAACCGCTGTTTCCACTGTACCAGTTCCTGTTGGACCTCCCAATCCATTTCCGGTTCGGAACCCAAGTCCAGTTCCGGCTTGGAACGAACCGCTGTTTCCACTGTACCAGTTCCTGTTGGACCTCCCGGTCCAGTTCCAGTTCCGGTTTGGAACCCAAGTCCAGTTCCGGCTTGGAACGTACCGCTGTTTCCACTGTACCAGTTCCTGTTGGACCTCCCGGTCCAGTTCCGTTCCGGTTCGGAACCCAAGTCCAGTTCCGGCTTGGAACGAACCGCTGTTTCCACTGTACCAGTTCCTGTTGGACGTTCCAGTCCAGTTCCGGTTCGGAACGCAAGTCCAGCTCCGGCTTGGCGCACGTTGCCGAGTTAAGGGACTTCCTCCTTTGTTGTTTTCTTTGTGTTTTACCCATGTACAGCTTGGGACTGCCCCAAGCTTCTTGAATAAATACTCATTTCCGTTTCCCTGTCTCCTGGTCATGCGTTTGGGTTCAGCTAGTGTGTTGGATCGTGACAGTCATATCATTAAAAGGCAATGTCGATGTCAATATTTACGCGATGGTACTGACTGATCATCTTGTTCCCATGTTAAAGTATCCACAGAGTGTGAGTAGTTACCCAATGGTCTGAGAAGCATGACACTGGCATCCATTTGTCACCGCTTTTCAAATCACCAGGGGCCTCATGTTTAAAAGGTGCGTACGTACAAAAAAGATGCGTAGGCCACTTTCCCCACTGATTTGGGATTGATACAAACAAACGATGTCAAAACATCACATTTACTCAACGTATGGCTCATGTCTACACAGATTTTTGAGACTGTGGCAATTGGCGATTCTGACGGTGACGAAACTGGCATACGCATCTTTTCCGTGCGTATGCACCTTTTATACATGAGGCCCCAGATCTGAACCCAAGGGACAATTTATTTTCCCAAGCTTGTGGTCACCTGAATTACAAACGGGGTCACGGGAAAAGAAAACCCTTCATTTATTTTTGCCGGGCGCCAGGCCGGCCTACTTTAGTGAGAGTCGCTGACTAAACATATTTTGGGCTCATTCTGAAACTTGAACGAAGTATGCTACTTAGGCTACTCTATGTTGCATGCTGCCACCTGCTGCACTGGAGTGGGTATAGCTGGGCTTTACTGGCAACACGGCACTACTGAAGCATCCTGAGCAGGCTGATTCTAATTATTCAACATTTAATTGTTTTTATATATATATATATATAAAAGCAAAATACGGGATATTCAAGGGAAAAAACAAACGGAAGGACAGCGGGAGAGGGTTAAAATACGGGACAAACCCGGGAAATACGGAAGGGTTGACAGGTATGACCAGAGCCACTTTACCGAGTGCTTCATGTCCCCTTTAAAGAAAATACATGTTCATAATTATCATATGACTTTTGAAATAGTCTCCAACAGAAGGAGGGCAAGGAGATGTGCTCACACAAACATGCACGTGGGACCTGTGCATGTGCATACACATGCGTATACACACATAATGTCCACACACACACACACACACACACGTGAGAATATATATGCTAGTGACTTGAAAGGACTTTTTTCAGAGCCTTTACTATGCTCCCCTCCCAGGAAGGTCAGAATATATTAAATATCCGCTTTGAAATACGTCACATTGACATTCCTTTGGGCTGTACACCTGCCTTTTTGAAATTTAAGCATAAATTACATCCCGCGGTTGTAATTTGTCATTCTGTTCTGGATGAGTACTTTTTCTCCTCTTAGGTAAGTTGACAGAAAACACGAAGAGCAATGGAAGTGTCAATTTGAACAATGAACAATTACAAGCAGATCTGTCACTGATCGGACTACAGAGTCTCCTGCTTTGGGGGGCGATGGTAATGCCTTTTCGTGGAATCCAAGTTGACTGTTTAAATTGTTAGTTTGTGAAGTCCGTCCGACAGAAACGAGGGACTGCCGTGGAGATTCAGTCGGATGTAATTGTCCTTTGTCCTTGACTTTGAGAGACTCATTTAAGCAAGAATGTTGCTTTTAGTAGCAAACTTTCGCCTAATCAATAGGCTCCATACTCACTAAAATTGATAATAAAATAGTTTTAGAAATAGTAAAAAAAGTAAAACTTGTTTAAATATGTACTTCAACATTAGGGTCAAAGCACCTCTGTGGATGTACTAAATCTCTTCCAGTACGTGCATATCATCATACTGTAAGGAGCAATAATGACCACAGTCCAATTACCCAAATCCTTGCAAGGTGCAGAGAAAGATGGATATATCTCCCTCTGTGGAGTAGGTGCAGCACCTTGCTCACACTGACAGAAGGCCACTCATTAAGGATTATGTCATTAGGAAAGGGAAGGGAAGCTACGTGCTTGAGCAATGGGTTTCCAATGAGACCACCTCAGGGTGACTCATTTGGTGACATAATGTGATAGCAGTGTGATAGCTTTCACATAACAGAGGGCATTCTTTTCTACCAGTGAGTGTGTGTGTGTGTGTGTGTGTGTGTGTAGGCAGTCAAAACTATTCAGAGATTAAAGAGAAATGGTCAAAAACAGTTTATAATGTCAAATAATTTCCTCTGTGGGATCTATGATTTAATTCGATAGTGTCCAACATTTCTTTGAAATGAGAAGAGTAAAGCACCAGCCATGCCTGTATTTTATTATTATTTTGACATTGTTGAACTGTGAGAACTGCTCTTTCTTGTTTTTATTAGCCAACTGACAGATTTTGCCTCAGAAGAGGATGTCAGCATATTTGTTGCAAAGCTATGTCCCCCTGCATTGTTTGACTGAAAAAAATACTGTATCTTAGCTCCAGGTGGAATAAGCTGTTATCAATTTTCATGAGTTAACACTCAGTAATTCTTACGTTCTTTCTGGATAATGAAAAAAAAATGATAGTGGATTTGTTTTGCAGACATACATTTCAGCAATATTTTAAGATAGAGAGGGCACTTGTTTAGCCCCCTATGTAAATTAAACATATTGTACTATGTTATAAATGTGTACTTTAAAATATCTTTAAAAAATACAGATTAACACAAATATATAAACTGCCTTATCTGAAAGCAGAAATAATTTGTACATTTTATATATTGTGGAGTGTTAGTATATGTTCTTATGTTGACAATGTAGATCTTATGTAGATCTCAGTTTGTTAGGGTAAAAATGTATAAATGGTGCATACGTACAAAAAAGATGCATATGCCAGTTTCCCCGCCATCGGAGTCGCCAATTCCCACTGTCTCAAAAATGTGTGTATGCATGAGCCATACTCTGTGTAAATGTGTGCAAGAGTGGCCTTCTTCCACTTGAGGAACATATCTAAATCAAGGCAGATATTGGGCCTCATTTATCAATATGGTCATAAAAATTTGTGTATATTTATACCACCACCTTTAAAACGCACATGCCAACGCAGTTTTCTCCAGTATTATAGGCCATGGCGGGCAACAGGTAGGGCAAAAAAAAATTCTGTGAGGGTAAAATTTAAATGTTTATGAATGAACATGAAAATAAATGTGTGCTTATTGGGAGCGTTAGTAGTTGTGTGCAGCCTAGCTCAAAAGCCGCTATGTGGCAGAGGATAACCAGGGCTAAAATGCTTCATCTGAATTGCGAACTATAGCCTACAGCTGAGATAAAAATTTTAAAAAGAAAATAACCATTCACAACAAAAAGTTCTGCCAGTAAAGGTAGAGGAAAGGGCATCCCGGACCTCTCGTCTGCAGAAGAGAGGATGTGGGATATCATTGGGAAAGTGGCCGCGTGGAAGGAGTGATAGAAGACTGCGACTTGATTCGTCAAGACTTCTCTCACGCCAGGTTCCGACGTTTGCGAGGTCTTCTAAGCTAATAAAACTAGAGTGGATTTTTATTAAAAAATAGAAAAAGGTTAGCCTACATTTTTGCATCTTGCATACAACATGACTAGTGATGCATAATAATTATATTATATATGCCTGTCTCCAATAAATCCTTATACAGAGGCTTTTTCCTGATTTCATAATTTTAACCAGCTTATGCGTCATTCCATTTATAGGCTGTATGTGATGAAAAACTAATAGCGATGTCAAATTAAAAATCAACTAATTAAAAATCAAGTTATTCATATATTATTTTTGCCAATTAGGGTACACGACATAGTCTACATCTACAGCCACAACGCATAGGTCAAGTGCATTTTAAAATATTTCCCAGATGCATTAACGGCTTTTAATATTTTCATAATTGGAATGCATCTTATTTTGCCACTTTTATGATCAGCTCATCATTTAAGCTCACATAACCTATGTTTTCCAAAGAGCACCTTTTTGTTTATCACCTGTTGACTCTGCAGGGCTCTGAACAAAAGTTATTTTTTAAATTATTTAGGCTGCGCAACTATTGTTCCCTCGCTGTTCATTGCATGCAATGTCACTGCCTCGCCACTGGAAAAAAGCATATGCCAAGTCAAGAGCTGTCGAGAGATTTCATTGTACCATACACCCACGTTCATTTTGATAAATCCGGAAATTTGCCTAAATATGGTCGTACGTACACTTTACGATCAGACTTGAACGTATGCATGATAAATGAGGCCCAATGTCCTTGGAGGATGCTGAAAAAATGCTTCATGCTTCTGTAACCTCTCGGTTGGATTATTGTAATGTTTTATTGTCTGGTTGCACTAACTTAGCCCTGAAACAACTCCAACTTGTACAGAATGCAGCTGTCAGGGTACTTTCTAGAACGAAGAAATGTGAGCATATCAGCCCGGTGCTCAAAACGCCTGTTAAATTGAGAATTGACTACAAGATTTAGCTTTTAACATATAAAGCTTTAAATGGTTTGGCTCCAGAATATCTTAGTGAGTTACTCATTCTTTACTATACTCCAAGATTACTTTGTTCACAAGGTGCTGACTATTTGAAAATTCCAAGTATATCCAAAATTACAATGGGCGGCAGAGCCTTCTCTTACAGAGCTCCTGTTTTATGGAATGATCTCCCTATGCATGTTTGGGCTTCAGACACACTTTTTGTGTTTAAGTGCAGACTCAAAATGTACCTCTTTAGTCCATCCCATAGTTAAAGCTGGAGTACGCAACTTTTCCAGCGTCGCATTTGTTGTCAAAACATTTCAAAGTCATAAAATCCCTTGGCCCTGCCCACAGAGAAAGAGACACACCCCACACCCCCTGCTTTTACAGAGCTTGTTGTGCATGTTTTCGAGACACGATTGCAGGATTACAGACTGGTATAGCTAACGTTACAGTAAAATTGTCAGCTAAACATCCAGGTAAAACAACTGAATATTTTCTGTTGTTGTAGAGTTGTTGCATAACACTGAGTTTGTGTAGTGTTAGTCTGAACTATGCATTATCTAGCTACAGCTGGCATACATGGTAACTTATAGCTGAGTAGCCAGTTCTAGCTAACGCAGTCTTTATGATACATAACGTTAACAAACATTTCCTTCTTCCGAGAATTAGCTGCCGAATAAAGTAACATTATCAATAATAGCAACCTAGCTACTATGCATTATAGGTAATTACAAATCGCCCTGTCTTGATAACGAGACGCATAATAGCAGGCGAGTAGCACCATGGCACAAACAAAACACACAGTGAATAAACACAGAAAACTAATACCTATTGATATAGGAGGAGGCGAAGGAACAGAGATAACGTTCCGTGGCTACTTTCATAAGCTAGCACTAACAGTCATAAGCAGAACCTAAAGGGGGTAAACGCCCGATCTCCCAGGGGGAAGAAACATTTTACAGGCGAGCCGACGGAGAACCGCAGTCCCATAGCCTTACCAGCAAAAATTACCAAGCTTAAAACAGAGCCACGCCCTAACCTCTCAGACAGGAGAAATGTAATGAGGCGAAGGAACAGATAATTAATGTTCCAAGGCTTAGAGGCTCGCAGTCACATGCAAACATGTCCAACATCATAGCCCGGTCTCCCTAAGAGATGAATTGCACCGAAGGGCGAACAGAACTAAAGTTCCGAACCGAATCGCCCACATCTCCATACACGGAGAAAAAAAGCACAAAAGATGAAAGGACAGCTGCACCGAAACCATCGGCTAACTGACTAACACAAGCACAAGCCCTGCCTCTCAGTAAGGGGAAATGTAACGAGGCGAACAGGAACAGAGATTTAACGTTCCATGGCTAGTTTAATAAGTGCGCAGTCTAAAGCAGCAAACAAACCTGGGTAAACACCCGATCTCCCAGGAGGGAGAATCATTTACAGGTGAGCCGACGGAGCACCGTCGTCCCATAACTTACTATCCAAAGACTCACGCAAACTAAATTAAACACACGCCCTAGCCTCTTAGTAAGGTGAAATGTAACGAGGCGAACAGGAACAGAGATTTAACATTCCATGGCTAGTTTAATAAGTGCGCAGTCTAATGCAGCAAAACAAACCTGGGTAAACACCCGATCTCCCAGGAGGGAGAAACATTTTACAGGTGAGCCGACGGAGCACCGTCGTCCCAAAACTTTACTATCCAAAAGACTCACGCAAACTAAATTAAACACACGCCCTAGCCTCTCAGTTAAGAAATATGTAACAAAAAACCCCGACTCACAACAAAGGGGAACGTAGTCCATGAGAAGGAGAACAAAACAGGGAATAAACGTACCGAAGCTACTAACTGGCTTACCGTAACCCGGAAATGAGTAGAAGCTAAAACGCCAGGTCTCTCAGTAAGAAAACCAATGAATAGGCGAACAATTGGACCAGAGAAACTGCTACTCTATACTTCTACGAGCTAATAAACTAAGTAGAAGCGAAAACGCCCGAATCCCCTATGGGAAGACATTTGCCGAAGGGCGAACAGAACTACTGTCCCGAACAGAATCACCCAAATCTCCATACACGGAGAAAAAGCACAACAAGGCGAAATAGAGCAGAGATTTACGGTCCCAAACTTCTACGAGGTAATCAACTACCTAGCCAGCAAGAAATAAGCCCTGCCTCAACAAAGAGACGTTAAAAATAGGCGAGTAGCCAAAATGGTACGAGAACTCACAGCCAACAAAAACACCACAGTACAAACAATGAACAATTAATGTCGAAGCCCCGATAGAAGGAAACGGAAGGCTTAAGTATCTCTCAGGTGACTAAGCACAGGTGTAAACGCTTAACAGAAGCTCCGCAAACTCAGCAGGGCGGAGCAAGCATCTACCAAAAGGGCAGCACCCTCGCGTGGCCACCGAGGAAAACGACCGCATAGGAAACAGGGTTCAAAACCATGACACAATATTGCTACCGCTTTATGTAATTGTTTGTAATATATCACAATGTGAACATGGTACTTTTATTCTTCATGGCATGCATAGCTATTTCTGACGTAATGTAGCTCATAAATGATCCCTCTAACCATGAAAAGTTCCTAATTAAGAAAAAAACCTGGGATTGTGGTCGGAACAATTGTGGTTGCAATTGTGGTTGGAGGCTCTTTCTTAGATACAGCTGACAGCCAGTGACTGATACTGACAGATACTGTAGTGGGGGAGTGGTTGGGGGTGGGGTTAGCCAGCTACTTTTTACACCCATTAAGTTTGCCAGCCTGAGGTGTGAATCTTTGAAAATCTTTGAGAGCTGTTTTCTCAGGAATGTGTTTTTAGGTGTACCAACATTCAAGCATATCTTCTTCAAATATGTGCATATTGCAGTGTATGACACATCATTTGAAAGCTCAGGACCTGTACTTTCATAAACTATAAAAACAGAAAAATTACCCTGTGCTACTTGTGGACCATTTTACCAGCACCTGCCACCTATGTTTACTCCAGTTTTCGAGCAAGCTTTATCCAATTCCTTTTTCTTTGCGTGAAACCGCACTGCTGTAGCGGGTTGCTGTGAAATATCTAGCTGGTGAACTTTCTTGATTTGGTTCGCGACGTGAACTGGCCTATCTCTTCGATTGGTTTATGTCCTAAGCCACTTTGTTTTGAAAACAAAATTTGGGCCAAATCGCTGGTTTTAGAATGCAGAATTTGAGGGTATGCATGGTGCTGGATCACTCTCATAGTTGTGTGCCTCCCTCTCTTCACATCTTTTAGCTATGCTGCCATAGCATAATGCCCTGGGGCTTTCCATATTAAACTCTGGCCAACACATTTGTAATTGTTACTCTCCTAATTCTATAAGTGCCTAACCTTCTCCTGTTTCTTTCCCTGAGGGCTTCTGCACTGCCCCTCGCCCTGAGTTTGCGGACTGCTCCAGCCTGTCCCTCCCTTGGTTTAAGCCCACGCCTTGACGCAACCTGCAGTTCCAGATGTTTCACCCCACCCCTCTGAATTTCATATCTTTCATATCTTTTCATTGGACTTTCTGCTTACCAGCTAGTTTAATATCTCATACCTTAAACATATGATTATTTGCTATGAGATTTGTCATTACATTTTGTTACCATCCATTCCACCTTTAGTTAAACTGGGCCGGCCAGCGTTCCTCCCGAGATTTCGGGGAGATTTTTCTTGTGACTGTTTGAGTGTTTTTCTCCCCACTGGGGGGTTTTTATCTTGTTTGCTTTTTGGGGGTTCAGGCCTGGTTTTTGCCCATTTGTCCTTCTGTTTCTCTGTACAGCGTCTTTGTGACAGTTCTCTGTAAAAAGCGCTACACAAATAAAATTTAATTGAATAATGTATTTTATTTCAATATATGAACAGTGTAGATTTTTTTTGTAGGGGATAGTTGTCAATAATTTTCCTCCAGCCCCTGTCTTGGCTAAACCTCACTCTGGTTGCTTGCTGCAGGCCCATTGGTTGATGAGATGGACTCTCAGGTTGCCTGCGGCAGGCCCATTGGCTGATGAGACAGGCTATCTGGCAGAAGGGGGAAAGTGACTTGGATGGTGTCAGCTGTTGTTCAGTGGTCCTGTACTGGCAGGCTGTGAAATGCAAACTGACAGACAAGGCGAATCGCTTCCTTCTCCCCTTGGTTCAGCTCAGTCCCGCCGTCCCTGTGTCCGCCATTGTCCCTGCGCCTGGATGGACAGCAAGGTCCAGACCACTTTGGGTCACAACGCGTTCACACTCCACCACCACCCGAAGCAAATAAATTAGTCTTTGGTGCCTTTTTTCCGTTTTCGGTTCCACAAGTGTTTTATGGGGCGTCACTGGATCAAAGTGCAATTAATATCAAGGCATAGCACTCGTGCCCAGTACTATTTTCATGGAAGCAGTCATGCGAGGCCATAATTTATTGACCTATTTATTTTCAGATCTATCTGTGCAATTACAGCTATGTCACGCGGGGACACCTTGCGGTCGCGCACAAGGCGATCGTGAAGCGGCACCGTGTTTAGTTTCGTGCCTTTGTCGAGATGAGGAGAGGACAACGACAGCGCTCGGGGTTTCACTTCATTGCCCAGCTGTGTGCATGCACCTCATGTCACAGTCACTCAAACAGTGCTGTGTGTGTGTGTGTGTGTGTGTGTGTGTGTGTGGGTGGGTGGGTGGGTGTAGGGAGTGGGTTTTGGCAGCTGTTGACAGACAGGAAAGATACAGAGGCCAAAATGAACAGGGCCGAATGAGGTCACAATTGGCCTTTCCATGTTCACCAGCTGACACATTCCATGGTACTCGGCATGCTGGGAACCATTTCCCCGCCCAGCACCCACAGGACAGTGCAATGTCTTTGTTTGCCCCCAGCCCATTGACCCCCCTAGAAACATTTTGTCCAAATGTATTGACGCAAACAAAAATATTCTTTACATTCAGTTCAGCTCCCAGTCATCCTGGGAAATATAGTCATAAAAGGTTTTCGGTATTTTGATAATTACTCAGACTTGTGTTCTGTGATGGGACACACCCAGATTTACTCTTCCCGTGCTTAGACAAAGACCTCGGCCAGAACGCGTCAGCACAATAATCTTTTTTTCATTGGAAGAGTCATTATTTAGAAGTCTTTATTTGTTGTTGCGATTAATGCTGTCTAATGTCATTATAAATTAACCTTTTATGCCCCCCTAAAAAACGTATTTCTATACATCCCCACAACTCTGAAACGGACTATAAAATACAATGAAATACTTGTAGGATCACAGCCTAAAGCCATGCTCACATTGGACTGTCAAACTGAATTGCTCACCTACCTTGCCTGATAGTTCCTTGCAATGACAAACCAGTTAACACAGCTACCAAGGATGAGTAGAATCGAGTATGATTATTAATGTGTATGTATTTTTTTCAATTTAACTCATAATGGTTATTAATTATAATAACGTGTTATCTGTCACTCTCTTATGGCACGTATTGTGAACCAATGAAAGGGCATCATTAAGACAGGTTCTCCTCCCACTCTCTTTGCTGTTAATGAGTAGCAGTGTGCTGTTCTCCTGCCTGCAGCAGAGCCCCTCCTTGTCTGCCCTAATGATCTGTACATGTAGCCTCTTCGCTAACAGAAGGGGAGACAGTCACAGCCACGTTAACAAGGTGTGATTGAGATCATTTTGCTCACTGCATGGAATATGGAATTTTTTTCAGTGTCGTGGTTTGTGATATGAGTTTGGGGGTTTACCCTTTTTCAAGAAGTGCAGCACAATGCTCTCTTCTTCTGATTTCTTTCCGTTTTTTTCCCCCACCAGTCATTTTCATGTGAGAATTCTTTCCTTATCTGGTTTGTGTGTAAGATAACCTTGGTTTGAGGGACTTTTTCACCTGGGTCTACTGACTTTTTAAAAAACTTTAAAAAAATGTTTTAGTGTGTTTTTTCCCCCTGAATTCTTCAGTGGCTGATAGCCCCAGAGTATTTGTTCTTAGAGTTAGCATACCCAGGAAGGTCCTGATGAAATAATTTCTTAATAACAATGTAATAACTAGAGATTGTCTGTTCATTTGCAGACACTCTTATCCAGAGTGACTTTAAATAGTGGAGAACACCAGTGTTGTTGAGTGATATCACCAAGAAGGCACAGAAGGCCCATTTATAATCAAGAAGTGTAAAGTTGGCTGAGAAAAAACAACAATTTGTATTGTAACCGAAAGTAAACACAAATACACAGTGATACACCGCTATAGCTTTAAAATTACTATCCCAGAAGGAAATAACAATGTAATAATTGTAGATTGTATCTGTCTTGATTGTTATACAGCAGAGCAGCCTTTTGTTATTTTAAAACCACAGCGGGCATGAAAAGCCACTCTAGGGAATCCCATAATGGCAGTGGCTGTGGAAATTAGTGTCAATCAGAGCAGGCCTGCAATACAATCACAGGATTGTTTACTTTTGGATAGTAGGTAGCATGTTTCAGTGAGAGAGAGTGTTTCATCTAAAGAGTTACAGTGTTTTAAATAAATATGTGGCCCATGTCAGCAGAAAAGCTGTGGAAAGACATGTTATTTAGAGAGATATTTTTACTCTACTGATGCCAGAAGGTGATTCCATGGAAGATGCTTTAAAAAAAACTTTATTGCCACACAATCAGATTGATGGTATTAGTTTACGGTACAGCGTGTTAGCTCCGAGTGAAACATATACCCAACTTCCCTACAATAAATACATACAATAAGGACACACACAAAACAGCAGTAGCATCGTCAGTGTTCAGTAGGCCATCAGGGGTCTTAGTTAGAAGGGGAGGGACCACCTAGGGAGTTAAGACTGCTGATGTTCTTCCACATGATATTTAAATGGCCAGCCTACAACCAGAAACCCCACTGTTACAGTAACCCACTGCCTCTTCCTGTTAGTTAATCCACACAAGGTGTTGGTTAGTGATTCCTACATCGTTATGTCCTCCTCTTTTGGAATAGAACAGTCCTCCCTGTGGGGCAGAGGCTGCCAAAGTGTTAATAATTTATAATATGCGCAGAATGATGACTTGTTTTGTGCAGGAAGTTCAGTGTCGAGTGGAATTAGGGCGGAAATGATCAATACTGTGGGCCAATGAGGTAATTGTTTGTTGGTTTATGAAAAATATTTTCACTATTATGTTGTCTATTTCAGCAAAATAATACATATATCCTCCATGTTGGGAGGTTTCCATGGCAACAGAGGCTGCCACAATCCTATTCCAGCTTTTTCTTGATTCATTTTTAATACAGTTTTATTATTATTATTATTATTATTATTATTATTATTATTATTATTATTATTTTACACTTCACCCCAACCGGGATGCCAAATAGTTTTTGCAGGCCTGTTCCATCCCTGCAGTGCCCTCTGTAAATGGGTGCAGACTAGCGGGAGCGCTCTCCCAGGCACATGTAGCCAGCTGCTGCTTTCGCTCACTCTGCAGTCCACCAGCTGATCTGCACAGCCGTTGTGCCAGAGGGCGCCATTTCTCGCACAGCTGCTGCAGAAGGACATTCCCTGGTTGGTGATGCGACCAATTATGCATCACCTCACGGCAGTCCTGGTTACGGTCGGCACTGATGTGGTCAGGATTTAACTGCAGAGTGTGGAGAGAGAGAGAGAGAGAGAGAAGGAGAGGGAGAGGGAGAGGGAGAGAGAGAGAGAGAGAGAGAGAGAGAGGGAGAGGGAGAGGGAGAGGGAGAGAGAGAGAGAGAGAGAGAGAGAGAGAGAGAGAGAGAGAGGAGAGAGAGAGAGAGAGAGAGAGAGAGAGGATTAGCACTTCAGCTCCATGGGCGACCCGGGAGGTGTTTTCTGATTCATAAACACTGAGCACCAGGGTATATAATAATATTTTTATGTCATAATGGCAATTCATAAAATGGAAATGCAACATTAAAAATACCACCTGCCCCTGTGTGGTCAGGCAGACTGGGTGTTCATGCTATTTCATAGTTACGAAAATGTATACGTTTGTGCAGCTAGATTGAAATGTGGTTAGTGGATTGCAGTACACTGTGCTTCCTCACTTTGTATTACTTTGCTTTGAGATGTAAATTTACACTACTTAATGAAGGTAATTATTATCAGACAACATTTCTATAAAAATGTGTAAGTAGAAAGGCAGAGGAGAGAATTCAGTTTGAAGTTTTTGAACAAGGCAGGAACAGCCGTCATCATATTGGACCCGTAAGGGCATAATATAATGTTTGTGCCGTATAGCCTATACAATTCATCAGCTTCTGCTATAGAGCCTGGTTATACTACAAGCCAGAATAGCAAAGAAGCTACACGATTACATTGCATTACATTACATTCATTTAGCAGGCGCTCTTATCAAGAGCGACTGCATCAAAAGTACATCCAAATGAGTTATATGACCCACAGTGATTTAGACCAGGGACTATATTCATGAAGCATCTCCTCTTAGCTCATAATAGTTAAAGTTAGGATACAGACAGGGAATGATCATCCTACCCACAGATACTGTATGAGTACAGGCCCTGGGTAACCATACTCTTAGACCAGAGAGGGTACTTGCAATACCATTACATAGCCGGTACTGGTGATAAAATTTCACTTTCAGTTGTTCCTTGGGTGTATTCTCCACAATTTCATTATGATTTATGAACAGTGTGGGGTAAATATATTGCGTTTCCTCCACATTCTTGTTTGTCAACCAGACAGAAGACAAAGGCAGAAGGCGAAGACAAGAGCGCCATGCAGTTGTGTATCAGCATTCGTTTCCCTCTGCCTGAACCATGAAAGGTATCATAATTCCCATGTCCTAATTTTATGATAGATATCTTGTGTGGTCAGCTATTGTAAATAGAAGCTCTATTTCTTGTTGGGGGGGGGGGGGGCAAATTGATATAATTTCCAATGCAAGACTGTTCCCCCTTGGCAACTGAAGACATTTAGTTAATTCAGTCTGCCATATGATAGAAATCTAGACACCCACACAAGCCCGGGCCAAAGTCCCCAGACAGTGATGTAACTAATGACCTTTTCGTGAGTACACATTTATTTGTAGGGGTGTATAAATTAATTATCCCCCTCAGAAAGGAGAAGATTATTCTCTGTTATTGTCTGAAATGGCAAAGGGAAGCAATATCTGGGGGTACGGCTGCTCTTTCTTCCTGAAGGTGATCAATGGGCACGTGTCAGTGTGTGACCGGAGGCCTCCTCTCTGGTACCGTGAGGATATTACCGGCAGTTTCTCAGCCCCTGTGAAGGGAGTCGAGAGCAGGCCTACAGCGTCTCACGAAAAAAGACACTGTGGCCGGACATTTTTTACTGCCGAACTTAAAAAAAAAGTTATTAAATTAATTCAAGAAAACCAAGCTCACAATTTATTCTGCGATAAATGGTCGACAGACTGTCAATGCCCCAAAATGAAAGTCTGTTCAGAAACTTCACTGTCAATTTCTCAGTAATACAGGTTTTGTGTCCTATAACTCATTGGTTCTCAAGTTTGGTCCTGGTGGACCCCTGTGTATGCTGGTTTTTGTTCCAACCACAATTGCAATCCCAGAATTTTAAGATGTTAATTTTTCTTAATTACGCTTTTCATGTTTTGAGGGAATATTTACCCTCTTAAGGCACATTATGCCAGAAATATAGCTATGAATGCTACGAAGAATAAAAGCCCCATAAAGTCCCATATTCACATTGTGCTGTATTGCAAACGATTACACAAAATTGATCAAATTAAAGACTGAGGTGATTCAACAGGCTCCTAATTGGTGAAGTGTGGACACATGGCCATTAAAACTAACCATTTGGTAGATAATGAATAATTCAAATACAAATCAAATGAATTGTGTTAACAAGTTTAGGGAAAAAATGATAAAATAACTTGCGTTGAACAACCATAATTCAGCAAGAGATTGGTTGGAAGGAAAACCAGCATACACTGAACCAAACTTACCAACGTACCATTGCTCTCATTAGCCTGACCTTAATTCCATAAAAGTTGTAAGAAAACTGTTGTAACTTTTAATACTCCTAGTTTCAAAGTAGTAATATTTATATAATCAAACCTGCACCTGCAATAAGGAAGTGCGGTATTGGACTGATTATGCGGCAGTGTAGTATAATGGTTAAGGAACTGGACTTGTAACTGAAAGGTAGCAGGTTCGATTCCCAGGTAGGACACTGCCGTTGTACCCTTGAGCAAGGTACTTAACCTGAATTGCTTCAGTATATATCCAGCTGTATAAATGGATAAATGTAATAAGAAGTTGTGTAAGTCGCTCTGGATAAGAGCGTCTGCTAAATGCCTGTAATGTAATGTTATGCACCGCGGAAGAAAGCATTTTAATTCCACTGGAAATTAACCCATCCAAAAAAGGGAACATAATTGACATTTTTGTGCTGTGCTAGCCTTGATATATATAATATATATGTATATACATAAAATAAAACCCTACTCTGTGTATATTCCTGGAAACATGGGAGAATTTAACCGAATGTCAAGGATGCAAAATGCAAAAAATAAATAAAAAATGGAGATATACCAGAATGGTATACATATATTTCTAACCAGGACTTACTTAATAGTATGGATGCCAACAGGGACACAAATAATTAGAATATCATGTACAAAGCTACAAATTAATTTAGTATTAAGCATAAATATTAAAATAAACCATATCATTGATATGCATGCCTCTTAACCAGTGATAACAGTCACCAAAAGGAATTTACTGTCAATTCAAAAATTGGCTTGATGTTTAATTAAAAACTAAAAATGGGGGGGGGGGGGGGGGTGTAGTGAGTCATTCTTATTGCATTATATAAGCTTTAATCAATTTATTCATGGGCACAGAGAAGGCTTTTAATGCTTCCCCTCTCTTTTCTCCAAACTGGGAATGCCCAATAATATTCACCAACCGTACTCATTGCACCAACCGTTAACTATTAATGTTGACGATGACAGACAAGCACATGTTCTCCTCCGGAGCATGTGATGTTGAGCTGCTGCTTCTTTTAACACTGCAGTCTGAAATAGAACTGGAACAGACAAGATTTGGAAGAAGAGCAGGCTGCCTCTCACTGCTGAGCAGCAGGGACTGCTGGCGAGCCCGGCCCATTGAATCCCTCCCTCCATGGGTGACGAGACAGCAAATCACCCTGTGGTGCTGCCAACCACTGTGGACACTGGCCCAGTCCTCATTCAATACCAGACCATTGGGCCCATCCACGCACTGGAAGAGTGCCGTAACAGATACCAGACTGTGGGGCCCGATCACATACTGGAACAGTGCCTTAACAGATACTAGACGGTGGGGCCCGATCACACACTGGAACAGTGTCTTAACAGATACCAGACTGTGGGGCCCGATCACACACTGGAACAGTGCCTTAACAGATACCAGACTGTGGGGCCCAGTCACATACTGGAACAGTGCCTTAACAGATACCAGACTGTGGGGCCCGATCACACACTGGAACAATGCCTCAACAGATACCAGACTGTGGGGCCCATTCACACACTGGAACAGTGCCTCAACAGATACCAGACTGTGGGGCCCATTCACACACTGGAACAGTGCCTTAACAGATACCAGACTGTGGGGCCCAATCACACACTGGAACAGTGCCTTAACAGATACCAGACTGTGGGGCCCAGTCACACACTGGAACAGTGCCTTAACAGATACCAGACTGTGGGGCCCGATCACACACTGGAACAGTGCCTCAACAGATACCAGACTGTGGGGCCCATTCACACACTGGAACAGAGCCTTAACAGATACCAGACTGTGGGGCCCATTCACACACTGGAACAGGGCCTTAACAGATACCAGAATATGGGGCCCATTCACACACTGGAACAGAGCCTTAACAGATACCAGACTGTGGGGCCCATTCACACACTGGAACAGGGCCTTAACAGATACCAGACTGTGAGGCCCATTCACACACTGGAACAGGGCCTTAACAGATACCAGACTGTGAGGCCCATTCACACACTGGAACAGGGCCTTAACAGATACCAGCAGCCCCAAGGAGGCTTTTAAAAGGCAATGCAACCTGACACATAATGGAACTGATTTCATTATTAGGGTTTATACGCTCAGTGTTGGTTCTCATTATATTTCAAAGCTGTTCAAATAGTTGCCGTTACATTACTGTGTCATTCATTGTTGTACCAGAAACCTTCATCTCGACATCTGTTTTAAAATTCTTTCAGATGTGGTTGAAGTTTTACACATATATTAAAATGTTCTGTCCTTCCCAGTCCTGAAGAAACTTAATTAAATGACCCACTAAAGCCTCTAAGAAATCGTTTACAAATTTTGAATAGTTTTATTGCATAATGCATCATATTTTGACATAACTTGATTTTATCATGGAAATAAGCTCATTTTTGCGTGCTGTGGAGAATTTCTGTCCTTTGCGCCCCAGGTTCTGAGATTGGTGTCTTCTAATTTTATTGGTTCTGGCATGATTTAGCCACACAAGATCACGAGTCATCAGAAAAAGTATATATTGGTATATTAGATTTATCTAATATCAGAATGTCAACCACTGTGTCATTTTTATTTTTCAACCTATATTATTTCAACGTAATGTAGTTGATAAATTATTTTTTGATAGAACATTCCATTTTGTTAACAGTTTAATTTTGTGCCAGGTCAGCTGTTTGGAAAGGTCTGCCACAATTGATTTGTAGTAGACTTACAAAAAGAGGTGGAAGAGGGGATACCCTCTACAACTCAAAAAGCTTCCAGAATGTTTGGGAGGGTGCTGGTTAGATTCCCATTTGGTTGTGAGATAACGTCATGATGAGGACGTGTAACATAATTGCCAGGAAGTTTATGATTTAGTCATGCAAAGACAAAATGGAGGATGCATGTCCAATATGCACTTTACAGTTAATGCCTCTCGTTCAGCCATTCACACACACCAACAGTGAGGCAGCCATGCAAGGCACCAATCCAAAGAACTTGCAGATTTGTTCAGCATTGTAAAGATTTATGATAAAATTTACATGAATGACCATCAACAATTAAAATTATGTTTTACTTTGAATAAAACCTGATTAATGTAAAACAGCAACAACAACAACAAATACGATTCCAGGGACATCCAAAAACTGGTCAAATGCCCATGCTGGGAACGTTTCCACTAACTTTTCATGGTATATGGTAAATGGACTGCATTTACAGCAACTACGGCTACACAAAACACTTTACAATTAACGCCTCTCATTCACCAATTCACACACATTTCAACGGCAAAAGGCACCCATGCAAGGCGCCAGCTCGTGCAAGCACATCGGGAGCAATTAGGGGTGTCTTGCTCAAGGACACTTCGAGACTTTTTGCCAGGGGGCCGGGGATCGAACCGGAAACTCTCCGATTACCAGACGACCGCTCTACCCTAACGAGGGTCACACGATCGGTTGAGATGAAGGAAAGTGCTTTCATTGCTACAGATCATTCTCTGATACATTATCTCTGATACAAAAATTATTTGTATAAAAAAAAATTCTTATTTTTTCTGATAGTAAAATTATTCACTCATTGCTATGTCTGTGAAGAGTTCAATGCTTATGACTACATTTAAGTAGATGTGTTCTGATTTTAATGAGCTGATGATATACTATTTAAGAAACTTCCAGTGTTATTTTTTTATGAGTCTGCTAATATGTGCTTGAGTGCAGTTAATAAACTTGATTATTCCAATTAAGTACAAATAACCTGTTTGGCTTTGAAAAGGGGGAATAAACTGATTCATATTGTACGTTAAAATGATTGTCATAATTGTTTAAAACACAGTTTTTAATACTGCATAAACAGCCATATTGCTTTAGAATGTGCTCCTCATTTGTATTTATTCTGATTGAAAACACAATCTCATCACTAACCTCAAACGTGCTTCCTGTCTAATTGTGTGTTAAGGAAATATGTAATTTTTTTTTTGTTGAGTAAAAACAATTAAATCTCTGATGCGTGTGAGGCTTTTTGTTATAATATAGTTGTTCTGATAGTGTTTGCAACTGCTGTCAAGAATAAATTGAGTACTGCCATAATTACTGGAGCACTTCCTGTTCAGCACTTCCAACTGTAGCCAATCTCTCTAGAGACCTGAATATTTCACCTTTCAGGTGACTTCTTGGATTTTGAATTTTCCCACTGTTTAAAATAGTTATCTCCCAATATCAGTTCAGTGTCTTTTCTATATTGATTATATTCTAAATCATTTATATATTTTTTGGTTCCCCTGATGAAGAGAGATTCCCCCCCTCACATTTAAACTTTAATACAGTGACAAAGAACAATCCAACATGATAATTACTTTCTGTCTTCTCTGTTTTTGCCCAGATGACAGTATAAGGTACACAGCCTTCTTGTGACAGGTACCTTTTGTCAAAATTCAAGTTAACTTGGAAGTACTTCCCAGTTCTCCCTTACACAGTGAAAATATATTGTCATATATTGGAACAATATACTGTAACATTTGAATATATGGAGGTACTTGAATAATATATTCCAGTACACGTCATTTTTTTCACAGTAATTCATTATGCTGGTAATATTCAGATACAGTATATCCTATAGAGACCAGGTGGTAATATTAGTTAATGTGTTTCAGTATATTTATTTTCAATATGTTTCTCAATACCAAGTACAATATGTTGTAAATTTCAAGAAAGAGATAAGTCACTTAGCACTTTGGGTATCTTGTACATCACACATTGATCAAGATCCCAGGCTACTAATATAGTATAGTATCAACCATAGTAGTTGGTAGCTAGTTGGTGAACAATGTTTTAATTGTTGCCATCTTCAAGAAACTAGATCGCAGTGGCTTTTGCATCCATGTCTTTATGAAGACTACAGACAGATAGGCCTGTTAAAACCTAATCTTAAGTGAAAGCAAATCAGGTTGAGGGACTAGATGTTAGTCATGCTGCATCCCATACCCACCTACCCACAGCTAATGTAGGCTAATCAAATCAAAGCCATATCCCAAACTGTGAACGTGCTTCACATCCCAAAACCTGATTTTACTTCGATTCGCTCCCATATACTTAACTTAGCTAGATATTTTATTGCTATTTAAAATGGATACTGCCTTTTGCTAAAAAAAACCCCCACTAAAAACCTGAGAATTTGTTATTGTAATACAATGATATAGATTTGAAATAACTATAGTTATGTAATTACATTTGCTCATATTATGAGAATTCAAAAATAATATTGCTTTTTCAAGTATTTGTATCTTAAATAAGAGAAGTGAAATTGCCAAAGTTGATGCAAATGGATACATCATGTTTTGTTATGGAACTCTCTAATTATTTTTTTTATAACTAATACACTGCTATGAAATATATTCGCCAGGCCACCCTCGCAAAAGAGGTTTTGAACCTCAAGGGTCTTGCCTGGTTAAATAAAGGTTAATAAATAATTAAAATTCATCATAGTTTCCAAATAGTCAACATATTCATAATGCATGGCCTGGCAGGATGTTTCATTTCTTTAAGCATGAGTAAGCTGAAAGGAACAGTCATTAGGAGCTGTGGGGATGGGAAGAGTAGTCCTGTACCCTGGTTTTTCTGATCTCCACAGTCATTCCTCTATAGTGTATCCTGCTCTGTCACTTATGTGTCTGCTAGGCAAGCCCCTCCCCCCCAAAGGCCCTTTGGATTCCAAGCACGCTGTCTCTACAGTGGCTTCACTCCCTCGACCCCTTTCCCCTTCCCTGTGTGCATTGATTTCCCATTAATGTACAGAAAGGGAGAGCCCCGCGTGGAAGCTATGCATGGAACCGTCTCCATTAAGTGATTTTTGTCTCGGCTGATCGGGACTCAGCGCCGAACCCTCTGAACACTGTAATCCCCACATTTCCAATTTGAGAATATCCCCATGCCTGCCGCCCCCGATGGAATATTCCAAACTCCTTTTCATCTCTATATCCTTGACCGTGCAGTTAGGGCTAGTGACGTAAAGTACGAATAATACAGTTACAGAGGTGTGTGTATGTGTGTGTGTGTGTGTGTGTGTGCAGGGCCTGTGCTGATTTTATCATTTACCACAGAGCTATTTCCCTGCAATGTAAAACATGTGGAAGGATATGTTTTTTGGAAGGGTTGGTTAGGGTTATCCCTGAAGTAACTGTGCCTTACCATCAGCTTTTCCCATATGTTTTTTTCCCTCCTGGTGCGCATTAGTACTTCCTGTGCAACAAAATGACTAAAATCAGGTGGCACAGTGAAGTCAGCACTTGCTGAATGTAATCATGAATGAAAAAAAAGGAAATATATATACTGAATGTGACTATACTGGCTTTACAGACACTTAATGTAATCATAGAATAAATAATAAATAAATTATTTATTCAACCCACGATCACCAGCTCTTGTGACAGATCAACTGCAAGCTATCAGCGATTTGTCACAAGAGGATTCAAAAATTAAATATGAAGAAAGGCTGTTGCCATCAAACATGTTTGAACAATAGTTAATTTGCCTTTACTGAAGCGCAAACTGTCCAGTGGAAATCCCTTACAAATGATTCAAATCTGACTTTCTCGATGTTTATTAACAAATTCAGTCCTGAAATGAAAGTTTTCATGAATTGTGGAAGGCCACAACCTCAAAGGGATTTAAACACCAATAAAAAAGAGAGAACAAAGTCATTACTTTTAACTGATGTAAAATAATTAGCAGATATACCTGCGTGTTGACTGGTGTTCTTGCTAGAAATGGCCTTCCATTACGACGTTCATTTTAATGCACTTATTTGGATCTTTAAAAAAATCCACAAAAAAACTAAAACAAACCAAGAAGCATAAAATTATAATGATCGTCTAAAAAAAAAGAAACAGTCTCTTCCTTTGGAAGAACATTTTATTTTATTTATTCATTCAATTATAATTTGCATTGCAAAAAAAATCCCTGCAATATAAATCATTGTAACTAAGGGAGGTGGGGGGGGGGAAGCACTGGAATTTACTGCTGTTGCAATGGCCACCGGCTAAACCGGCTGCAAATCCCTCGCTGTGCTGTCACTAAATGATGTGGTCGCCGGGGAGGCCTACAGCCTCCTCGGGTGAAACGTTGGGCGGGTGCGGTCGTCAGTGGCGGCGGGGGGAATAATAGAATGCAGGCGTTATTATCTCTACTCTAGTTTTGCGTTTGGCTTCATTTCGCTTTGGTTGACATCTCTATCCCATTAAGTGTGACGAAGGCCACCCCGCCGGCGGGAGGGTGCGGAGCGGTCTAACAGCATTATCATAATGGAGAAGTTGTAGTGCGCTTTCTATTTACCGTCGGCCCCCACATATCTTTACGCCTTCCCCCGTGTAACATAATGAGTTCTGATTAGTAATATTGACTTCACAGATAAGCGCTGTCTTTTTGAAGTGGCGTCGGCGTTGACTTTGTTCTTGGCTGGGTTATGATTTCGTGTTTGGAATGTAGCCGCCGGATAATGTTATGCCTTCTGCCCTCCCTCTCCTATGGATTGCGCAGATTCATTCTTAACTTCTTTTTCATCTTATCGGCATTTTGATTTCCAATTAAAATCCCAGTTTTTTTCCCATGATGAATAACAAAAAAAACAAAAAAACAAAAACTGCTGCTAGCGCTAGCTACTGCGGCCGCTATGGAGTGACGCTGGTTTTGGTGCGGGCTCCATGTTTGGGCAGCTCTCATTTGTATGCATGTGTGCTAACGTGTGCTTCCATGTTTGCTGTGTGCAATTATATTACGTGTGAATATGGGCTTCACATGTGCATGTTGACTACGTGCACGTACATGCATAGGTTTGAGTATGCCATATCACTGTTTGTGCACACACACGTGGTGGATGGTGCATGTATGGATATGTGCACGTGTGTGGTGATTACGTTTGTGTGGTATGATACGTACGTAATTATGATAGGCTTTACCTATCTCATGTGTTGTGTGCATTTGTGTGACGCACGTTCATGCTTATCGTAAGCTCATTTGTGGAGCAGTCATGCGCATCTGCATTGCAGCGTGTGCATGTTCCTGTGCAGGTGTGTTCATGCATGTATAGCATTTCGTCGTAGTCTGCATATGTGCAAGGGTGTGCATATTGAGATGGTGTGTGTGTGTGTGCGCGTGTATAATTTGCCATGTCGTGCGTGTGCGTGAGGGTGTTGCTCATGACCGTGGCAGCAGAGTGCTGTCTGTTAGCAGGGCAGGGCGGGGCAGGGTCAGGTCCTGCAAGGCCGTTGGACAGAGTCACTGCACACAGGGACAGCTGCTGCAGTCCGTCAGCCAGTGGGCCGAAAAGGTCCAGCACCCCGCCGGCCCACGGGCCTCTGGGGAGCAGTAACTGTACACCGTCACATAAACCACCGCCCAAAAATCCTCAGCCGTTCCCCAGCCCATGTTTATTCTCATGCCAGGGGCCATGAATGATTACCCGTTTGCTGGAAACCCCGCGTACATTTTCCATTCAGTCAGGCTTTCACGATAATCTGCGTAAGAACGCAAATGCTGACGCAAGCGTGCGCTGGAGATACTGGAAGTGAGGGCATGCAAACACATATATTTCACCTAAAGCTAGGAAATATAGTCAGTTTCTCAGTGTAAACATTTATTACATTTTTTTTGTGTATATGTTTTTACACTGAGGGTCAAGGGAGGCTGTTATAGGTATTATGGGGGGTGGCTCATGTGAAACTCTCAGTACGAAGCCGTCAGCCTCATATGTTGCTTGACTCCACGTTGGCGTGCGTGGATGCAGGTAATATACATGTCTGAGTGAAACACACGGACAACCACAGGCATCAATCAGAAGAAATGATACGGAAGCGGCGTGAAATGACTCCGGGTCGACTCTCTGCGAGGGGCTGGAGGAGCTCTGATTGTGCCACGCCCAGTCTCAGCATCAGCATTACTGGCTCATGTGATGCTGCATCTGAATGTGTCGGCACGCCCGTTATTTTCTTAGCAAGGCCTCCCTGCTGCCTGTCTCCGAGCTGAGGTCACAGTCATGCTTCGTGTGTTCATCTCTGAGGTGCTGATTGCACGTGATTGGTTTACTCAGCCAGGCGCCACCAATTACAGGAAAAATAAGGGATTCACGCTTATGGCGTGTGGTAGTGTCCATAAATACTCCACATATTCAACCCTAGCCGCTGTGAATGACAACCTCCCGTTAATGTAATGTAACTGGGTTGCTTGTACTGTCATTTGCCTTCACAAAGAAGCGAACACGTTACCCCCATCATTACTATCACTGTTATATGAAAATCGATACTGTGCACATATACTAAACAGGTATAGGCTATAAATGAATTTATTGCAGTCTTTCCTTCTTTTTTTTGGCCAGTTGTACAAACAGGGTCATGCAGGACCGACAGTA
This sequence comes from Synaphobranchus kaupii, assembly GCA_029718625.1. Classification (NCBI taxonomy): domain Eukaryota; kingdom Metazoa; phylum Chordata; class Actinopteri; order Anguilliformes; family Synaphobranchidae; genus Synaphobranchus; species Synaphobranchus kaupii. The sequence continues at coordinate 91,956,787 of CM056380.1, forward strand.
GTGACTTATATTGAACCACAGTTTACAGTCTGTATATTTTTGACAAGGTGTTCTTGTGAGTATCTTTTAAAAATAGACCCCAGCGTCCTTCTTGGCTCCCTGCCATATAATGTATTAGAATCATCCAGTTTTTGGATTTTATTGGATTGTGTAGCTTTTGAAATTCCTTTATGGCTTCAGGAGTGTTGTAAAATGACAGGAGGTGCTTATAAGATATAAGCCACAATGGCTAACAATGTTTGTTATGCAAGGTTCCGCATGCACATCCCCTGGACTGCCAGGCTTGGCCTCTCGTGTAAATTGGAGAATCATTTGCGCCGTTACCAACACCTTCATCCTCACAGGAAATAAGATCGTTCTCCTGTCACCCAGCTGTTGGGTCCACCTCCCTCCCTTTATCACTGAATGCTAATGTTTCTTATTAAAAGGCACTTAAATAAGAATTAAATTGTTTAAACACACTCTGCATGGGTTTGACAGGAAATTGTGTGCTTCCTTTTTTAATTTAATCTTAAGCTTTTTATTGTTTTTAATTTGCATTTGTTAGTCTTATTATTTTGTTTCTGGCAGGCACACTTAGCTCCTTCTTTAATGAAAAACTCATCTTGCAGATGGCTTATTGTAACCACATTCCATGATTACTACTACCCAGTGTTAAGGTGGTAAAACCTGGAGTCAGAAAAGAGAGAATAAGGCCGCATTTACACTGCAGGTCTTGATGCCCAGTTCCGATTTTTAGCCTATATCCGATTTTTTTGACCGCCTGTTTACATCTACTTTTGAAAGTGACCCATATCCGATACCTGTGTTTACACTTGCTTAACACTTGAAACAACCCGCATGCGTACAAGAGGGTTTGGTTACCGAAACGAAAAAACGAAAGTAAACAACCAGCCGGCACTTTCTCGCAATGGACGCAAACGAGACCGAAATAATAATTCAAGCAATTGCTTTCCGAAGCATCTTTAGAGGTCTGCAAAATATTGGTCAGATTTTAAGGCGGAGAAGAAAGAGGAGAGCCCTTATTGCAGCCTGGGCGTATGCGGCAATGATCGCTGCTACATCGGTTCAGAGGGATGTGTGGATGCGGGAAAGGACTCAAGATTGGTGGGATCGTGTTGTTGGAACCTTTGACCAGGAACAATGGGTCAACAACTTTCGAATGTGGAGAGAAACATTCGACATGTACGTCATTAAAATGCAAAAAAGTACAAGATCGTCACATTTTCAATGACGTGCGAATCACAATGACAGGGAATATCCGATCTGTCCGTCGCATTGGCAGATATCCGATTAATATCAGATTTATTTCCACATATGATTGAGGCCTGAAACGGATCTGAGAATATCCGATTCCATGTGCTTTTTTCCTGTTTACACGTTCATAATACATATCCGATCTGTGCCACATGTGAGCAAAAAATCGGAATTGGGTCACTTTTACCAGGTAGTGTAAAGGCAGCCTAATATTCTAGATCTTCAGTATAGTAAAAAAAAAATATATAATAATAATAATAAAAGCAGTTACTGTACATAGCAGGGATAATATGGCAACGGTGGTTGGCTATTTCAAAAACATTTCCTCTTCAAGTGCCGCCTCAATGGTAAATTGTGTGGGTTGATTCTGTTCACGGTCTGACGCTTGGCAGGATATTGCTATTAATTGTGAACCTAGTTCATCTTGTTACTTATCCATTCAGAAAGGCCAGTTCCTTTTTTAACTCCCTGTCAGGCTTTTTTTTGCAATACTCTCTCGGCAAATGTTATCATTAGTATGGTGGCGATTGTTGATTTTATAAAGGTCAGCACACCTGCATTGTCCGGGCTTGGTAAGATCACTCAGTGTGTCTGGAAGAACAGAGATGGAGAGGTAATTTGTCCAACTTTGTGCCTTAAAAAAGGGAACTTTTAAGATTGTTTTTCCAAATGGGGAAAGGACAGATTGTGATGTAAAGGACGCCTGGTTATTGTCTGCTGTCTCCTGCGTGTTTGATGGCTGGCTATGTTGGTAACACTTCTCTCCGTCAGCGTTTGACATTTGGATGTTCTAAAAAAAAGCCTGACAGCTTGTAAAGGTAAAATCACACAGAGCTCAGAAAGGAAGCCTGCTGCTTTAAACTTTGGCAGCCAAAATGATTCTCTGCTTTATACCTGCTAACCTTTGGAAACTTTAATAAATAAAATACTGAACATTCCTAGAGAACACTTTTACGCGTCATTAATACTGTGGAAGCTCAGATGTATGAAGAGGAGTTTGGCTTAACAAATCTACACAAGGAGAGAAAACTATTTGAAAAATATGGCTAGGAGTAATGCAAGCAATGGCCCTAAGCAATAAGGAATTCAGTTCTTAAAACTGGCTCTCCTCATTGAGCCGCCTTCATCATACCCCCCTCTACAACTGTCAACACAATCCCTAGCATTGCTACCCACTTTGATCACTACTGGAAAAGATGATTGAGCTGTTACTTGACCTACCTAGTTAAATAAAGAAGAAAATAACTGGTGTATTTTTGCACTTTCAAAAGCTATGGACACTTCACAGTTGTGAACTACCTCCATTCCCATTGCTTTTGTGGCTCGGAAGTTCAGTAAGAGAAAGTAAGAGGTTGGTTGGGGGTTCTGCTCATAAACCCCTAAAACCACTTCCTTATGTATGAGGTCTGAAGTCACTGAGGAAAGATGAAATCTGTGCCATAGTGTTATTGTGCAGGATCTGTCAGTCTCCAGACTGTCAGGTGGTCTGGTGTTTTTATGTCTGCTCTTAAGAAAATAAGTTTTTCCGAATTGCTCGAATTAAAGAGAAGCATCTCGAATGTGAATGAGATGTGGAACAACAAACTTCAAATTGTCAGACACTTTTCATTTCAAAATGCAATTACTCATCAAACTGTGTCACTGATTGCTTTGCTTGGGATTTTTGTTTGGGCTTAGTAAATTACATTTGTGCCCAGAAAATTAAAATGTATTATGCATTAAAGGAGCAGCTCTGGGGTTGGAATTTGCTCTATTTGATTTGCAGTTTGTTTTGATTAAGAACATGTTGCTCTTCATTCTGCATTGAGTTATCATAACATTGAAATACCGCCACTGAAGATTCCCCAGAACTGAAAAGACTGCATTTGCACTTGAACTGGGTCAATGGACACTCTGTTTTTCTTAGTCATTTTGGTATGGATAAACCATAAATCTTGCACAGTCATTTTGTGAGAGGATTGCTTGCATCCCTTTAATACCAAAAACATTTCCACTCACAGTTTATATTGCTGCCATAACTCTCACATTCTCACACCTGCCTCAAGAATGTTTATCAGGGTTCTATTTGTACCACAAATTCTGTTAAAATATCATTTGGTACCAATATTTGTGACTTCCAGTTCTGTTTTAAATCCATTTTGTTGGGTAGTAATGGAATACATGCAATCTGGATTTAATAATAAGATTACAAAAAATCAGCCCAGAATACAGTATGCATAATTTGATCGTAGTAGAAAGATTTCACTGAACATTCACAACTGTGCCTACACCTCGAGCAGATGTATCAATGTGCAGGGAAACGGGGCCTCCCAACACAACTGACGGTGCTGCTGTTGGTAAGTCAACGGGGGGCCTGAACGCCGGGGCACGAATCCGGCCCCTCCGATATGGGTCAGGGGGAAATCAAAGACGCAGGGCCATCGATAAAGACGAAGCACGACTCCGGCTCTGACAGCAGACCGCTGTTTTGACTGGAGACGGCGTAATCTGCACGGCCCCTCCGTCAGCACGAGACCCCCTGTTCCGCTGATGGACGCCAGCCCTCCTGAGCCCCCCGGGCCAGCAGGTACGTCGCTGCGCGTTCTAGAAACATGGCTGACTCACGGAGTTTGCTCTCGGGGCTGCGTGGGGTTCGCCAGTGTTTGTCAAGTTATTTTTCCTCTGAACGTGTGCATGCGTGTGCGCATGTATGTATGTGAGTTAGTGAGTGAGTGAGTCTACGTGTGTGTTTATGTGCATGTCAGAGAGTGTACATTTTTCTTTAGATTCTGGAAAGAAGGGTGCATTTGATGGATTGCACAGCAGAAGTATTTCATCGACTGATTGAGCACCGGCTTTTTTCATATTTGACAAGCAAATTTCGTCTTGCTCACTCGATCTTTTGAATATTTCTTCCTTTACTAGTAGGCTGCTTGTCAGGAAGCTGTATGGCTCCTCACGGCAGCTCTTGGATTTATCACTTTCATTCACCCCCCCCCCCCCCCGCTCACTTGTAGGGTGTTAGTATGACTTTGGTAGTGGCTTATATTACGACAGCCAAAGAGCTAAAAAATCTTTAATAGGATAGTAGGATGAAAGAAGGAATCCTCATGCTAAACAAAATATCAAGGACTTATGCTTCAATATTTGCTGTAATATTATTTAACATCTAAATCTAAGTATAATCTAAGTATATCCCTACTCCATTTGCTTCACACATAAAGTGAACAGGTGAATCTCAGGGTATAAGGAAGCTTTGGGAAACTGAAAGTCAGTGTCTCCATTATTGGCTGTGAGTTTCTGACAAGATACTTCTCTATGCTTTTTTTTTTTTTTTACCATAGCACTATGGTTAAAAAAACCATACGTTTGAAAGTGGAAATATGAATAAAACTAAAATAAAATATGATAATGTCAGTGCTTATCAAGAATAGCAGCACATTCAAGTGTCTAAAAATATGTATTTATCTGACATTTCTGCGCTGAAAGTCAGTTCCACTCAGGTTTACGCAGAGCTGAAGAATGCTTTCCATCTCTCAACAGATGAGTCACAAGTGGAAAAAGCAAGCAGCAGGAAAAAATAGTCCTGACTCTCTTCCCTTTCTATCTGGCTTGCCCAAACAGCCAAGCACACATTCGGTCAAACCTTCCCCTCCTTTGTTTCTCGTCTTGTTGAGGTTTCTCTGTATCTCAGTGACAAATATTTGCATGAGTGAAAGCATAGAGAGAGAGAGAGAGAGAGAGAGAGAGAGAGAGAGGGATGCACTAACAAAGTTTCCCTTTATTCCCCAGCCTCCTTGTGCGTTGGCTCGGTGTTGTCTGGGCAAGTTTGGGATTCCAATCACATTCACCCTCTTTGGAAGGTCAGGGAGAAGTGCAGGAGACATGTTGGCATTGCTCTTTTGAAAGAGAAGTAACTAAATAAACGGGTCAGCTAGGGTGGGGTATTTGGAGTGGGGGCCAGGGGGTCAGGGGGTTAGAAGGGAATAGGATAGACGGGGGGGGAAATAATATCAGGGGGAAAAGTTTAACAGTGATTAATAGTTCAGTGGTTCATTTTCTGATGCTCGTATGCTGTGACAACCATGGCTACCCACATGGCTAACCACCAGCACTTTGACCCAAGTTTCTAAACATGATATAAATGCATAACCTTTCTTTATCTCCTTCTGTGCGTACATTGCTCCATTTCAAAAGTTTCACTTAGTAAAGAAACAATAAAGAAACAGTTGATAAAACATTTTTTAAGCATGAATATACAACCCCTGGCAAAATTATGGAATCACCACACTTAGAGGATGTTCACCCAGCTTATTTAATTTGTCGCAAATAAACAAATCATAGATATGACACAAAACAATTTTTGTTTAATAGCTGAACATTCTGGCTTTGTGAAACATATCTCAAACAAATTAAATTAAATGATTTTAATTAATGGCATATGTTTTTCCAGATCAAGTAGAGGAAATTATGGAATCACTCAATGTTGCGGAAAAAATTATGGAATCACCTTGTAATTAGCATTTTAAAAACAAATACTGCACAAGTCTAAAAATGCTAATTAGTCTGTTAAAAGAGAGTGCTTACAGACCTTAACGAGCTGTTGGACTTGGCTAATTGAAAGGAAACATGGCCCCAACAAGAGAGTTATCAATTGAAACAATGGAAAGGATTATAAAACTCCTTCAAGAAGGAAATCCAACACGGAGTGTGGCGAAAGATGTTGGTTGTTCCCAGTCAGCTGTGTCTGCAATTGGTGCAAGTATAAACAAAATATGAAGGTTATAAAAGGAAAACATACGGGTAGACCAAGGCAGACGTCAACGCATCAGGATAGAAAACTCAAAGCAATATGCCTTGAAAATAGAAAATGCACAACAAAACAAATGAAAAACAAATGGGCGGAAACAGGAGTCAATGTTTGTGACAGAACTGTAAGAAATCCGCTGAATGAAATGGCATTTACATATAGAAAAGCCAAACGAAAACCAGCACTAACACCTAAACAGAAGAAAACAAGGTTACAGTGGGCTAAAGAGAAGCAATCATGGAGTGTGGATGATTAGATGAAAGTGATATTCAGTGATGAATCACGAATCTGCATTGGCCAAGGAGATGATGCTGGAACTTTTGTCTGGTGCCGTTCTAATGAAACATATAAAGATGACTGCCTGAAGAAAACAATCAAATTTCCCCAGTCATTTATGATCTTCTCATGGCTATTTGCAGCCTTTGCTTTGCTACATTTTTGGTTTCCTTTTTGGCGTCGTCAGGACGCTCTATCGGATTTTTTCCACCTCCGTTCCGGTATTCGTATCTTGCCCGACAATTATTCCCTTCACCTGTTTTGCGTTTCCTGCCGGCTATAATTCCCTCAGGATTTCCACACTTCGATAGTGTCTTTGCTATGTTGACAAACTAAGTCGGTAAGGTATAGGAATTTCGGTCGCTGCATTTCTGGTTCGCACGAATAGGAAACGCAGCAAGTCCAGTTATAAGATTTAGGATTAGATTGGTTTTCTCTTTCCGTTCCAATATTTCTTTATCCTTTATTCTTTTCACCTGTTGCCAGTTGTGTTCAGCTATTTTGCCACAAGTGCTTTGGCTAACAGGTATTTTCTATTCTTTTCCTTCACTCGTTTTATCGAGTTTTGTTTTGTTTCACCACCTCTTGTTACGCCTAATTATTTAGTGTGTGAGGTTCTTTTGTTTGTTATTCTCGCTGTTTATCGAGATTGCCTCAGTTTTTGGAGGTTGCTTTGTTTTGCCTTGTGCTAGGGAAGTTTTTCTTCCAATCCTGTGTTATCTCAGTCCTGGTGTGGTTACTTCCGCATTTTGTGGCGTATCTCTCTAGATACGCTTTTAGAAATCATTATCGGTCACGTTTGGTTCTCCGAACCTTACACTCCCCCTTACAGATCTGGGGTTGCATGTCAGTTAAAGGACCAGGGGAGATGCCAATCATTACCTCAACAGTCAATGCACAGGTGTACATTGAAATTTTGGACACCTTTCTCATTCCATCGATAGAAAATTGATTTGGTGATGATGAAGTCATTTTTCAGGATGATAATGCATCTTGCCACAGAGCAAAGAGTGTTAAAGCTTTTCTTCAGGAAAGGCATATCAACTCAATGATACGGCCAGCAAACAATCCGGATCTCAATCCGATTGAAAATATATGGTGGAAATTTAAAAAATTGGTCCATGACAAGGCTCCATCCTGCAAAGCTGATCTGTCAACCGCTATTCGAGAAAGTTGGAACCAGCTTGGTGGAGAATATTGTTTTTCATTAGTGAAGTCCATGCCTCAAAGAATTCAGGCCGTCATAAAAGCCAGAGGAGGAGCAACAAAGTACTAATTGTGATTTTTTTTGTTGATGATTCCATAATTTTTTCCTGAACATTGAGTGATTCCATAATTTTTTCCTCTACTTGATCTGGAAAAAAATATGCCATTAATTAAAATAATTGAATTTAATTTGTTTGAGGTACTGTATATTGTACGAAGCCAGAATGTTCAGCTATTAAACAAAAATAGTTTTGTGTCATATCTGTGATTTGTTTATTTGCTACGAAGTAAAAAAAAAGCTGGGTGAACATCCTCTAAGTGTGGTGATTCCATAATCTTTGCCAGGGGTTGTAATATATTTTTATGGATCTGGCCTCAGGGTGATTCATGTTGGGATGAGCGAGGGTTGTGGGGTTCTGTGGGCATGGCTGTACTTGAATCCTGGGTTAAAAGCAAGATGTGGAAATGTCTTTGATCTCTTCTCATGCCCACTTGTGCATTTCATTTTTGTGATGCAAAGAAATATTTAGGTCAGCTTAACAAATAATATAACTAATGTACAGGTTAAAATAGAGACAAAGAGGGTTTTGGGTACAATACGTTAACATTGAGACCAGGATGTATACTGCTTTGCTGGAAAACTGTTCCACACACTGAAGACAATAAAGAAACACTTATAAAGGTGAATCCTGCATGAATATCAGGCAGTATTTTTGGCTGCTTGCCAGGTCATGCAGTAGAGGCAAAGGCCCTTGGGGTGTTCAAGCCCAGACTTGATGCAATGCTATATACTCTCTAGTCTCTCTAGATAAATGGTTTGCCAAGATAGGCTGAATGGCTATCGCACAATATGTTCCCATTGCAGCAAGCAAAATGATATGCGTTACATAAACCTCCCCATCATGCACCACGACCTAGAAGGTACTTAACAAAGTGGGACTAGTTTGCCAGTATTTTTTTTCTGGCTTTTGTCCAATCAGATTTCGTCCAATTGAATATAATTATAGATGTTAGCTGGCCAACTCTTTAATCCCTCTTTGTGAAATATCCTCGATCATCTGTCAATTTATAAAACTCAGCCATAATGTGCACAGAAGCTAACTTAGACCATTTAGCACATTAGAATGATGTTGCTCTGTTCAAATGTGGGTTTGTTTTTGTTTGTTAGCTAGTTACATTTATTGTGCAGAGCACATATACAACGAGTGGGGAACAAATCCTCAAACAGTAGTGAACTCAGTGTCGGAGGAGATAGTGGGGCTGTCACATTGATTGGGCACGGTGGAGTTCTGCGGATTGTGCGCATCCGGTTATTGCGGTTGCCAAGGTGACGCGCGGAAACCACAGGAGGAGACAAACGTTACCTGCATGGGGCATGGAGCATCTCTCTGGTAAAGTGAGGCCCGGGCGGCACAGCAATACCCTTACACTTGCATGCCCCCTACACTGTGCATCACATGTAATGCCAGGGATAATAATATAGGCATAAGACAGTTGTGACATCACCTTACTGGTAGAAAACAGAGGAGCTCTTCCAAATACGGACTACATTGGTAACAACATGGTGATTGGTGGACACTTTATGGCTATACTTTATCCAAGATCCTTACAGAGATGATAAAATTGGGAGAGGACAGTTAGAAACAGAGAGGAGCTCCACCAATTACTGAGTATGTTGTAACAGCAAGTTCCTCAGGGTTTGTCTGCTTAAGAACAAAAATACCTGGCTGGGTGGGTTTAAAGGGTAACAAAGCACTAAAACCATTTACTTTAGATGAGAACTGATACATTTGGTTTTTTCTAAGTGTTACTGATTGATACTGGTCCAAATCTTGACATTTTACTGTAGTCAGCGCAAAACAGCATAAACCCAGAGAATGTGGCTCAAAAGTGTCTCTAGTGGCAAAACGTTAGGTACTGCACATCCAGTCTGTCATTGGTCAGAAACTTCCTCCAGCTGACTTATTCCTCCCGGTGACAAAATTTAATTCTGTATAGCTACGCCCTGAAGTTTTGGAGCGAGGGTGAGCTACGCCCTGAAGTTTTGGAGCGAGGGCGGGCTATGCCCCAGCTATAAAAGCGAATCCCAGCGGTGGATCTGCGTGCCATGGACGGGGAGAGGAGATAGGAGGGAGGGAGAGAGAGAGAGAGAGAGAGAGAGAGAGAGAGAGAGAGAGAGAGAGAGAGCGAGAGAGAGAGCTAGCTTACAGTTTAGCCTTTTTGAATATTCTAGAAAGTTATAGTTGTAAGGGGGGTCAGGACGGAGGACCAGACATGACTGAAAGGGATTCAGAAAGTTATCCACGAACTCTGGACAACCAATAGAGGGAAGGAGAAAGAAGATGGGAAAGAAACTCCCATCTAAAAACCCAAAAGAAATAAAAACGACCCCAATAAAATAGGCGAGACTCTCAGACCAGAGTCGAGAAATAAAACAGAGAGGGACGTAATCCCGGCGAAGCCAAGGTTGTTGTCTAGTAGAAAGACAGAGAAACAAAAACCAAGGCAGGAAAATAAACAGTAAAGAGAACAAAACCCTAAGAACTAAATACTCTAAAGTCCCGCGTATACTTTTGAAGCTCAAAAGCACAAGTGGTCGCCTGAAATTCCCATACCGAGTTACCTGGCTAGAGTGACAAGAATGACACACAAGCCGGGAAGAAAGAAGCAGCGCGCTTATAAAGCCAACAGGAAACTCGGAACAGGTGCGCCAGGTAATCATCTAGCTGCGGAAAAACACAGCGTGGCCGGCAGAAAAGTAAACCCGGAGCACCCTCTCGCGGCCCAGAGGAGCCAGGTCCGCAGAGACGAAAGGAAGGCTGCCAAACTGTGACAATAGTAACCTATTTTAGGTATATTTTATAGTTAGCTTGATAGTCCCTTGTTTTTTGATAGTTCATTTTTCAGTCTAGCTTAGCAAGTAGCTAGCTAGTTTATTTAAAAAATTTTTTTATTAAAAATAAATGTTATGGGTAACTATTTGTACAGCGTGTGATTTGTTGTTTACTGGCCGCATCATTATAAGCCCAAATAAGACTACGTGTGCCACATTCTTCACCATTGCTTCTGCCTCGGCAGCGGCTAGCTTCTTGGGGCTCGGCAGTAGTTGGAGATCGCGGGCCCTATCTTACACCCGGCGCAAAGCGGCGCTAACGCAAACGCAAGTGTCTTTGCTATCTTACACCCGGCGCTAGGTCCATAATAACGCCTAACGCTTACACCGTTTAACTAGCATGTACTCTTGCGCCATCATTAGTGAACTGGGCGTGTTGGTCTTAAGATGAGGAGTGGCCAGGATTCTTTTTGGTGTATTGCTATCTTGAGCCAGCAGAAAGCGCTTGCGCTAGAACCACCACAAACCTGGTCTAAAGTCATGTCGCAGTTGTTTACATGCTATTTTAACGGCGCATATAAGTGCGTCTACATAGGCATGTGCACAACGCGCATACCCTCCTGTCCGTTACACACAGGGGCGTGCACAGGCATGACTAAAATATCTAGATCACAATGTGAAATATTATTATTGTGTAGGCTATATCAAAAATGCATAATAATAAAAGGTTCCATAGGTCCACATACCTTTCCCTCAGCGAAGGGAAACAATGCCACATTACATTGCTCTCAGCCCACTCCATCAACATCCAAGCGATGTGCGATGGTACGGGACAATGGCTATCCATTAAAAAGGAGCTGATAACACCTATAGCTATCAAGCCTAATGCGCGAATTGTCTTTGCACCTAATGCGTGAATTGTCATTCAATGGAAAACTCGCGCACGGCAATAGACGGACATTTAAGTTCTGAAAATGCGCTTCAGATGTCATTACAATACAGCTCTGTTTATCTATGAATACAGCCTGTAAGTAAATAGAATGGTTTGTGACTGAAAAAAGTTCAAAACCTTGTCCAGTGAATATTGCATTTATTGTTTTTCAAATAGCCTAGGGCCTAGGCTACAGCGGATTCGCTGTGCATAAGGTTTTTTTCGATAGCCTATGGTTAAAAAACGGAGATGTCACCATGTTAACTAAATTGTAACCTTAGCTATTCTTCGTCCTTCATATTTTTTTTAATTACAGTGACCAGGTTTCCATACTCTCACCGTTTAAAACCCAGCTGATTTCACCCGTTATTCCTTAACTGAACAAAACGATTTTAAAGAGAACTAAGCGTCTAATTAGAAACTAAAACAAATTTGCAGCACGTTACACAATTAATTCACAATTAATTTTAATGCCATTCTCTGCACGTGAGCTGCATGTTCTCTGTTTCCCCTGCTGTAAGTCACACGTTTCACGGTCTTCCTGGGAAAGTGGATTGTTTTAAAGGATTACGCTACGAGTAAAACAGGTTGGTCACATTTCCATAAACAGGACATTATTAAACAAGGGGAAATATGCGTGAACTTATGGGTTGCGAACCTGACAGCTTTATTGTAGGCTATTTAGTGTCATCATTAAGGCAAAATAACGGTATGTATGTTATTAATCAATATTAGCCTACTATGCAGGTAGCCTAATTAACTTTGAATGAAGCTTGAACTTCGAGAACTCCATGAGAACAGCCTCTTGGAATTGATGTTTGACACTTTCATTGCATAATCAAACGAAATTCGCTGAACAAGCAGGCTAATTTGGCATTTTCTAAGGTGAGACTGAAGCCATTGATAGCTTATTCTCAGCTGTTGCAGGTCCTTTTAACGAAATTTAACCGCACATATTTTGTAAAATAACAGCCCTGTCTGGAATTACCGGGAACTCATAGGCTAATGGTTAGTCCGAATAATATTGATCATACTCCATTTAGCCTATTCCTTGATCACACTAAACACGCACGAGCATGTCTGTTTCGCCATCATAAGCAATCCGCCAAGGTGGAAAAGCAGGCTTTTAAAGGGAATGCGATATGACATTTTGATTGGTTTATTGAATGTCACGCCCAAGACACACCTATAATTAATGAAGCGACTAGGTTCAGCCCAGTTGCGCCATGCGCCGTGCTTAGCGCCAAAAAAACACACCGTTAAAATAGCAAAAGTGGACTTGGACACGCCCTAAATGGACTTAGCGCCATGCGCTTAGACTAAGCGCCAAGATCGCCAAGATAGGGCCCCGCGTGTTTGTTTGTGTGTGAGTGAGAGAGGTGACGAGAGAGAGAGAGAGAGAGAGAGAGAGTGGAACAAAGCAGCCGCTGTGAGTGCTGTCCGGAGCAGAATGGGCTTTTGGCTACTAGTGAAAAAAATCGCTGGGGCGTGGTTTGATACCTGGAGCTCAGCCCCTATATTATTACCTTATCACGCCCAGATTTCAGCATTTTTAGAATTTCAAAAGGGGGCGGGGTCTAGCTAAACCATCGTGTTTTGTTACCCTTTAAATATGACCTGCAAGGCAAGGTTATTTAAACAGATGAGGACACTGGGTGGGTGCCAATCGATGGTGCTGGACTCGGCAGTGGAGGGCTGTTTGAGAGTTCGGAAGTTGAGCCTGTGAAGAGTCCTCACCAGGGGTGGGGAAGTGATTACAAGAGCCCAGACAAGTGGATGATTTTCAAATATATTTGCCAGGTGCTGGCCCATGGTCATATTTCACAAGAAAGCAGAAAGCAGAAAATTTTGCAAACTGCATTATTTTTAGTTAAACAATTTTCTACCCCATGTAAAATGTATTGTGTGTTTGTCAAAATTCTACTTTCTCCCCCTTTGATCTCCTTTTTTAGGTTTCTTTGACAGAATAGACGCTACAGCTCTAGCTATTAAACATTTTTTGAAGGTTTATTCGTAAGAGTGAACAGGAATGGCCTTTGAAAAATAACCTGCCTTTGTTCCTAAAGTATTACAAAACATGTGCTTGTTGTTGAGATAGAATATGACTTCTGCTTTTTCATGCCATTTGATGTATTCTGTTTTATATTAACTGATAAGATGAATTAAATTGCCCAGTGAAACACATACAGAATAGCCATAGAGGTGCATTCAAGTGCCTGCTGTGCTTTTTAAAGCGTTCAAAGAGAATCAGCTTCAGAACTGATGCCGTTACCCTGCCTGTCAAAAACATTCCATTCCTTCTAGGTAAACTGCAACGGTAGTCAAGGTTCACCTACTGTATCTGAAAACACCCCGGAACTGCCTCTCACCGCAATCATAGGTTAGACGCAAAACAAAAAAGAGAGGGAGAGAAAATGTTCAAATCTAAGGCGTAATTGAAATTCCCTCTGAAGTGGTGGTGGTGGTGTGTGTGGGGGGGGTATGGCTGTGTAATTTCTATTGTGACCTCTCCCTGGTTTTTTTGGCTGCACCCGTGTGAGCGTGGCTCAAAGTGTCGCCCACGGCAACGCGCCAGCGTGTTTAAATAAAGGGTCCTCCAGTTGTTCCCAGGTTCAGAGGGGAATTAGAAACCGACAATTGTGGCTTCTACTGTAATTAAAGGAAGTGCGGGAGTAGAGGTGAAGGGAATGCAGGTCACACTTTTTTTGTTTTAGTTTTTTTTTGGCCAACCATTAACTCTTAATAACTTGGCCGTGCATGCCTACAGTCTTACTGCCGGTGACCCTACACAGGGGTTGACCTTTTGACCTGCAGGTGGTGGGTGTGACTTCCCTGGGGCAGGAGCCTGGGAAATCTAGTAAGGCTTGAGGTTGCCATGGGCCTCGGGGGGGGGGGATCAAGGGCCTTTGGGGTAGTCGCCCTGGTGAACGAACCTCCGTTCTTTACTCCCAGCTGCACAGACAATCACAGTTTGGTTCCACTGCTCACCCTTTCTCACTTTGATAATACAGCTTTCAGCACTCGATCCCTCTCGCACCCTCTCTGAAAGCCAGTGCTTGCCTTACCTCAGGGGAGGAACAGCAGACTGGTGCTGTGAGCACCGACCCCCCCCCCCCCCCCCCCCCCCCTTGGCATAACTCCCACGTCCTCCGGCGGAAGTCTTGGTGTTATTTACGTATAATTTTTTTAGCTGTTTGTACAAGTACAAACACTCATCGCCGTCTTTGTAAGGTAGTCCTTGCTGGCAAAGAGTGTGTCTCTGAGGTCCGTTGCTTGGCGGACTGCGTTAGTGAAGCATAAGGTCTGAAATTCTCTGAGAATCTGGGCCAGGTTGCTGTTGAGTGGCAGCCTCATCTGCGCTTGCACGTACGTCAGGCCTCACTGGTCCTGACGTACGGCCCGTTTCTCTCTGTGGAAAAGCGCCGTATGACTGCCGAGTAGCAGATTGCTTGATCTCATCTTTATTTCAAGTCTAAACCTGTTGGAGGTTTGGACAAGAAAGGAAAGGTAGTCAGGAATTAAACCTATAGGTCTAATTCCATTCTTGTGGTATGGTGTTATAGGGTTAGGTACACATGAAAGAACGTGCCCCTGCAGATAGGAATGTCTGTAGGTTGTTTGCATGCCATTATGACTGGGGTTATTCTGGTATTTATGGCCTGGGAGGTTGCACATTGAGTGTAGCAATGCAAGAGGAACATTGTTGTTAAGTGGCATGCGGCCCTTTCTGTTCCTGTGAAGGGCAAATAACTGGGATGTCTGTGGTCAAAATCTCCTGTTCCCTACAGGGTGTCTGAGTCAAACCTGCCAAAGAATGTGGTCATTCTCAATCACAGGGAACAAAGAGAGCAAGAGTATGAGTGGAGAGAGAGGGCGACAGAGATGGAGAGATAGCAAGAGTGAGAATGGAGAGAGAATGCGAGAGATAGCAAGAGACAGATGGACATCACAAGTGGAGTCAGAGGGAAGGAGAGGGAGATAGCAATAGCGAGAGTGGAGAGAGAATGATAGAGTGATTGCAAGAAAGAGATGGATATCATGAGTGGAGTTGGGGGGGGGGAGAGAAGGAGAAAGAAAGAGAGAGACAGCCAGAGATAGAGAGAGAGATAGGAGACAGTCTGAGTGAAAGACACAAAAGAAAGGGCCAGTTTATGAAACTGTGCATCTTACAAAATGGAGACATGGAGAAGCAGAGCGAGAGAGGCAGCGATGGCTAGACAGATAGGACAAGGGACCGAAGGAAAGACGAGAGCCAGCGAGCTTTGTGAGCAGTCGTGCGAAAGGCATCGTGTTGCCGTCGTAGTACGAGGAAGGGGGAAAACGAGAAGGATGCCGCCCCACAATCTTGGCCCCCAGTCTCAAAGCCCTGGAGACAGAGCTCACGCACCCAGCTGGAGGACCGAGTCACATCTTATCTGTCGCACAAGGCCAGACGCAGGAGCTGAATCGCATTGACTGTGTCCCTATCATTGGAGTACAGAGTTACTGTGGGGCTTTAAAAACAGTCGGACGAGAAGCCAAGGAAAGGAGGGGGGAAAGAAAGCTCATTTCAATACCAGAAAATAAGCTCATTTCAAACATGCCCCAGGTGCTGTATGAATTTAAAAT